>JAVGWX010000003.1:116244763-116592263 GCA_036924085.1 Ariolimax columbianus
GGTCCGCATTAGTACAGTACTGCAAACTATTGGAACACATACAGAATATTGTTGATTTCCTGTCATAAGGAATATTTGTTGGCATAAGCTGCACCGGTCAGCGACCCATAGCCTACACTAGCGTCAGGGCCTGCGAACCAGAGCTGCCAAGAGCCGTCTACACCTCCATGTGGTAATTATGGATAACACGCTGCAACCGGGCAGACTGGCCAAGGAGAGGGATCGAAAAGAGAAGGCAACCCAGTACTCACAAATGCCATGCTGAAGTTGGATGTTTCGTACCGAAAGGTGCAAATGTCGCAGTCAAGCTATAAACTGTGACATAACGCATTTCGTTCTCTGGACTACATCCTACTACTTGCATAACTTTTTTCAGGGATTAGTAGCGGGAGATTGAGAACGAACGAAGAAGAACTGACAGCGAGAATAATGTGATAATGTCATACAAAATTACATACACTTAGTGCAGTCTTAATGCATTTATTTTTGAAAAGTTTGGTAGGTGCCAGAATTGATTGCTTTGGCTAGAGTCTAAAATGCTTGCCACCTTCATTGAAATAAATTTTCACAAATTGTTTCGTAAACAGCAAACATAAAATCTTGCTTTTTTAGTTAATTATTTTTTTTTTCCGTAAATGTTTGCATTCCGTCACTTCCTGCTTCATAGAATTCATCTTTGTTTTGACATCTACACTCACGTAGCAATGCCATACGATGTTAGCAGTAAATAATTTGTCTACCATTGAAGTAAAAGAAACGCACTCTACTCTCCACAACCACTGTCCGTCAGTCAAGTTTATTTATGCAAGAATTGGCTGAATGGAGTTGCCAAAGGTCGAGGTAGATTTAGTCCTAGTTTTATTCTGTATTAATTGTAAAACCTAAACATTAGACTAGTCTGGGTGTCTGGCTATCTGCTAGTCTGTTTTATACACACACACAACCAAATACACACACACACACATATATAAGGGTATGTGCAGTTTACGTTCCTTCTCCATTAGTTGATTGATCGTGTGGAAGTAGCCGATGGTAGAGAACCCTTTTCTGAATCCGGCGTGTTCACGAGGTTGGTGCTCATCAAGTTGCCTGTCGATTCTGTCGGCAATTACTCTGGTGAATATCTTGTACAATGACTGGTGAACATCTTGTACAATGACTGGTGAATATCTTGTACAATGGCTGCTGAATATATTGTACAATGATTGGTGAATATATTGTACAATGACTGGTGAATATCTTGTACAATGACTGGTGAATATCTTGTACAATGAATTGTGAATATCTTGTACAACGACTGGTGAATATCTTGTACAATGACTGGTGAATATCTTGTACAATGACTGGTGAATATCTTGTACAATGACTTGTGAATATCTTGTACAATGACTGGTGAATATCTTGTACAACGACTGGTGAATAAATTGTACAATGACTGGTGAATATCTTGTACAATGACTGGTGAATATCTTGTACAATGACTTATGAATATATTGTACAATGACTGGTGAATATCTTGTACAACGACTGGTGAATAAATTGTACAATGACTGGTGAATATCTTGTACAATGACTGGTGAATATCTTGTACAATGACTTGTGAATATCTTGTACAATGACTGGTGAATATCTTGTACAATGTATTGTGAATATCTTGTACAACCACTGGTGAATATCTTGTACAATGTCTAGTGAATATCTTGTACAATGACTGCTGAATATCTTGTACAATGACTGGTGAATATCTTGTACAATGACTTGTGAATATCTTGTACAACGACTTTTGAATATCTAGTTCAATGACTTTGGTGAATATCTTGTACAATGACTATGGTGAATATTTTGTACAATGACTATGGCTGAATATCTTGTACAATGACGATGGTGAATATCTTGTATAATGACTGCTGAATATCTTTTACAACGGCTGGTGAATATCTTGTACAATGACTATGGTGAATATCTTGTACAATGACTTGTGAATGTCTTGTGCAACGACTGGTGGATATTTTGTACAATGACTTGTGAATATCTTGTACAATGACTCTGGTGAATATCTTGTACAATCACTGGTGAATATCTTGTACAATATCGGCAGCAGGCAAATAAGATGGTAGCTCCCAGGATGTTCAGTAAATTCGTTTGGTGGATGAGAACAGTTTTTGAGGTTTACCACTGGTCCGAAATGTGTAACGAATAAAGGCATTTGTTAAACAGCTTTAACAGATGCACTGATAGTGGTTCTACTCTTGCCTTAAGGACGTCTATATTTATTCCACCTGATCCCGGAGCAGTGTCTGTTTTTGACAGCTTAATGGTGTGCAAGATATCGTCATGTGTGATCGGTTCAATGGGGTCTCCCTCTGTTGTCGGCAACTTATTTGGGATGAAAAATGGTCAGTATAATATTGTCTGCATTCTGATTCGGGGACTTCTATCTGTTATGAGGGTTTTCTCCTCCCTTAACAGTGCTTTAAGAAGATCTATCGTTTGTTGCATAGTGTTCCGACACTTAATAAGACTTGACGAGGGTGTCAACTCCTATATCTACCTAGACCATGAGATAAATGCTAACCACAAAATCTTTTAGCCGCTTAGCTTTCCTATTTCTCCATTAATCCAAACCTCCAAGAGATGAAAGACACCACTGCAAGAACACACGCTTTCAATTCCACAGGCATTCCAACAATGATTTACGTATGGCAATTATAGAACTTAGCGAAAAACAGATGCTGAGAAGTTCAGATTCGCAATGGAACGGTGCGCACTAAAAATGTATATACATGATAAGATCCGAAACGAAGACAATAGATATCGAAATTTGTGTCGGGCCGTTGTCGAAGCAGCGATATTACGCAAACATCGTTGAGCTGGACATGTGGTACGCATGCCTGACAATAGATGGACAGATGGAACAATGTTTTAGTGATCATATGCCTTTACACGTCCAAGGGGTCGCCCACCTAGGCGATAATGAGCTGAACTGACAAAGGATCTAGGTACAGCGTGGCAAAAGATCGGGACACATACAAATATATTGTTGGTTTTTCCAGCATACAACACATCCTCAGGACTGACGCCGAGGATAATGTGAAAATGTTAATGTGCTAATGTGAAATATGTATTATATATCATTATCCTGTAGCATACCCTTTGCAGAACGTCGCTCATATCACAGCCTGTATGAAAGAAACTTGATCTTTTGCCAAATCTCCAGCCTGTTCTAGAATTGTGCCCAAACATTCCTTGGCATCTTTGCGCCATCGCCTTCTTGGTCTGCTTCTGTCTATCCAGCCCGGCACCTCACCTTCCAATACTGCTATCTCAAAACCGTTGTGTCTTTTGATGTGCACAAAATATTTTAATTTTGTGTTCCTAATTACCAACTATGGTCTCTGGTGCGCCCTTAGCCCGATACCAGGCGTTTCCAGCTCCCGCTTTCAGAGTCGTTGTCGCACAGGTCGATCTTCCGCCTCTTCCACC
This sequence comes from Ariolimax columbianus, assembly GCA_036924085.1. Lineage (NCBI taxonomy): Eukaryota > Metazoa > Mollusca > Gastropoda > Stylommatophora > Arionidae > Ariolimax > Ariolimax columbianus. The sequence continues at coordinate 116,248,247 of JAVGWX010000003.1, forward strand.
AGCAGCTGTGTGTACTTGTCAGGGGTGGACTCCCCTTCTTGTCATTTCACCCACGTAGTTTAGCCGGCCAGCCAAAGCCGTTGCCCGGGGGGTGGCGCTGCCGTACACAGGCAGACTCTAGGAGCAATACGTGAGCTAGACAGTGGGGGAACCAATAGGCACCTGGAATGTCAGGAGCCTATACCAGGGCAAGTTATTCATGATCGGAAGAGAAATGAAGAGAACCAAGATAGAGATTCTTGGAGTCTCTGAGCATAGATGGGCCGGTCAAGGGCACTGTACCAGCTCCTCAGGAGAAACATTTATATACTCTGGGACGGACAAGGGTGGAAAAAGCGGGGTCGGCTTTATTCTGTCAAAGAAGACAGCACCTTCATTACTCGGTTACAATCCAGTCAACGACCGCATAATTGTAATCAGACTAAAGAAAAAGACTAGAAATTTAACAATAATTCAAGTGTATGCACCAACATCAGCAGCAGACGATTGTGAAATGGATGATTTTTATAACACCTTGCAAGAAGCGATGGAAAAAGTTGAAAAAAGAGACATCTTGGTCATCATTGGAGATTTCAATGCGAAAGTCGGAGAGGAAAGAGCCGAAGAGGAGAGAAGTGTTCGAGGACCTTTTGGTTTGGGACACAGAAATGAGCGAGGAGAAAGACTGGTTGAATTCTGCACGGAAAACAACCTCTCCATTGCCAACACCTTCTTCAAACAACATCCACGAAGACTGTACACGTGGACCTCCCCGGATGGCAACAGCAGAAACCAAATAGACTACATCCTAGTGCAACAAAGATGGAGATCAAATGTGCTGGCGACAAAAACACTGCCAGGAGCAGACTGCGATACAGACCACGAATTACTGTTTGCAGTTTTCCAAACAAGTCTACGCAGGATCTACAAAGGTTGCCAGCCAATACGCTTCGATGTATCAGCAATACCTACTGAATACAACATCAAAGTAGAAAACAAATTTGAGGCGTTGCTTGCTATACAGGAAGAGATGACATCTGAGGAGTTGACATCGTACGCAAGGGAGATTTTGATCTCGACAGCAAAAGAAATGATTCCAAAGATATTGCACAAGACACAGAGCTATATAACAGACGAAACACAGAAACTCATTGCAGAAAGGCAACAATTAAAACAAATGGGAAGTAAGGGGACCAACACAGCATATAAAAACTGCGCAAGAAAAGTTAGAAGAGAAATAAGAAAAGATAAAAGAAGATACATAGTAGAAACATGTAAGGATATATAAAACCTACAACAACAAGGCAAAGAAAGAGATGTATTCAAAGCAATAAGAACACTGACAAGGGAATTCCGTCCGGTTCCACATGTCATAAATGACGAAGAGGATAACACACTAACAGAAACCAAAGACATACTGAATAGATGGAGAGAGTACTGCAGAACCATGTAGGGAGACAGCACAAAGCGCTCAATTACAATCCTACCAAAGGATGAGAAAGAACCTGAACCAACATTGGAAGAAGTACGCTCTGCAATTAAAAGCCTGAAAAAGGGAAAGTCCCCAGGATGCGATGATATCCCAGCAGAGCTAATACAAGCAGGAGGAGAGGTATGTGCTCGAGTCTACCACAAGCTGTGTAAACAGATATGGCACAGTGCAGAGTGGCCAGAAGCATGGAAGAAATCAATTTATATTCCCCTCCCCCAAAAAGGCAACCTGAAGCTGTGCACGAACTACCGAACAATCGCACTGATCAGCCATGCTAGCAAGATACTCTTGCGAGTCTTATTAAGAAGGATAGAGAAAAGGTTTGAATCTAAAATTCACGTAGTCCAGACAGGTTTTAGGAAAGACAGAGGGACCCGGAACCACATATTCAATTTTAAGGAATATCTATGAAAAATGTAGAGAGTTTAATGTAGACCTGTACACATGTTTCATTGATTACACTAAGGCCTTCGGCACGGTAAAACATCAAAATCTGTGGAGAATCATGAAGGAAATGGGGTTTCCTTTGCATATAGTCCATCTCATTGAAACATTATACTAAGATCAACAATCCCCTGTCCGAGTATCTGGGCAAACATTAGATTGGTTTGCAGTACAAAAGGGAGTCCGACAGGGATGTATACTCTCACCTTATCTGTACAACATATATGCGGAATGTATAATGAGAAATGTGCGAGAAGATGAGAACATTGAAAGTTTCGACCCATTTACGATTGGGGGGTACGAGATTCCAGAGTTACGATATGCAGATGACACAGTGATACTATCAAGAAGTGCGGAAGGGCTAGAGCAGCTACTTTCAGACGTTAATGGACATAGTGAAGATCAAAATCTGTTTATAAACATAAACAAAACAAAGATAATGACCACTGATAAAACACAATGTCAGCATACATTTACAGTGGGTGGTGAGGAAATAGATCAGGTTACACATTTTGAATATCTGGGCTCCAGAATCGACAAAAATGGTGACTGCTCGAAAGAAATCAGAAGAAGACTAGCTATGGCAATGCAGAGACTGAACAGCCTGAAGAAATTATGGCAGGGCACCAACAAAACGATAAAAGTAAAAGTCTTGAGAGCCTGTGTTTTTCCTGTGGCAGCTTATGGCTGTGAAGCATGGACGATTACCAAAACTTCTAGACAAAGAATCGAATCCTTCGAGGCAAAATGTTACAGAAAGATCCTCAGAATACCCTGGAGAGAGAAAAGAACAAATGTAGACATTCGGCAAGAGTTGAGCATAGAGGAGAACTGGTTTATCAATTCCATTGTGGCTAGAAAATGCAAATACTTTGGTCACATCAAGAGACACAACGGTCTTCAGAGGACGGTGATGGAAGGTATGGTGCCAGGCAAAAGAGGAAGGGGTAGACCAAGAAGACGATGGCACCAAGATATCCAAGAGTGCCTGAGTATGACAGTGGCGGAAGCTGGAGTTTTGGCAAGGGAACGAGTTTCTTTCAGACACACTGATGGGAGCGACGTTCTACAAAGGACATGCTACATGAGAGTTCCTAATTAAATTTATGAACCAGTTTTCATCTTTACCGCTCTTGTGTAATGTCTGCATTCTTTATTTTTTACGTCCATTGTATTCTGAGGACACTTCTACAATATTTCAACTCGAAGTACTCGATTCTCTTCCTTTAGTTTTGAGTAAGTGTCCACGTTTCGCAGCTGTATACTACCACAGTGAAAACACAGATTCTCCAAATCTTCACTTTTGTTGGTTTGCTGGTATTCTGTTTGCTCAGGCTGTGTAGCTTCTGTTATAGTTTTCTCAGGCTGAGTAGCCTCTGTTATAGTTTTCTCGGGCTGTGTAGCCTCTGTTATAGTTTTCTCAGGCTGTGTAGCCTCTGTTATAGTTTTCCCAGGCTGTGTAGCCTCTGTTACAGCTTTCTCAGGTTGTGTAGCCTCTGTTATAGTTTTCCCAGGCTGTTTAGCTTCTGTTACAGCTTTCTCAGGCTGTTTAGCCTCTGTTACAGCTTTCTCAGGTTGTGTAGCCTCTGTTTCAGCTTTCTCAGGTTGTGTAGACTCTGTTATAGTTTTCCCAGGCTGTGTAGCCTCTGTTACAGCTTTCTCAGGCTGTGTAGCCTCTGTTATATTTTTCTCAGGCTGTGTAGCCTCTGTTATATTTTTCCCAGGCTGTGTAGCCTCTGTTATAGTTTTCTCAGGCTGAGTAGCCTCTGTTATAGTTTTCCCAGGCTGTGTAGCCTCTGCATTGCCATTGCCGATCACCTGCTGATTTCTATTGGGTTGTCGCCGTTGTTGTGATTTCTGGAGCCCAGATACTCTAAGTTCGTGACCTGTTCTATTTCTGCAGCTTAAATTTGAACGCATGTTGACTTCTTGTTTGGTCGGTTGTCATTTCTCTTTGTTTTCTTTATTTTTACAAAGATCATCACTGCAGTTTTTTACGGCTGGAATTAGCTGCTCTAACCCCTCTGTACTGTTTGATAGTTTCACATTATCGTCTGCGTATCTTAGCTCCTGGATCCGCTATCTGCCGATTGTACAGGGAACGAAACATTGGATATTCTCAACCTCACTAACGTTTCTCATTATGCACTCAGCATAAATGTTAAATAGGTATGGTGAGAGGATATATCCCTGCCTTACTCCATTAATACTTCCAACCAATTGGATGTTTCACCAGATACTTGACAGCAGCTTGTTGTTCCTGATACAATGAATCGACTAGATCGATTAGATGTACTGGAAAGTCCATAACTATCATGATTCTCCATAATTGCTGATATCTTACGTAATTGAACGCCGTGATGTAATCGATAAAGCATATATATATACATACATATATATATATACATATATATATATATATATATATATATATATATATATATATATATATATGTATCTTTGTGTGTATGTATCTGTGCGTGTACATTGATTGTAATTTTATGTGTTCTCTTAATTTACTTAGGTTTGTTGAGTTTTTAACTTAGTTTTGGAATATGTGATCCTCTATCACACCATAATGATCCATGTTATTAATATTAAAGCTGATATAATTATAATGCTCCTATTTCGTTCATGGCATACAGTTTTCCAAGCCGGCAAATGTTCTGCATGGGTAACTTAGTAGTGATAGTTAGAAGTATTCTTTTTTATGAGTTCTTTTACTATTTTCTTTACTCGCAACTTTGTCTGCGACCTGGACGGAAACATTGCCCGTTTTTACCCAGAGAAAGGCCCTTTATCCCGCAGTGTGCTTAGAATACTTAAATCAATCCAGTATTTTCGGTGCTTGATCTAACTAGTTTTCTTCATTTATGTTAATCTTACTTATTCTTTTTATCGTTTCTAATACTTCAATTTATTTTGTTTTGTTATTGTGCGTTTGCCTTATTTCTTTATTCCCCAAGGCGGTGTGCGTTGCACTACATTTTTATTTTGCGCTTGTCGGCCCAGTGCATCCGACTTCGGCATGCTATTTATGTAAGAGTCTGCTTCCTCCTGCATTTTCTAAGGTTTGCTTCCCCGTGGTGACGGCCGGTGTTGTGATGAGGATCGAACCTAGCACCTTCGGATTGTGAGTCGTGTGACTTAACCACACCGTCCGCAAACTTGAATCATTAATACGGTCTTGGACGGTTGTCAATACTAGAATCTACGAGCCTCTCTCTTCAATTTCACTGGCCTCCTTGCTTTATGCTACGGTGCTGAGACATAGACACTAACAAAATCATTAGATGACACATTGAGAGTAACCCAGACCTCTCTTGAGAGACGCTTAGTTGGAATCACTCTCGGGAACCAACGTTTGTAGAAGCTCCCCAGCTCCGACCAACGACTATTGTCCTTGATATATTATGCGGTAATATATGCAGACAAGGCAACACGTTTATGGGCAGGTCCCATTTTGCGCCTAAACGATGGTCGATAGAGCACGGCGTCAGCAATCTGGTACTCCCGTGGTAAAAAAGAGACTGTTGGAAAGACATCCAATGCGTTGGTCAGACTCCCTTGCTGAATCACAACTTCTTGGACTTTCGAGGTCCAAGACCAGGGTCTGCTGGTGACGAAGTTTGGACCCACAACTATGCTGAAGAACGGGCCATCAAGAAGAAGAATACTTTAACTATTGTGCTCTCTCTTGTTGTCTAAATGTTACCATTTGCTGCTACTAACAATTGTTGCTACTCATATTCAACATTTCTATATCATCGTGTAATGTTATGTTCATATTTTTGTTTGAATTTAGTTTTTTTTTATTATGTAGCACTATTCTTGTAGAAAATATTTAAGAGTTAATGTTTTTGGTATATCATTGTCTAAGGCCAATACAGACTTGCTGCATGATTTGACGCCAACCTGCGGAAACCATCGAATGCCGACTTTGCAATTTTCCTTTCAAGCTGATAAACCTCTGAAGGATGGTGTCCATTGTTTCAACAAAGCAGAGATCAGTAAAAGTACAGAAATCACGATGGAATCATCACATGAGACCGTAAGGTCAGGTCAACGTGTGGAAGAAGTTCACTACATGGAGTTTAAACACTTCGAACACTCTCGCTCAGACGAAGTACTTGATTCAGCACAAGGGAATGGCTCGGATGAAATAAGCCTTTTAAGCGACCTGCACAACGCTGTTCAATCTCCAAGCCGCAGTCTTAGCGAACGAATATGCTGCAGAATCTGCCAAGAAGACGAAGCCCAAGAAAAGCTTATTTCCCCTTGCTTCTGCAATGGTTCTGTGGGATTTATGCACTTCTCATGTCTGGAAAAATGGCTACAAATCAACTGTAGAACTCAATGTGAGCTGTGTTCGTACGCTTTCCCCGTGGAGAGAGTCATGCCTACTGTTTGGAAATTCTTAAGACATCCGAACCGAAACATGGACATGCCCAGCTTTATTTGCGATGTTTCATGCTTTTGCATGCTGACTCCACTACTGATTGCCAGCATGTACTTGTGCAGCGCTGGGGTGACGCATTACCAAGGAATCGGCAAATCAGAGTCAGTATTTGCTGTTGTCACTTTGATGGTGTCGTTAATAACTGTTTACTGCGCATGGGGAACACTAGCGATTCTCTACCATCGAAAGGTTTGGCTAACTTGGCGAGAAAAGAACGCCCAGATCCGCATATTGATGGACATTACAGGGGCACTGCTTCCTATCAAGCGCCCAGAGGAAGTTGGCCTAGAAGGTGATTCACTAGCTAGTGATTCCTGTAGAATTGACTCAACGCAGGAGAGCACGTCCGTCCTGCTGCGGTCCTCACATGTGCATGCCAAGAACAAAATATGTTGTCCGTCTAAATGACGTGTACTAGCCCTAAGATTAGAGGAGATGTCGTTAAGAAGACTATTTTATAGTGTAAATCTGGTCTCCGTACCTCATTAACATTCTCTAAAAAGAATAGTCAGAAATATTCTCTGTCGATATTTCAGGTAATTTAAACACATTTTGCAGAAAGATATACTTTGTAGAGACAGAATGGTTTTCACAAAAGTTCAGAATATTTGCGCATACAGACACATAAACAGATAAAGTAAAACAGTGATAAAGACAGAGTGTTATAGTTTAGTTTCCGCAAGTGCTTGAATAATTGTAATCTAAGTCACGATTAATTAAATATGTCGCTTGTTCTTTTGTCCCACCACACATAGTTGAAACTAAGTACATGAAACATCGTGGATACTGGGACATACTTTTATGGTACTAGCAACATTTAATCGGTAAAAATTAATTATTGGAAAACCGACAAATTGTATGGTTTAAATTTGTAATAAAAACGTATCATCTTGTCATGGTCAATTTGGAACATCTTCAATAATATCCATAACAAATTATATTATCTGATTATGATATCATCAATATATATATATAACCATAAAATGAGACCTGATGTTCAGATCATAATGTGGAAGACGTTCACTATCTACCTGAGTTCATAAACACCTTGAGCACCTTGGTTAAGTCGATGAGCTTGCTCAGGGGACTCGAATGGAGTAGGGGAAGTAATTGCGATGTGCACAGCACTGTACATTCTCCATGCCGCAGTGTTAGTTTAAATTATATTATAAATTAAATAATCACATTGGCGCGCGCACAAACACACACACACACACACACACACACACACACACACACACACTCACACACACTGCTCGGTTTGCAATTCCAAAATACTGGGTTGGAAATCACTTCCTGTCCAGTTTGACTAGGCATATCAGGGATGTTTCTCGTTATGACCACTTCTCGTACAGAAAGGATTGGCAAACCTACGGTACTGCAGAAACTGCTATAGAGAAACACATTACTGACAGAAACATCATACACATACGCATCCACCGACCAATACGTCCACAGTACTAATATATAACAACCGCGTCCATACATTGACTGGCCAATGTGGCCTGACTTCTGCTTTGCCACAAGTTCTGCTAAATACAAGGGGTTTGTTATGTCTTAACCCTGACTTTGAAGTAATAGGAGAAAGTTGAAATTTGGCACATATGTAGCGCATTCAATCTGTACTGGAATTGAGAAGTATGAATTTCCCTCCTCGACGAGTTACCTCGGTATGGTGCATAACGCAACACACCTTATTGACTTGATCTACTACTCTAATGGTTTGTCAGAACAATGGAGAAATCAGAGGCCAGAACTGTGATAAAACTCTTAATCTTGCAGGGAAAAACACCTGCAGAAATGCACAGGGAGATGGAATCAGTGTTTTTATGAATTATGTACTTCATATGCTTCTGTGAAATCTGGTGTAGGCAGTTTAAGTGGGGCCGTTCTCGTGTTGCTGATCTTCCAAGATCAGGAAAACCATTCTCAGAGTGCAGCGATGAAAATGCTGCAAGAGTGAAGAAAATCATTGACCAGGATAGAAAAATGACAATTGCAGAGATATCTAGGTCAGCAAAACTGAATGAAAGTACAGTTTTTTATAATTTTATAATACAGACTGAACATTAGAAAAGTGTGTGCCCGCTGGGTCCTGTGTCTGCTGACATGCGAGCAGAAACAAACGAGGGTTGATTGCTGTGGTCAGTTGCTCAAAATGTGTCGGTCAAAAAACATGTTGCAGACCAAGGTGAGAGTAGATGAGACTTGGGTTCACCATTATGACCCAGAGTCCAAACTTTCAAGCATCCAGTGGAAACCCACGGGCTCACCAACACATGTCAAACTGAGAGCACATAAATCTGCATGAAAAGTGATGCTGACTGTTTTTTAGGACGTCAAAGGTGTCATATTAAAAGATTATCTACCTCATGGCAACACGGTTAATGGGCAATATTATGTAGATCTTCTTACCAAACTAAGAAAGACTGTGACCAGAACACGAGGAAAAGCGCGTACTTAAATTATGTATTCTGTATTCTGAATTCCCATAAAGCAAGGCTTGTGCTGCAAACAGCCCACTATTTGAATATTGAAATTCTTCCACACTCACCATAATCTCCGGATTTAGCTCCATCAGACTTTTTTCTCTTCCAAAAACTTAAAAAACAGCTGAAAAGAAATCATTTTGACAGTGACGAAGATGTCATACTGGCTTGTGATAACTGGTTTAGTTCGAAAAATAGGTTACTTTATTTTGAACGTCTTTTCAAGGACACGCATAGATGACAGAAATCTATAAATTCAGGTGGTGGCTACATTGAGAAGGAATAAGCGCTGTGCCAAATTTCAACTTTCTCCTCCTACTCATTCATGGTCAAGGTAAAGACTTATGACAAGCCCTTTGTATCTTTGTACTTTCAAATATACGTTTAGGCAGTCTCCCATTTATTTTTCCTTAACTGGTGCTCCGAGTATATGTGTGTTTAATAGTTATTATTTTCTGACTTTCTTGTTGCACTAATGTGTGAGGTCCCTCTGTATGTTGGTGAATGTCTGCACCTTCTACATATTTTGAAAACGTATCATCTATTGTATTAATTATCTCCGCCTCGTGAACGTTCGTTCTAGGAACATCGTTATCTGTTTATGAAAATGTGCCTGTGTCGTTAGTTAATATGTTGAGAAATCGTCTGTCTGTGTCATACATTTTCAAGAGCCTTCATCAACTGTTTAGGAATCTCTCCATGTGTCACCAGTTGCCCAGATCCCTCATCACCTATTTGTAAATCTCTACCTGTGTCGCCAGTTGCCCAGATCTCTCATCACCTGTTTAAGAATCTTTGCCTTTATTACCGGTTGCCCAGATCTGTCATCATCTGATAAAAAACATACGAATTATTTTAAACAGATGACTACAGAAAGCACTACTACAAAAGCACACAAAGACGTAAAGGAGATCAAATGTAGTTGTGGTCCTACACTCCTGCTGGAGGGAAGAAGAGACAACAAGTGCTCTACAGCTTGCGAAATATTGTGGTTTTAAAAAAATATTATTATTCAGAAGTTGCTACTTGTACGGCTATCAGGTAATATTTTGAGGACGGATACCACTTGAATTGGTGCTTTGAACTATCAAATTTACTAATGATGTGCTTCAAAAGGAAGTCCCATACAAATTTGAGTAAATGCCACTTTAAATCCGGGGTCTCAAATTCAAAGATCCGTGATGGCTGCATGGAAAGACGTTTAGTGGCCCACTGGCCGCACGACAGTAAAGCATTTATTATTTTGTTTGGTTATTCCCGTACCTTGGAGACAATCGTTAATATAACATATCTCACTGTATTGTGAATTATCTGATGATATGTCTTAGTTTTAGTCGACTCGTATTTCTACAGAGGTGCAGCTCCCAGCTCTGGCATGAGCTGAATGTAGCCCGGACGAATATTTCCTGGCTGGCTCAAGCAGCTTAGTACTCCACTGTGTTGGGACAACTGCCGCAGAGGGTGGTTAACCGATGTGCGAGTCCATCTAAATAAACTCAAACACTAGAGCAAAGTAGACCAGCAGTCTGTTAGGCCCAATCTATGCTGCTCTAAACAAACCACCTAACCATGGCCGGTGTTATGCCATGCCATACAGAGTTAGTCGCCTCTTACGATATGCTCTCTGTGGGACAGTGGCGCTATTCGTGTCTGTGTCATACACAAAGACCCCGGCAGACCACTCGAGATGCTATGTTAGGTAAGATAAACATTTCGTTGCTTGCTCAATGCCTGTTTCAGCTTCAGAACTTTTACAAATCTAATTTTCCAAGTGATAGTATCATAAATCTCACTATGCATCATCGTAATGTATTGTCTATTCCTTTAGCACAGTTACTGTTTGGAGACAATTTAGGCATTGTACTTCAAACTTAAACTTCGTTAAATTACAAATCATTTCCTTTTTGAAGGTCAATATTTGTCTTCGAACATTCCTTTTTTAGACGGCGTACTTTTTCGAGGATTTTACGAATATACAAATATTGATCAATAGCCTTTTGGACTAATTATATATTTCAAAGTTATATCAGCTTGCTCTTGATGTTTACTATATAAGTTTACATCTTGTGTTTCGATGCCTTTTATGATGCAATAACTATGTTTTGTACTTCCAACTATCAATGAATTATAATTTCTCTTTGGTTATAATATTATTCGATTTAAAGAAAATATGTATGACCAGTTTATTTGAATAATTTGCTCTATCCGTTTGTCTAAACGTCATTATCCTTTTTACACATTGAACTGCTTATTACGTTGCTATACGCAGTCATCGTCTTCGTGGGAATCGTGTGATCATCGGACCACGTGTTTGTGACCACTACAATAAACACACGTACATTAATCAATGCAAGACAAAAATACTATCAAGTAGAGCAATTCGTTAACAGTAACAAGAAATCATCCTAGCTTAATGCATGAGCTTTTGTAAATAATCTATGGTCATCTATGGTTCCGTACCGGGACAGAGAGGGCGAGGACGCCCAAGGAAGAGATGGGTGGACAACATCACTGAGTGGCCAGGCCTTCGTCCCGGTGAGATACGTCAGGCGGCGACAGACAGAGAGGGATAGCGAGGGATTTTGGAAGTGTCTTCGTGTGTGCCCCAACGACCTGATGGTTACGGGATGAACTGAAATGAGCTGAATCTATGAATCATATCTAAGAATAAGTGATTATAGTGCTATGTTCTCTGCTTGGATGGAGAGACCACAGAGCGGAGGAGGTAACTTGAAAACATTTCGACACAGATACACAAACAATTAATAAATGAATAGACCTAAACAGCGAACAATGTGTTCTAAAAATGTTAGAAAAAGAGAGGGAATAACACCATGTGCTATCTGACCTGCAGAAAAGAGAGACATGATCACAACAACAATGACGATGATCAAGATGCAGACAACAGTGGTTACAAACGTGATACAACTGATAATAGTCATCATTTATGTACTGACATGAAGTTTCAGATTCACATCTTCACAATGTATTCCAATAAAACATTTGATAAAATGTTGTGTGTCTTCTTTGCTCAATTGTTGTAGCTTGTTAGTGATGAAGATGTGTCGTGCTTTCTGACCATTGTCGACGATACCAAGATATTTGTGCGTTTGCAGTCTTCTGTGAAATTTGTTACGGTTGTGGTTATTGTAACTTTCTGGCATTAAGGTTTTAACTGAGAGTTAATTTGGTGTGTGTGTGCGTTTTTGTGTATGTGTGGGTGTGTGTGCGCGCGCGCGTGTGCGTTCGTGCGTGTTTCAAAACTGAATAATGGCAGAATATAAATTATTAAAGTTTGTCAAGTTAGAAAAGAATTAACCTTTACCCTGAATTATACCACTCAGCTGTGAGGCAATCAAATGCATATGTCGCTTGTTTTCCCACAGCAAATAGACAGAAATCATAATTTCATCACGCCATGCACCAGTTTATACAGCTGTAAAAGTTAAACCTGACTCTGCAGCCAAGACGGGAGATCATAAATGATAATACCCAGCAAGACAATTTCCTAAAATTGCTTCCCCTAACTATGGCAGTGGAGTGTCTGTATGGAGTTACCTCCCTTCTTGCATTAGCGGACTAAACACAGGTGCCGTTCTTTCATCAGGAACTCGGTGTAAATAAATTGAGCTTGTGGTGGTACCGAAGCTAAAAAATAATGTATATAGGTAATGGCTCGGTGAATGCATGGGACGAAAACAAAATAAAAATCATGTTACGGCCACAAAGCTTTCGTCAGGGTAATGAACTAACGAAAACAACAACTACAACAAAACCAGTACATGATGTATGCCGAAATAAACTGTGTGAGTTGATAGCTATTTCCAGGAAATGGCGAAGAACGTGTGAGTTACGGTAAACTAAATGTGGAAACAAGAAAGGGTCAAAATCATTACATGTAGATTTAATATAATTCAATACGTAGATACAGTCCATTAAAACATAAATCAAGATAATATCTCAATGAAGATGACAGGAACATAAGAAAAACACAAGCAAAAGGACAACATGCCCTCGTCATTGGCAAAAAAAGCAGATGAAAACTAAAACAAAACAATAAGCATACACATTTCAAGAGACATACACATACATAGTATATATGTTGCTGTACTCCAACGATCATTAGTTCTCCGAAGCAGGTGAACAGCTCAGCGATGCTTCGCTTTGTCTGCGTGGGTAACTGCATTCTTCATCAATGACATTACGTCGGTGTTGTAAATGTCTTTCAAGCGTTGATTGTGGAGCGCGACCATGTGTCTCTCTAGAGAAGCTTTGGTTACTTTGAGTCACAACACATTGCAGCAAGAGCTGTGGGGTTGAATGGTGAGGCGCGCAGACTTTGGTCGTGAGTATGGTCTAGTGTCATCTTTATTGACGAGAAAGCCGCACAGCGACGATGTCTTGTTAATTCTGGGTTTAGGCCGTTCTGCATGTTCAATAAACCTCCCGTGTAGACGTTATCTACGTTCCTCAGATTCTCGCCATCGAGGATGACTGGGTCATTGGTAGCGAAACGATTACGCATGACTTTTGTCTTGGAGGTGCTCATCTCAAGGCCTGCTTTTGTCATTACTTTGTGAACCATAGCTACAATCTGGTTGTCTTTGGCAGTTTCTGTGATGACCACTATATCATCTGCGAAGTGGAGGTGGTAAGGTCGCTTGCCACTCATATTGATGCTAAAGAGGGTCCAGTCGCATTGACTGGTGATGGACTTCATGCATGAGGAAAAGAGACTTTATGAGATAGGATCCCCTTGGCAAACACTTATCTGGACGAATACTATTACTGGTCTTTGGAAGGGCTTGATGGTTTTCGTAAAGTCTGTAGCAGTAAGCAAGAATTCTGACATAGCCGAGATCAGCGCCTTGGTCTAGCAGAGAGTGCCAGACGAAGAGATGCTCTACAGAGTCAAATGCCTTTTTACAGTCTATAAAGGTAAAGATCAAGGGGGTCTGGTGCTCTCGGACTGTTTTAATTAGGTGGCGGTTAAGATATGGTCTATTGTGCTCTATGCGCTCCGGAAGCTATCCTCTTTGATCGTTTCCGCGGCCTCAAGGAGGTAACGGATCCTAGCGAGTATATATTTGGTAAAGAGTTTGTAGGTGATCTGGAGAAGTGTAATTGGGCGTTTGTTTCGAAGGTCTTATTTGTCTCCTTTTTATGTAGGAGTTTTTGGAGTTACGCCAGGTTGTATATATTGTTCGTGTCTGTAGATATTGTATAGCGTTTAGCTACGGTTAGATGAAGTGTAGTCTACAGGAGAAATATCTAGAACAGCAGCAAACACTGTATCATGTGTTTGTGGATTTTAAGAAGGCGTTTGATAGGGTATGGCATAAAGCGCTTTGGGCAAACATGAGGATGTATAATATCAATGGAAATCTTATAACGGTCCTTGAACACCTGTATAACAAGGCGTCTAGTGCAGTTCTTGTGAATGGGAGGCGAGGAGACTGGTTTCCCACATCAGTTGGTGTGAGACAGAAGTGTACACTATCTCCAACCCTTTTCCCTATATTCCTTGAAGGAATTATGAGTGAGGCACTTGGAGGTCACGTTGGTACTGTCAAGAAAGGGCCCGAACGATTACCAACCTTCGTTTTGCAGATGATATTGGCGGGTTCAGAAGCAGAACTCCAGGAATGTGTCAGAAGGCTCGATGAAACAGCTCTTGACTATGGTATGGAGATAAACGCTGGAAAGACAAAATTAATGACCAACGACGCTACGGGCTTCAACAGCAAGATAAAAGTTAACGGTCAGGAACTCGAAGTGGTTGACCGTTTTAAATATCTTGGGTCGATTGTCAGTGATGAATTATCAAAATGTGAGGTGTTGGCCAGAATAGCACAGACAATAGCGGCGCTTGCACAGCTTAACAAAATCTGGCAAGATAAACGGTTAGCACTACGCACGAAAATCAGATTAATGCGTACACTGGTCATGTCAATATTCCTCTATGCGTGTGAGACAGGGACAGTTACGGCTGACCTTCAACGAAGGATACTGGCCTTGGAGATGAGATGTTTCCGAAAACTTTTAAACGTCACGTACAAAGATCGAGTTACAAACGAGGAAATACGAGATAGAATTACAACAGCAATAGGGCCTTTCGAAGATCTCTTGGCAACTGTCAAAAGAAGGAAACTCACTTGGTACGGTCACATATCGAGATCAAATGGTCTTGCAAACACAATCCTCCACGGGAAGGTGTATGGCAGACGACGAAGATGCCGGCCCAAAAAGAGATGGGAGGACAACATAAAAGAATGGACCAGTCTCCGACCAGAAAAGTCAGAGGCAGCTGCATCTGACAAAGAGGGATGGCGTGGAGTTGTGAGGATGTCTTCATGTTTGCCCCAACGACCTCACCGGTTACGGGATGACCTTACCTGACCTGACCTGAGTCTACAGGTTTTGAGATAATCTGCAATGATGTTATCTACTTCGGGTGATTTCCTAGGGACATACTCGCAATGGCGTTGCAGTTTTCTGAGGGTAGGAAGTTTGGAAGGAGTAGAAGGGGGGACTGAGCTAGGGTGGGTATAGGGTCGGCTGACTTAAATAATTTGGTGTAATACTTCTTTATGATCTCCTTGTATAGTATAGATGTAGTTTTGGACCAATCAGGTGCTTTCAGGCACGGAATGACATGGTCGTCTGTAGCGTGGTGTCGTGAAGCTAGCTTTATGCTGTGTAGGGACTTTAACGTTGCAAGGAAGCATTGGCGAGTAAACTCGTAATAGTCTTCTTTGAGTTTTTGTCGGCAGAGCGATCTTGGTGCACTGAAAGCTGCATTGTTGGTCATACATTTATTTACAGACAAAAATACAGAAAAAGGATGCATAAATGATGTATAAGCACAATAATAATCAGATAGATATATGAATTAATAGAAGTGGAAAAAAGAGGGACATTTAGAGCGAAATACATTAATGCAGAAACGTACGGAATGTACTTAAAGCATGATATTTAAGGCATCCAGTAAGATGGATTAAACTACTCTCAAGCTCAAACCGGTGTCAATCATCGGAGTATCAGGAGTCGACGATAGTGTCTTGCCTAAATCTCACCCTGCTGGCCAAGGTTGTTGAAATGGTTAGCGATTGGAGAGCAGTGCTACTTAAAACGGTTTTGGTGTGTTGGCAGAAGCGGACTTGGAATTCAAGGTCGGTCTCCACGATATATGTCGTATTGCAGCGATTGCAAATATTAGGAAATGTGGCTTGTAGGTGAACCCATCGTTTATGCAAAGTGTCGTAATCATCCAGTGATGAGATTTGAGTCGGCTTCTAAACAACAAGTCACACGCGTTTCAATCACTAGGCTACCAAAGGAGAATCTGCAAATACCAAACGTGAGAAAGGATGTGGGCATTAGTAAGAAAGATATGAATGACGCGCTGAAAGGAGAAAGTAAGAATTGCTTTAGAACAGAGACTATTGAAGAAATTGTCAAGTATCTCGTGGCCCTTTTATAGAAAGTCCTTGTCTTCGTGGCATTCTCGAAGAACACCTAGCAGTTGTGAAAACGGAAGTAAGTCAGGGCAAGATTCTTCTTCTCTTCTTACCATTTCAAACGTCAGATGTAATATATGATGATTGCTAGAAAAATAATGCCCAACTATCGTGTGTTTATCTCCTGCCAAAATAAAGATAGCAACATAGTGTTTTCCTGGTAGTATATGCGTAATTGCAGGGTATTCCGACAGGATCGTGCTAGTATAGTAGTCAGTATAAATGCTGTGTTCGTCAGGATCTACAAACAAGCAGCTGTAAATAAATTCTTGGTGGCAGAAATATAAAATTTGGGGAACATTCACAAACGTTTAC
The DNA here is from genome assembly GCA_036924085.1 of Ariolimax columbianus. Lineage (NCBI taxonomy): Eukaryota > Metazoa > Mollusca > Gastropoda > Stylommatophora > Arionidae > Ariolimax > Ariolimax columbianus. The sequence continues at coordinate 116,264,945 of JAVGWX010000003.1, forward strand.
GTGCTGTCTATGGAGGTTTGTGTGGACGAAAATAGCACCGTTGGACGCTGCATGATCAGCTGCGGTCTAAGCGTCCTTCCACATCCACTAGCAAAAACATGTTGCAGCGCCCTGATTCTATTATTCGTGAGACTCGTCGCATCACAAATCGACATTGACCGTACTGTAAGCAGCGGAAGTGCGAAGGCAATTTTCTACGATCGTGTATATTCGAAGATAGAGCAAGATGGATTCCTCGATGTCTCACAACCGACCACAGGTATAAGAAGAACATGTCTACGTGAACAGGGACGAGCTGGTACGGAACAGATGTGCATGACTTTGTTTCGTGCCGTAAAATTGGCCGGAGATAAAATGGGAAAATAGCCTATAAAAAGAATCATTAAGTTAAACTGTATTATGCGAGAACGAAGTTTTATTTTTCGTTCCGGGAGCGTTGCACACTGCTGCACATTACCAGGGCCGACATGACGGGATTAAGGACAACACTCAAAGCCAGAGAACTTGCTCGCTTTCGGACGTGGATGTCCTTAGTGAGACTAGATTACCCGACAAAGGTGATCTTACAGAGGCTGGAGGCGGTTACACGTTCCTCTGGAGTGGTAGTGTTAGCACTGACAGACGTACGTCTGATGTTAGATTCCACGTGGTCTGAGAACCTGATGTGCTTTGCTCTAAAGGGACGTCAAAGATAGACTAATGTCTCTTCGACTTTAACTCGGTCGGCGGCGCTGTATTACTTTGATCAGTACAGATGTCCCGACAATGACCAAAATATATAAAATGGCAAAGGAATCTTTCTACGTGGGGCACACTGAATAGACAAGTGCACCAATAACGGCCAATTATTGCTGAGCCCATGTGCATTTCATGAGTTCTTAATCCCAAATACCATGTTTCGTCTACTCACCTGGAAAAAAATACATCGTGGATGAACCCTGGATCTAAGCAGTGGCAGCTCATAGACTATAGTATCACTAGACAGAGGGATAGACGAGAGGTGCTTGTGACTAAGACCATGTGTGATGCTGAGTCAGCACTCAGACCACATTCTTATTGTCTCCAAATTCAACATTTATGTGAAACATATCCGTTATCATCTTAAACGGAGGCCTGTGAATAGATTCAACATTTATGTGAAACATATCCGTCATCATCTGAAACGGAGGCCTGTGAATAGATTCAACATTTATGTGAAACATATCCGTCATCATCTGAAACGGAGGCCTGTGAATAGATTCAACATTTATGTGAAACATATCCGTCATCATCTGAAATGGAGGTCTGTGAATAGATTCAACTTTTATGTGAAACATATCCGTCATCATCTGAAACGGAGGCCTGTGAATAGATTCAACATTTATGTGAAACATATCCTCATTATCTGAAACGGAGGCCTGTGAATAGATTCAACTTTTATGTGAAACATATCCGTCATCATCTGAAACGGAGGCCTGTGAATAGATTCAACATTTATGTGAAACATATCCGTCACCATCTGAAAAGGAGGCCTGTGAATATATTCAACATAAATCCAAGCTAAATACGACACACAATACTGACCTTCGCCAGGGATCTGAACAGTCGTCTCACGAGCGAGCAGCCCACACTGTGCAGTGTGGAAGATGGATGGGCCTTTCTCAGGGTAGCCATCCACCACTCTGCAAATCCTGCAAATGGGTGCTTGTGTCGTCTGACTCGTTTGAGAATGACTGGTTCGACGAAAACGACGAAGATATAGAGATCTTGGTTGTTGAAAAGCAACCCATGTTCGAACTGTTTCAAACCGACCCCTCCTCGTCGCCCAAAAAGACTGCATTCAACAGCATCTATATTGGTTTCGCAACGCAGGCTCATCTCCTTGCAGGATGCCTGGCTTTACGACAAGGCAGTGGTTCAAAGGTATGCTGCTTCCAATTATTCAAGCCGACTTTATTGTTCGCTGAAGGCTGTCTACGACCCTGCGTTCCATCACTCATATGCTGTGCTGACGGCACTGCACTATTGGCCGACAAGGTTCAGATTTTGCAGCACTGGTCGGATTATTTTGGCGCCATTCTTAACTGTCCGTCAATCCTCAGCGCACAAGCGATGGCTAACATGGCACATACTTCTGTTAACCTTGAGCCCACCAAGGCAGAGGTCTGAAAGCTATCAGCTGGGTGACCGAAAGGCAAGGCTCTCTGTTCTGATTCCATCCAGGCAAACATTTTCGAAACAGGTGGTACAGTGCTTCTTCAGTAGTCGATCTGACTATATTCTTTCGTTGTATGTGGGAGGCCAAGACAGTTCCATGGAAGATAAAGAATGCAACAATTGTACTCCTGTACAAGCAAAAGCAAATTGACAATCGTCAATTATCCGACAATCACAAGAGCATCTCTCTGCTATCAACTGCAGGCAAAATTATGACCCGAGTTCTGCTGAACCGCCTAAGTGGTCACCTTAAGCAGGGTTTCCTCACTGAGCGTCAGTATGGTGCTTGTGCGGGTTGTATGACTGTTGACGTGATATATGCAGCACGTCAGCTGCAAGAAAAATGTCAAAAACAGAATCGTACCCTGGTCACAGTTTTTGTCCATCTGACCAATGCCTTTGACACCGTCAATAGGGATTGAATCTAGTAAATCCTGCAAAGTTCCGCTGCACTTGCAGTTTCATTGCCGTATGTCCGCCAATTTCATGATAGCTCGTGTACTTCACGAGGGAGAAATATGTGTAGCCTTTCCAGTCACCACGGGTGTCAAACAGAGATGTATGATAGCATGCTAACACCGACACTCTTTAGCATGGTCTCTGCTCCAATGCTCACCGATGCTGTACATTGCGTTGCTACTGGCATGTATATCAGGTACATGACGGAGGGTCAGCTAAACATCCCGAAGCACTTGAAGTCCTACACCAAGGTGAGTGCAACTGCGATCCTAGATCTCCTATTCTTGGACGATTGCGCCTCAACACATGTTCGGGAAAAGATGTGCATTCCACCATGCCGCAGTTTTCGATGCGTGCAATAACTTTCGTCTCACGATCAACACTAGAAAAACGGAGGTACACTTCCAACCTGCCCCTATGGAGCCATTCACCGTACCAAACATTACTGTACAGAATCAACATCTCCAGGCAGTCGCTAGTTTCGCCTACCTAGGCAGTACTCTCGCTAGAGAGGTGAATATCAACTGTGTGGTCAATGACAGAATGGCTAAGGCGAGCTCTCATTGAAATAATCTCCAGTTGATTTGCATACAGGTTCTGGATTAACTTAATGACTGTTCTTTCTATACCTATTTGTTGCAGAATCTGAAAAAGTTTCCTCCAGGGGAGTCGATCAAACGCGTTCTCATAGTCAATAAAGCAGATAAACAGTGGTCGTCCTTGATCGATCATTCTTTCTGCAAGAAGCCGTAATGATCCGATGGCATCCCGTGTACCTCTGACCATGCGAAATCCTAACTGGTTATCTTGAAGTACCTGCTCTATCTTTCCATCAATTGGCATTTTAATTATCTCTGTGGGACGGCGTGGGCTAGTGGTTAAGTGACACGGTTCACAACCCGAAGGTGTTTGGTTCACTCCTCAATCACAGCATCGGCCGTTACCCCGGGGAAGCAAACCCTTAGAAAATGCAGGAGCAAGCGGACTCTTACATAAAAATGCATGCCGAAGTCGGATAAACTGGGCTGACAAGTGCAAAATAAAAACATAGTACAACGCACACCGCCTTATGAAATGGAGAAATAAGACGAACGAAAAAAATAAATTAATTATCTTAAATATAATTTTAGTTGCATGTGTTATCAAACATACAGTTTGGAATTGATTGCATTCTTTTGCATTTGACTTTTTGGCAAAGTAATTATTATTGAAGTTGTGGGTTCTTTTGACCATATTTCGTTGTTATAAATGTCATTGACTTGTGGAAAAAACAATTTATGCAAAGTCTATCCCGCTGCTTTCAGCAGCTCCATATGTAACTCATCTATCCAAGGTGCTTTGTTGTTCGGTTTGAAAGAAAATGCCTAATTAAATTCTTCTTTCAGGTAATCTCTCTTCTATCTATGGCATGTCACTTAATAGTTGGTTATCTTGATACAGACCCTGATCATCGTACAGTTTCTTAGCATATTCTCACCATCTCACTTGTTTGATCTCTGGGTCTGTTATTTATTTCCCATTCTTATGCTTAGTCATTCGTGATTGTATGCTCTTTGGCTTACGAAACGATTGTTTTACTTTCTTATCAACTTGATCGAATGTGCCTGTTCTCTTCAGGCCTTCAATTTTCTCGAATTGGTCTTTCGACCATTTTTCTCGTTCCCCTTACATTCTCGATCTAATTCATTTTTGTAAACTCTTATATGTAGTAGTGCCATGCTCTGTATTAATGTTTTTCCATTTTCGTATGTCCTCCATTTTGATTAGCATTACAGTTGTTACCTACGGTTTTTTGTTTTCTCCTCCTATGTTACCCAATGATATCTCTGCTGCCTGTTTTATGACCTCTGGTATATCCTGCACTGATGCTCTATATCGTCAGTGACATATTTGTTCCCTAAAGCAGCATTCACCGAGTTTTAGAATTTAACTTTTGTGTCAAACTCGTTTAAAATTCCACGTTGCACGTTTTTGCGATCATTCTGGTTTCTTCTATCTTAGTTGGCATTTCTTAATAAGCAAATTATGATCGCCATCAGCATCCACACCAGGGTAAGCAATCGATTTTTTAAACTTGGTTTCTATATCCTATTTTCACCCTGATGTAATCTATTTGATTTCATCCTTGATTCCCAGGGTTTTGTCATGTGCATTTCCTTCTATTCGGGACTTGATTCCAGGTGTTTGTTATTATGTAGTTTTCCTGGTGGCAGAAATCTACAAGTGTTTGTCCTCTTTCATTCCTAGTACCCAGCCCATTCTTCCCAACTATGTCCAGCTCAGAGCCCGTGTCAACAATTGCATTCCAATCTCCCATTATCGCAACATTAGCTATGACCTTTGTTGTTCTCAATAATGCTAATAGTGCTGTCAAAGTTGATGGTATGAAAGTTAATGCCATCAAATTTCCCGATGACCAAGCGCTAGTAGGAGGATCAATTGCAACGTTGCAAAGTGAGTGAGCAAGTCCAGGTAGCAGTGAATAAGGCAAAGCCAATGTTAGGTATGATAAAAAGAAATATTAAACATAGGAGTAAGAAAGTGATTGTCAAACTGTATAAAGCCTTTGTTAGATCTAGATTGGAGTATTGTGTACAGGTGTTGAATCCGTATCGTAGAGGGGAGATAAACATACTGGAAAGGATACAAAGATGAGCGACATAACTGATAGTGGGATTCCAGGGTTACAAATATGAGGAAAGACTCAGAAAAACCGGCCTACAGTGTCTAGAAAAGAGAAGAATTCGAGGTGACTTAATACAGGTTTATAATATAATCAAAAGAAAGGTTAAATTAGACTATAACAAGTATTTTTTTCAAAATGCAACCACCAACGAGAACAATCGGACACAGCTAAAGATTAACTAAAGAAAGGTCCAGATTAGATATTACGACATATTTATTTAGTCAGAGAGTGGTGAATTCTTGGAATGCTTTGCCCCAGGAGGTAGTGTAGGCAGGGACAGTTAATGCATTTAAGAATAAATTGGATGCGCACAGCTTTAAGAGCAGGGTAATGCAAATGTAATTGGTTGTATACATACTCTGATGAGTCTTCTAAACAAGTATAAAGACGTTAAGTTAAGTTAAATGCTGCTTGAAAAAATTAATAGCGCAGCCAGAGTTTAGCATAAACATAAACACTTCAAAAATGAATACTTTGTTTATACCAAAGCAACAAAGGCAAATAAATATGACCGCCAATTGAGAAATAATCCAACAAGTACAGAGGTCTATATATTTGGGGAAAACCATAAAATAAGGTGCCCGCAATGATTCAGAAATTAAGATAAGGATTGCAATGACAAAAAATGGCTCAGTGAAAAATATAAACCGTTAAACTCAAATAATATCAGGATATAACTGAGCAAAATAATAATCGCCACTAATATATGGTCAATTGCACAGTATGTGGTGGAAACATGGACTTTGGCAAAGAAAGTTTAAAAAACATATTGGAAGCGTTCAAAATGTGATGCTATCGTAGAATGAAAAGAGGGAGTTGGACAGAAAGAAGATCCAATGACAATGTGCTCACTGAAGTGGGCGCACAAAGACAAATATTGCATATGATACAAAATCGTGGGTTGAGTTGGCTAGGTCACAACAGGAGACATGAAAGTCTTCTACAGAAGATACTAGAAAACAAGATGCAAGGAATGAGAGGACCCGTGCGATGATGACTCAATTGTAGATTTCAGGCATGCAGGGACATTCAAGTACGAACTTATGCTGCATTGAAGAGAACTGTAGAGGATAGAGTCAACTGGAGAGACAGTCAGACAACCTTACAGCAAGTCTCAGGACTGATATACCAGCGGATAGGGTCAAATGGAGAGACATACTCAGACAACCTTACAACCAGTCTCAGGACTAATTAACTAGATGATGACATCGACCGACACTTTAGAAACTACACTCCACAAAAAAAGTCATTGCCTTTTTAAAAATCATTGTGTACTTAGTTTGTACACAATCAATGACAGATTTATAATTAGCTACCTTACAATCATTATTTTGAGTCTTAAATAAACTTCTGCCCCCTTTAATTCCATCCCTCTCTTCCCCACCACTTCCCCAACACAATCTACACTCCATGACAGAACATGGTTTTATTTAAAATACTTAAATTTGACGCCTTATGTTTTGTTTCGGAAGAAACTGTAAAGCTTATTGCTTTTGCAGAGACCCAGCCTTTTTCAATTTCCTGTGCTGTGAAAACGTGAACGTCTGAAACCGCGAAGGTAAATCTGTTGTTAGATTTAGTGTACTCCACAATTCCAAGTTTTAACTCCAAAATAATAAAATGTGTTTGTACAAACAGTATTGCTCTTTAAATTGTTAGTATTTAAAATAAATTTTTCTTAGAATTTTGAGGATTATGCAGACTTTTTCGCATGGTTAGTGTTGTGACGTGGCGAGTTTATTGTGTTGTCACTACGCCTGCTAGTTTGTGTGGACGGTGGCAGTGTCTGCTATTTTCTTTCCTCGTCCACACTATCTGTTTCTGATACTTTATTCCTCACATACGTGTCTGATTTATCTAAATAAACTGCAGCTTAAGGTCTCATAATCCTCAGAGATTTTTAATATTTCACAGCTTGGAGAATAACAATTAACATTTTTGAGTTATTAGATACTCAAGCAAGGCAGTCAAAGACTGCACTTTAGACTTGACTTAGTAATAGTTTTACTAGTTTTAGTAACTAAAGTAACTTAGTAAGTTTACTTTATTACTAAATTCATAATTTCACTTTTGGGAAATCAATAAAGAAAATGTTCTAAAGCCTGTTATTTTTTTTCTGATTTTTAATTACAAAGTTCATTATTAGACGAAGAATCCACTTATTTGTATTATTAATAAAAGAAACTATGACGATACCTCGTTAGCACATGCAGAGAAGTTTCCACAGCTGTGACAAAAGTATAAAGCAAGTAAGGGAGTTAAAATACCGGCACTTAGGTAGTATGTTCACAGATGATGGCAGAGTGAGAGAGACACACATGTAATTCAGAAGGCGAACAGTAGACTATCCACTATCAAATTGTACCAATTTTGAAACAATTTTTTCAAGTAAGAGGAGGGTGATAAAGCACGGGTGATCCCTACATTGTGTTACCAATGTCAGTTTTTGCTCCATACTAGAAATACATAAGAGTAAGATTCAGAGCTGTGTGAGCAGTGCAGCTAGAAAGAAAATCCGTGACCGAATCCGCAACACCACACTGAGGCAGATAGTGAAAACAAACTCAGTTAGGGCCTACATTGATACTCCAAAAATAAAGTAGTCAGAATGAAACAATTATATTACACAGGCTTGCAAGAACATAGGAGTGCAAACCTATACTGAGTTAAAAAGATCTGCTGAGGACAGTTGCGTGACATGATCAGAAGACTTCAACACCAGTGTCTGATCTGACTAGCCTGATGATGAGTCAGAATGCATTATGACCAGCCTGCAACGAGAACATATATGCTGGTCTTCGGTCCACGTGCAAGAGGCCATCTTCAACATAGGTGCATTGAGGGTGTCTCTTACACACACTCAGGAAGTTCCACCTAATGACAATACAAGCCTCCACCTGATGATAACAAGAAATCTACTAATTCCGCAGAGGACAGAGCAACCAAAGAAGTAGACGTGATCCTGATTACTTATTTTGAATATGGCATCAGTCAGAATCAGGTTTTCACCTGATTTGATCTAGCACCATAAGAGCACACTCTTGTTTATGATGTTGTGCAGTGCTAGAAAGAGGCCATTATACCTCATGAATTGAGATGCACAGCTTGTAACATTTAACAAAAACAAAGGTGGTAGACGTGACTGTAATGTGTTGAAGGCAAAGTCTTTGCAAGAACAATCATACTACGGCTACAAAAATTGGTTCAGTATGTGTATCCAAGCCGCAATGTGGATTCAGAACTTGCAGATCAGCAACTGACATTATTTTTTTCTCTCTGGCAAATTCAGGAAAAGTCAAATTAGCAGAATCAGCCCTTTTATGTTGCCTTTACCGACCTCACAAAGGCATCTGATTTGATTAGCATGGGCGTGGGCTTCAAAACTCTCTAAAATAGGTTACCCAAGCAAACTGCTACAAGTAATAATATCTTTCTATGTGACCATGAATGGAACAATCCAATTTGAGGGTAGCATATCACATCGATTTGGTATTTCCAGTGGTGTTACCAAGGCTGTGTCTTGACCAAGACACTGTTCAGAATCTTCTTTGCTCGCTACTGAAGCGTGTATTTTGTGATACAAGGGAAGGAATCTGCCTTCACACTAGGTCAGAGGGTTGGGTGTTTAACCTTGTATGGCTCAAGGCCAAAAATGAAGACCAGGGAGATCACAATGAGGGACTTACTTTTCTCTGACAGTACCGCAATTGTCACTCAGTCAGCAGGTACTTCAGAGCTCAATAGATAGCTTTTCCTAGACATGCAATGATTTTGGTCTTGCGATAAGTCTCAACAAAATAAATGTGCTGCAAACAGAAAGTAGATGTCACGCAAATTCTTAATCGATAATTATGAATTGGCAATTGTGCATAAATTATAACTGAGGTCTCTCATCAACCGCACGCTCTCTCTTGACCCAGAATTAGAAAGTCACATTGGTAAAACTGCTACTACTACATTTGCTGATCTCACAACGCTTGTTTGCGAAAATCATAAACTTACATTTAAAACTAAATTCCTGATTTACAGTTCATGTCAGCACACTCCTATATAAGTATGTATGTATGTACATACACGCAAATTATGCAGTGCTTCAGTGTGGTTCGTATAATTTATGTGTGTAAGTTTGGTATTAATGAATTAATTATTCTCATATTTGTTTTTCAGATGAAGTTGTGGGTAGCAGCTCTTATCTTAACATTTGGCTGCTTCTTGCCATCATTTGGTGAAGAGGAGTCTGAAGCTAGACTTCTGATCTCCAAGAACATCCTGAATCATTATCTTGTTGAGGGTCGACAGATAACAGTAGTATACAGAATATATAATGTTGGCAGCAGGTACTTAAGTAGCTGTCTCTGGTGTGTTTTCTTCAGTGCATATTTGCTATTTTCTTTTCAAGACAACATTACTTACTTTAATCTGTTCTGTTATGCACTCTTACACAAAAAATAAGTATGCCATTTAAGAATGCTTAATCCTACATGCGAATAATACTCGCGTAAAGATTGTTTCTATGTTTTATGAATAACATATAATTAGTACATTCATAAACTGCAAACACACATGATAGTGATGCCATCATATACATCGATGGATATGTGCTACCCAGTGGGAAATAAGACTGGGGATTCTCAGTTAAAGTGAGAGGACAGGTCGTTGCTGAACAAAGTGGGGCATACATGTTAACAACCTCCAGTTTGAGAATGGAGATGGAAGCAATAATATCAGCGCTGAGAACCATTTAACAAGGGCAGTTATCGTCACAGATACACAAGCCGTACTTCAGACGATACAGAAGGGATGGAGGAGGTACAAGTGGAAAGCAGCTGTTGAGGTCTCAAACCTCCAGGGATTGGCATGGATCTAGTTTTCTGATCATTCTGGGGTTCAGGGCAACAAAAGAGCTGACAACTTGGCTTCACAAGCTCCCATGATGGGCACGTTAGTAATGGACTGGAATGACATTTTGAAATCAACCAATGACCGACTGTTAGATGAGGACACCACAGTAGACGAATCAGCACTCCTCAGACTGCAAAGTTTCAACATCAAATGAGGTTTGAGCGGAGTGGGGCACATGAAGACAGAGGAGGAGAGTGTACAACCAGCGAGCTACAGGGACCATCAGCATCCAGACCCTGTGCCATATGTTGAGACTAAGCATCTATGGGTATACCCAGAGTGCAGTGACGTCTATTTTTAGAAACTGAACTAGTACATTAAAAATTATTATAGCTGTTAGTATAAATGCAATCTTTTTTTTTCTTCCATATTTTTATCCAACATTTATCTCCGCCCATAACAAACCGCTAAAAGTACCTATTGTCTAATAATGTTCAATGAATTTTTTTTTCGCTTGGACAATGCATCCTCTTTGGTTTTTAGCTGCCTATGAGAAAAAACATGATTTCAGTTGTGATTGTATTGTTCATATATTTTTGGTTGTTGTTTGCGAATGCCCACAATGAGTAGGTTACTCTTTTGTGTGCCCTGAAAGGATGTTAAGTAGCGGGTTGCAGTGGCATTCCTCACATCCAGAGCATACTGATGGAGGTGAACGGGGGTCCTCTAGCCGGTTGTGCTATACTTGGCTTCATCTACGTGTCACTCATTACTACGGGAATCACGTCGATCCCTCACCTCGTTTCCAGGGAGGGCTACTAGGAAACTGAGGTGAGGGTCTTGGCCAGTATGGTTTGCCTGACCCTGACTTCCATGTCTGATAGTATATTTTGCCGGCCAGACTTTCATCTTCCTCCTCATATATTTGTTGTAAAACCATGTCAAAGTTAGCATGAGTTGGGCTTAATTTCCTAATCGTCTTCACATCAAATGAAATTCAGCGTCATTTATTGTAACCAGATATTACAGCATTAAGAAAAAGTTACAGCAGTTCCATAGTAGATTCTGTTATAGAGGTTGAAGTGTTACATATGACTTTCTCAGCTTTAATGGGGTTGGTGAATAATTCTCGTACACTGCCCTTTTTAGCTGTAGCAGTGAAGTTGCAATTTACAATTAACTAGATTGCTCATTATAAATTAAGGGACAATAATTGATTATAAGAATGTCCTGAGAAATAAAACAAAAAAATTACTTAGCAAAAATCCACATACATATTAACATGTTAAATTTTGTAGATGAAATGTAGAACACATTCAAACAAGTGGTGTTTGAGATATTCTTTCTCTCATTAATTTGTAAAGTTGTTTGTATATTTCAGTATGTTATGTTATTTAAAACTGACAGAAAGCATACATACTTGCTGCTAGACACTCAAGTCTCATGAGCAGGAGATAAATTGTTTTGGAAGGAAACTGCGGTCATGTATTATAGGAAGTACAATTCATATCTTGATTGTAGACATAAAATGTGATCATAAATGGTTGTTTTATTTTTCAGAGTGGTATATTCTGTGGTGTTAAATGAAAATGGTTTTCCAGAATCATCCTTCAAGACCGTCAGTGGCAACCTCAGAGTAACATGGGAGAGGATAGGCCCGTATCCTTTAAAATTGCCTCTGACAATAACAATATAAGATTTCATGAATCGTAGCGTATTTCATTATGTTATTTTTTTCAACATTTGAAACATCTTTCATTTAAATATTTGTAAGTTGTTAAAATAAGTAGCAATTTGTGTGGCAATACTATTGGCTGGATAGCTCTTCTTTGTTCATCCTGAAAAGGATGTTGTGTTGTAGTTTACAGGGATGCTGCAACATCTAAGTCTTTTGACCTGGTAAATCAATTTCATCATGGCACATTTTTTGGGCTTGAGTTTGCTGCCCTCTTCGAAACTTATTCTATCAGTCATGCTGCACAGATGCAGTCTGTTTCCAAAGCCGTCATTTGGAGGCGGAACATGGTCTTTGGCAGTTCTAGTTAACTGATTCTGATGCAAGCACTCAGCTGTGACCCGTTTACTACTGTTATTTCGTTCGCTGTGATTTTAGCCCCTGGCAGCATGCTATCATCCAGATACTGTATTAGACACTTCCTCATCTCAGTTCATACATATCCCTCAGTTTTATTATAGCACAGGTTCCCAGTCATATCCCTTAGGAGTTGCAAAGGGCTAGGCGGGGTCAGTGCAGCCATTTTTAGTTGAAATTATTTTGATAGGAAATTTCACCACGCTGTCTTTAACCTTTAGCACGCCCTTGTCCGTTCTCTTCTAACCAGCTCGGCCTGCAAAAACGGTGTGCGGAAAAAAAAATTTTTTTTTTGAACGGAGTCACTCCTGACAGCCATTTTTTACTGCTGACTACGCCCTCCATATATACACGATATTTTGCCCTGTTAAAGTATTGTGTGTTCGATTACAAATGGCTTTTGAACAGTTTTAATTTTGTATACGCCGTTTGGAGCAAGCCGAATTTTTGCGAAAGGGGAAGTAGGTTGTTGAGAAAGATTTTTATCGCGTAGATCTGTTTATTTTGTTTGTTTAAATGAAAGAACTACGTTTGAATTGAAACTAACAGTTGTGGCGATGTTGTAAACACAGTATCGATACGTTGTTGTGGTTTCCATGGTTTTCTATCGAAGCGACTAGGCCTAGTGGTCGAGTCCAAATTTTTCCCGAGATTTTCATAAATTTTCAACTTCATCTTTTGAAATCTCAAAAACTAACAAACATACAACAAAAACAATAACACCCACATGTTCGTTATGCTATTGTGTATCTACACGCCAGAAAATCATATTTATTGACAAACAAACATAAAAGTTAAACATTTTGAAAGACGACTACCACAGCGACTAATTAAGAAAATTAATTAGGTCAAATTTTTTTCAAAAATAATGTGGAGTGCTTAAGGTTAAACACTTATTTATTTAAATAGGGCTGCATTGTGATAGTCTGCACTAATTTTTGCTAAAATAGAAGGAAATGACCTCAGAGGATTCTTTGAAAAAAAATATTAAAAACATGCCATGTTCAGACATAGTAATAATTTTAAATCATTGTAATTATTTTCTATGGCGGGCCTTTGATATCTTAAAACATTTCATCAACTTCAGACGCAGGTTCGCTCCCTTACCCTTAAATATACAAATGCAATGTTATTGTAATACAATTCTATATTCAAAATAGCAAACTGACAATAATAAAACTACTACAAAATGTGAAAATATTATGTGAATATAAATATTTCTTAAAACTGGTGGATGAAAGTGGATAAATGTCTGTGGGGGTTTGTACCAACTATGTTAGGGTCAAAGTTGAGCTTTTAGACAAAAGTGAAAAGTATTCACTGCATGTTCACCAATGTAGTCTTGCTAGTAAGACTCTTCCAGCTCCCCTGCAAGAGGTACTTGATTCTCTGATAAAAAATTGGGGATTACAGCAAATCTGTGGCCCTCAACATTCATATTTCCAAAAGAATTCTTTAAAAATGTGGATTCTGATCACTAAGTTTTTCTTTTCTGGTTGTTGAAAATAAATGTTGTCAATCAGGTCTTTTAGTTAAAAGATGAAATTAAGTTATTCCTGGAAGTTCAAGGAAAACATGAACTTGTGGTTTACTTTAAGAATGAAACTTGAAAGAGCATATATTTTTATACCAGCTAAATAAGCTGAACCTGAAATTTCATGCAAAGGAAATACACAATTTCAAGACAACTTTTCATGCATTTGAATCCAAAACTGAAAGAAATCTTTGAACATTACCATATTTGAAAAACTCTGCAGTGCCAAAAAGGAATCTGAAAGTGAAACTGGAGAATTAAAAAGAGATTGCTTGCATTTTGAGTTCTACTTCCATTTGCTTCTACCTATTTCAGCAATTCAACACTTTTCATATGAAAACAAGGCCATAAAACAGATGCAAGTACAGTCTTCTCATTGAATATTAAGTTATAATCATAATCTGAAAAAAATGTTTTAATGTTTTTATTTATCTCATTACAAAAAATGCCTTTCTATGCAAATGTGGAGGGATCACAGTTTATATAGCTGTTATTAAAGAGGATCATAAGCCGGAAAAGTTTGGGAAACACTGTCTTTTATTGTCTTTTAGTGCTAGATATTGATTTCCTTAGTGTAGACCACTGGTCCCGAACCTTTATTTAGAGCACATTCAACACTTCAAGCAGACACTATGGCTTTTTTCTTCAAAGACAGGACATGTCACGCTAGCCTGTCTCAGAGTAGCTATTGATTTTCCTTTAAAAAAATATTTGTTTTCTTTTTAATCAGACTTTGAATTTGGGTTTTGGTTCTATTTGAACTTTTGCTTGACAAGTTTTCTGGCTCTATCCTAAGGCATTCAGGTTCTTTCATCAGCCAGATATCATCATCTGGTTGATCAGTCCGGAGATTGGTTGTAATGTTGTCTGAGTATGTCTCTACATTTGACCCTATCCTCTGCAATTCTCTTCATTGCAGCATAAGTTAGTACCTTAATGTCCCTGCATGCCCGAGATGTAAAGGTGGGTCTTGGTTGCCCCGGTCCTCTCTTTTCTTGAATCTTGCCCTCTAGTATCTTCTGTAGAAGACTTTCATGTCTCATATTGACCCAGCCAGCTCAACTGATATTTTTGTATCATATGCAATATTTGTCTTTGTGCACCCACATCATTGGGTCTTCTTTCTGTCCAACTCATTCTTTCCATTCTACGGTAGCACCACATTTCAAATGCTTCCAAGCTTTTTTTATCCTTCTTTGCCAAAGTCCATGTTTCATACAGTGCAATTGGCCATATATGAGTGGCAATTGTTCTTTTCCTCAGTTCTATCATGATATTCTTTGAGGTTAACAATTTCTGAAGCCATTTTTTTGTCTCATTGCGGGCATCTTCTGTTATGGTTTGCCCCAAAATATGTAAACTTCTGTACTTGTTCGATTATTTCTCCATCGATGGATATATTTATGTTGCTTAGATATTACCAAAGTCTTTGCCTTCAATGTTTAGCATTCTTTAACCAAATACACAGACATTCAAATGTCACTCATGCAGTGATCCTGAAACCATTAATTTCTGGCCGCTATAACTTTACTGCAGCAGAGGTCAGTTATCTCACAACGGAGGACTCTGGTGACAGGACAGTAAGTTTATTGTTTGTGCAGCTGAGAAAATCAAATTATTTAGTAGATTTTCAAATAATCATTGCTATTTGGTTATGTTACAATACTGGGTATCTACAGAGCATTACATCATTGGGCAAAATTTGCTTTAATTTTGATTTACCGCAGCAGTTATTGTTAGAAAGCTATTGGTCTGATATTTGTATTGTTTCTGCAATGACATTCTCTGCATAAATCATGTTTTTTATATTTATAATTATCCTTGGTGAATGCTGCATTTATGACATCTTCCTGGTCATTCATGAATGTTCAGAGTATATATGCAGTATTCACTGAAAGCATGGCAGAATCTCTCTGCTTCACATTATATATGTGGTTCATTTCTAAACAGCCTCACTGAATGGGAGTGAGGCGTCTGTAGTGTAGAATGTCAAGGGTAGCTCAGATATTCTGTACTTAGCTATTGATGATAATAAAGCTAATAGATTTTCTTTGGGCAGAACCAGGACTTGAGATTGCACAGAACAGCAATTTAAAAAAAAAAGTAAAGTAACCCATAGCATTACTGCCGTAGGGGTGTGAGGTGTTAGCGATCTTACATTTCAAAGGCTCGGCTATATGAGGACGGTAGCTATCTCCTCTCCCTCGCCGCTTTTACTTCCCGGACTGAACCGGTACCCATTTAAGGCTGGGTCGACCCGGGAGCCATTGCGGTCTGAAAAAAACATTACCAATTATTGCAACATCAGACGGTTTTGTCTTAATAATGTGATGTGCGCTGTATTTGGAATATAGTGAGGCAGAGAATATGCTGATCATCAATCTCACTCTCTTGTCCCAAGTTACCTTGGATCGGTGGCAAGACTATTGGTTGAGATGACTGGAGGTAACTCAGGATGCAGGCACTCTGGTCTTATCTCTTGTAAGAAAAGGAGTCGCTTGAAACGTGAGGGATTCGATCGCTCACCGTTTCCATTCATTACTGTGAGAGGAGGGTGGCTGTGATCGAGAGGTAAGGCACTCGCCTCTCAAAGCAATGAGCTGAAGCAGTGGGTGATCGAATCTCGCAAGACTAAAGCGGCCCCTGATCTCAAGGGAGGTGTCACCAGAGTGTCTGCATCCTGAGTTTAGTCTTGCCTCTGGCACAAGGTAGCTCGGGACCAGACAGTGAGGTTGATAACCAATGTAGTTTCTTTTGCACTATAATCCAAATACAGCGCAAGTTACATCATCAAAACAAAAACAACCACCTGATGATGTCGCCATCATCGCTTGTGATGAGCAACTAACTGTGTACTAACACTGTGCATAGTGTTTACTATTAGCATTGCTGTGCTTCCAATCAGCATGTATAAGTTGTATGTTAGAGGATATACATATGGATTTTGGATCTATTATCTGCTATCCTGAATTCTACAATTTTTCTGTCATTGGTTCTCAAATCACATCAATTGTCCTCATATAACTGATGGTCTGTCTCAGGCTACTCTTATTATCAAAGAGTTTATACCACAGATGAGTTAGAAAAGGTAATGATGCAACTGTGCTCCAGTAACAGCCCTGGCAGACTTGGAGAACTTGTTTCATTGTTTGCTTGTCCTCCCCACACAGGCAACTATCTTTGTTCAATTTTGTTATTCATTAAACAAATGATACCTAAGTGTGCAGCAACCAGTTTTTTGTCTGAATATTGTCATTGATCTCCTTATGGCATGGAATATCATATTCCTGTTAAACCCAACAAGTCTGTTCTCTTTGTATAACAAAAGATATTAAATTTGAATGTGATACTTAATTAGTGCAAATGTACATAGAAACTGTTAATCAGTGTCTTTGCTTGAAAGTAAATGTTTCATTTTACTTCTAATGTTCTATTCTGCATTTATTTTGTTCGCCTCTCAGCTTTGCTAACAGGACATTTGCTGTTTGTTTCTTAATTAAAATGTTTGCTGTACTTTCCCTCAACAGTTTGGATACTCCAGCTACCCTGGAGATGGATTTATTATCCCTCAGAAAGATTTTGATCGCAGATTCTCACCACGGGTGGTAAGGGCGTAGGTTTTTGTCTTCTGTAACACAGACAGCTCCTGGTGTATTTATTTACATATATTTGTGCAATTGTCTGATACCGAGTAGTGAAGAAAGCAACCTGCCAGTACTTACTTTCCGTGTCACCATGTCAGACATCATTTTCAGTGTTCAGCCGTGTGAATTGCCTTGTTGCTTCCCGTCAACATATCATTCACATTGAATGTTTCTTTAAGATTTGGGCAGATCATCACATGGCTTGGGTATTGTGCTGCTCCACAGATATATCTCATCATCCTTGTATCCCCATCTTTTTAAGTCTCTACCAATCATGTTGTAAGAGGGTTGGGTATGAGGTTAGATAATCCTGTAGAGCCGCAGTAAAAGAATAGCAAGTCTCTACACCCCATGGGAGTTGAGTTACTATGTCAAGCCACATTGTCTGGACCAGTCCCATAAGTGTAGAGGACGTCGCTCAGTTCAGTTAAGTACCACCTCAAGGTTGGTTTCAATGAATGTCTCTTGCCATGATAGTGCAATCTGTCCAAACTTTTCCCTGTCCATATTTTGATGTTATCATCCCACCTGTAGTGCTGCTCACACCTGGAATTGTTTGTTCTCCACCTTTCTCTCCAGTATTGATGTTAGCAAAGTGTTATGTATTTTGATGTGATCAGCATATTACTCGTTCATCAGCTCTCTTAGACTCCCAATTTCTCCAAGACTTTGCTTTATTGTTTTTATGAGATGTGTCCCAGTGTTTCTATACATCAACATTTCTTACTTAACTCGATGACCTATTTCTCAGTGTCAGCTTTACCACTGCGGGTCGCAACTTCATCTCCAACGATCTCTATCCTGGACTATGTAGGTTCAGTGGGTAATTAGCTTGTAGGGAGTTGAAGAGAGAAGCATATAGTCCAACCCCAGCAACCATGCATGACCCTTGCTGGATCGACAAGAAGGCCACCCAGTTTGCTCAGCAGCGTCTTGTTAGTTTTGGTTTTAAATTATTCTGTATGTTGAGGAGCCATTTAAGACAGCTGTTCTACTCGATGTAACAAAGTTTTTCTTCCAATGATGACTGGGTTACAATGGGCGAAACAATTTCACATGACTTTGGTTTTGAGGATGTTCATTTATTGATTTGCTCTCTTTGTTGATCATTGGTTACTTACCGTTGGCTTCTGCAGTTGACTCTCTGATCAGCACTATGTCATCCATAAATCAAAGATGTTTGAGCCAGTTGTCATCAACATTGATTTCAAAGTCCTCCCAGTCGCAACAACTAATGACTGATTCCAAACATGTAGAGAAAAGGTTTAGCATTAAAGAATCTCCCTGGTGGATCCCTTTTTTGTATTGGAAACCCCCCAGCCAGACACTGAAATGTATGGAAAGAAGAAGTACAATTTGTTCAGCAATTAGCTAAATCTGTGACATAGCGAGGGTTGACACCTTGTTGCATTAGTGAATACTGGATAATTTGTTATTCTATAGAAACAAATGCTCTTTTGTAGTCGTTGAAGATGAAGTGAGTTTGGTATTATTGGGCCGCCTCGATAAGGCAACAGCAGTTTGAGGTAATAGTCCAACGTTCTGTAACAACGCCAAAACCCATCATAATTTTTCTTTTCTATCAATGAGATCCCATTCTTCTACAGTGTATATCAATATTTCAAATCATTAATTTTCTTCCCCAACCAATTGTTCATTGTCCATGTTTCTACACCCATACAGTAAATATGAGTATACAGAAGACCTGATCACTGTGATTTTTGTTTGATTGTCAAAAAATGACTCAAGTTGGCCAAAAAGGATTTCTTCTTCGTACGCAGTCAGACAGTAACCATTATTTTTTTGAAAAAAGCGGCGGTCATCCTGAGGCTGTCGCCACTGCCATACAGCTTGTCTTGCAGTTCCACTGGTGATGGCCACATCTGCTCTCTCTGATCCTCGTATGTCGGGCAGTTCTGCAGCAGATGTTCAGCGGTCATTTTACCAGTACCGCACGGGCATTCGTCGGTACCACCTATCTTCAATTTGTTGAATAGGTGGTACCTCAGTCTATTGTGGCCAGTGCGAAGTCTGAAGACAACGACCTGCTCTCTTCGGTTCAACTGGTAATAGGCATCGTTTTTGGTGTAACCAGTATGTTCGGTTTCCCATTTGGTCATGTATCCGTTTTGACTCTTCGTACGTCATACTAGTATCTGTTTGTGGTAGTTTTGCACCTTCTTTTGCCAGTCTGTCTGCCTCCTCGTTGCCTTGGATGTTGCAGTGTGATGGGACCCACTGTACCACTACCCTTTTGGCCAAAAAGGATTTGACTATCCCTATTCTCATCTTGATTTCTATTTCTAGTAGCTTTCTTCACATCCAGAGAGTGCAGACGAAAGTGGATTGGAGTCCTCCGGCTGTTGTGCCATGCATCATTTCATCTGGATGATGCTCACTACTATGGAGATCACTACTATGGTCTTATCCAATTGATATTATGCAAATTAATAACAACGAATTACCGAAAACAATTCCACAATGAAATATTTAAATCCTTATGTTTTTGAAAAAAAATTACTTCTTTGTGTGATAAAATAGTTGATAATCATGTTCTTTGGAAATTAATTGTCTTTTGTCTACATGAATATTTTTGTTAATCAGAATTCTTGTCAGTATAAATATATGTTTTTCTCTGATTTGTTTCAGTTGGATTGGCTAGTGTTTGCCTTCATGACATTACCTTCCCTTGGAATTCCCTTCCTCCTGTGGTCTAGGTCCAAGAATAGATATGACCAAGCAAAAGACAAGAGCAGTTAACCTGATGACAAATGAATATGTTATGTTTCTGTGTAATTAACATGTTTTGTTGACTAAAATGGAATAGGTATTTGTAGTGAATGTGTTTCCAAAAAGTAAATTAGGGGGTGGGGTGTTGTAAAATATGTTTTAGGATATTAGATGCAGCCAAGCAAATGTCAACTGTAGTGAATGTTCGCCACATTAATGCATTATGAAGTTTATTTGGAATTTATGCTTTGCCAGAGAATACTGAGCAAATATATATGTTTTATCTATTCACCCATCAATTGATATGGAGTTTTTGTAGAGAGGTAAATGCGAGCAAGCATTCGGGAACTTTATGCTTCCACTAGTGCCTTGAGTGTTATGAAAAGACCCAATAGTGTTCTTTATGTTTTCATTGGACCTGTATGATAGAAATTCTATACTCTTGAAACTTTTTTCCACTCATCTTATTCATATTTTGCTTGATTTTCCAGTGCCTTTTAGAATGCTCTATATACATTCATTGTACTGTTTAGACTTCCTGTTTGTTTGTTTTTTTTATGTTAATTAAACTGTTTCTATCATTAATAATTAGTTTGTGTGTTTGATCTCATACTATCCCATTTAGTTGTCCTTATTGTATTGAGCATTATCTATCATTCTTACTTAATAACAGCCATGTATGATGTAGTTACAATCAGCTGTTGTTGTTGTTTCAAATTCCTAGAGTGAGTAGAGTAGGTCTACTCTTTTGTGTGCCCTGAAAAGGACATTAAGTGGTGGGATGCAGTAGCTTTCCTCACATCTCGAGCGTGCTGGTGGAGGTGGACCAGGTTCCTCCAGAGTTTTGCCATGCTTGGCTTCATCTGCGCGTCGCTCACTACTACTGGGATCATGTCGATCCCTCACCCCGTTAGCCAGGATGACATGAAAACAGCCCATTTCCACGAAGGGCTACTAGGAAGCCAAGGTGAGGGTCTTGGCCAGTATATTTTGCCTGACCATGATTAACATGTCTGATCAGTATATTTTGCCTGACCATGATTAACATGTCTGATCAGTATATTTTGCCTGACCATGATTAACATGTCTGATCAGTATATTTTGCCTGACCAAACGTTAGTCTTCCTATCCAGCTGCTGTTGCAGTGAGTCATCCTTTACATAGCAATATAAGTTGTTTCTACATTAAAAAATTGTTCTCATCTGGTATGCATGATTCTTGGATGTGATTTTTATAGACGGGGGGGGGTTAAATGTTTTCCTTCACACTATTAGATTATAGGCTTTGAGAATAGTATGTGTGTCCATACTAGTGTCCATCTTATTTATTTAACAATTAAAATGTCTCAATCATCCACCATTGCGTTTTGTTTTGTTATTTGAATTGTGTGTGAATGATGTCACCACGAGATGGAGAGGTTTTGTTCAAATTTTTTCTTGCCGAGTTCTTCAATCTTGATGATGTTTCTTTGTTAGCAGGTTACAGTGACTCTTCTTATATACCAAGGTGTACTGAAGATAGTAGACCTGGGTCCTCCTGGCTGGAGTGCAATGTCACAATCAAAAAGAAATAATATAATATCGCGGAGGCAAGGACAATTAATGTATTTAAGAATAGATTGGATGAGTACAGCTTTTAGAGCAAGAAAAGTTCATGAAACTGGTTGTATACAGACTCTGCTGAGACTTCTAAATAAACCAGTATAAAGACGTTAAGTTAAATAGACTATACAGATGAGAACAGTCTTTTCATTTATAAGCAGTACATACTAGAGTCAATAGCTACGTAAACTGCATCATCTCTCTGCCCTTACTTTTGTGCAAACACTTCTCTCACACTAATGAAACAGACACCTACTCAATGAGTGCAAAGCGCCTGCAGTCATGAGATACAGATTTTTCAAGTGCTGCTGATGTGTCAATATACTGTATGGGCACAGTGGAACGACTGAAGAAGAACTGTATTTATACAAGAACGACATTGGGCTGCCAGGAGCAGGCTTGTTCAGCAGCTAAGGCATAGCAGGAACAGTGACTTCTTATATACCAAGGCATACTGGAGAAAGAAGTCCTCGGTCCCCCTGGTTGAAGGGCAGTGTGAGGTATCTCTGTAAGCTCACCACTATGGGGGAATCATAGTATTGGCTCCTACCATGTTAGCCATGCTGCTATAACACAACCTGTTTGGTCTGTATGTAGCACCTTATTGTAGCTCTGACTCCCATGGGATGGAGAGACACTTTTTATGACATTCAGAGCAAACCTGTCACTGAAGATGCGCATCTTACCCATTTACTTCTTCCTTGCGTTCGGTTTCGTATGCTCGTTTTATGCCACTAGATGGATACAAAAATTGTTTCTCCCGATGACACATTGTGGAGAGGAAAAAAAGCTTGCTTGTTTTGAAGTAATATAGTTTAATTTTCTTTTTTATGAAATCCTTTAATGCTTCAATAGATGGCGTTTTCAGTGGAAGCATTATTGCTAAAGAAGTGCAATTTAAGTGGTCTCGAGGTAAGACGTCGGCATTGGATTCTGGAGGTTGCGAGTTCAAATCACAGGGGAAGGTGGATATTTTCACGTGACCAGACGCTCATATGCAGTGTCACGCACGTTAAACATTCCTTGGCAATTGGAAATAGAAAGAGTAGGCTTAACGACTGCTGCACGGGCAATGTTCAAAATGATGTTTAAAATCTACCCAATCTTTTACGGGATCATCGCTGGTGCTACAGAGTGTGTACATTGTGCTAAGATTCTCCCAAAATGTGAAAAACAACAAAGCACTTACAAATTTTGATTTTATGACATTTAGAAAAATAAGTTAAATGTCTCCTAATACATTCAAAAGGCTCATAGAATACAAGTTAGGACAATAGTTTCCAGTAATATCCTGGATTGTATTTTCTTGGCAGTCAATAAAGCAGATGAGTTTCAGTTTATTCTTTCAGGCATGAAGCAACTATGCCATTTATTTTCTCTAAAGGAATTAGTTGTGAATGCCTAGTTGAGAACTGAGGTGTCTAGCTTTTGAGAATTTTATAGTATAGTGGGTCACAAATATTTGTTGGTCAGACCTCCCTTTCGTACATTTGCCACGCTGATATTGACAAAATGTTAAATAATAATTTTTATTTGGCACAAGTTGTAAATATATTACACATCTAAAAATTTGGTGCACAAGAAATAGAAATGTACCTGTATTAAAAGTCAGGTCATCTTTTTTTTATTGTCTACACTGGAAAAAAAATATGAAGAAACTGTTGTACAAGTTGTGATGCCTGGACAGGTGAGTTGTCACTCTCATGCAATGAGGACAGTGCGCCTTTTTAATGCCACAAAAATAAACTAAAGCTGTTATGATTTGACAATTTCTCAGCATAGCAGTGTGGATAAGTGCGCCATTGTTTTCACATTTTCTGGTTGCAGGCCTCCCAGACTGTTCATCACTTTCTCAGCAATCTCTGAAATGTTTATACCATTGATAAATGTTGGCATCATTCATACAATCCTCCCCATAGACTGTAACTTGAATTAAGTATGTGTATTTACATATTTCATTAAGTTCTTGGCAGCATATGATGTATTTTTTTGTTCTCATCATGACAATGCAGCGAATGTGGTTCACACACATAAGAACAACACGCTACTGCAAACAAAGCATACATTGCTCAAGCTACATGTACATTAAGTTCAGAGGTTAATCTGTGCCTAGCAGCTTCTAGTTGCATCTCGCGGTTCCAGAATTAATGATGCCAATCCGGATACTTTTTTAACACATCTTGTATAATGAATCTAGTATAGTGTGTTGATTGCAATATAACAGATTAGGACCAGGACAAATTATGTCTGCCTGAAACTGGTCTGGAAACTTCTAGTATTTTTATCATATTTTGTTGAAAATTGCCTCAACTTCAGTAGATTTTATAATCTTTTGCTTTGACAAAAGCATCAATTTAAACTATGGACAGACTTTTTCTTTATATCATATCAATCGCCATACAAAACTGAAAAGTACTTACTTGGCCCTGATGGTGGTTGAATTTCTAATTAACATTAGGTTTATCAAGTGGAGTGAAGTTTATCTGAGTGGAGTGAAGTGAAAAGTGGTGTGCCACAGGGCTCGGTTTTGGGACCAATTTTGTTCTTGATATATATAAATGATTTGGACATTGATATGAGATCCATGATTGCAAAATTTGCTGATGACACAAAACTATGCAGTAGTGTCTCATCTAAAGCGGAAGTGGATAAATTGATGTCAGATTTAGATAAAATTCGAGAATGGTCTGTAAGCTGGCAAATGGAGTTTAATGTAGATAAATGTACAGTCATCCACATGGGTAGATCCAATATGGAACATAATTACAGAATGGGAGAAAACAATATTAGAAAGATAGATAAGGAAAGGGACCTAGGGGTTATAATAGATCATACAGGAAAGGTGGGTGAGCAAGTTAAGGTAGCAGTGAAAAAGGCAAATGCAATGTTAGGTATGATAAAAAGAAATATTAAACATAGGAGCAAGGAAGTGATCGTCAAACTGTATAAAGCTTTAGTTAGACCTAGATTGGAGTACTGTGTACAGGTGTGGAGTCCTTATCATAGAGGGGACATAAACATGCTAGAAAGAATACAAAAAAGAGCGACAAAGATGATAGTGGGATTCCAGAATTACAGTTATGAGGAACGACTCAGAAAAACCGGCCTACAGTGTCTCGAAGAGAGAAGAATTCGTGGTGACTTAATACAGGTTTATAAGATGATCAGAGGAATCGATAAATTAGACTATAACAAGTTTTTTAAAATACAGCCACCTACAATAACACAAGGGCATAGCTACAAGCTGATTAAAGAGAGGTCCAGGTTAGATATTAGGAAATATTTTTTTAGTCAGAGAGTGGTATCTGCTTGGAATGCATTGCCAGGGG
The DNA here is from genome assembly GCA_036924085.1 of Ariolimax columbianus. Lineage (NCBI taxonomy): Eukaryota > Metazoa > Mollusca > Gastropoda > Stylommatophora > Arionidae > Ariolimax > Ariolimax columbianus. The sequence continues at coordinate 116,290,058 of JAVGWX010000003.1, forward strand.
AGGTAGTGGAGGCAGTGACAGTTAATGCATTTAAGAATAAACTGGATGCGCATAGATTTTAGAGCAAGGTGATGTAAATGTAACTGGTTGTATACAGACTCTGCAGGGTCTTCTAAACCAGTATAAAGATGTTAAGTTAAGTTAAGAGTTTTTAACAACTTCTCAGGTTCCTAATTATTGACCAATTCTGTGTCAAGGGAAGTTTGTTATATTCAATGACAATCCACAGATTTAGTACACATAGTGTCCACAATGTCTAATTTATAACAGACTTGGAATTCCGGCCAGGCAATACGTTCTAATGTTAGTGAACTTATGAACATTCTAAGGCAGCAAGAAGTGGAGCAATGGGACCTATCGTTGTGATACACTCAACATAACAATGGTAACTTTAATGCTATTGTCAGATCATCATCTTTGGAACAGAATCCAGATATTATACATTCTTCTTGCTCTATGTTTAAATAAATAGAACTAAACATGTGCAGACACCACTGCTGGGCCAAATTGAAAACTTTGTGGATTCATAACAATATATACTGTGTAGCATCCATGCCAATGAAGTTGAAGCACATCATTCTGTGGCTATCAATGTAGACAAATGCACTGGTTCGCTGCTGACATTTGAGTTTATTAAGGAATTGCTTAATAAGTTTATTCTTAATACTGATAGTTTTTAACTTGGTTCACTGCTTTAATTTGTTTGTCCAGTTCTTGATGATCTTTTTTGGGTGTAATCAAAATTTGATGCCCAGTCTACTTTTATACATTTGTCTTAGCAAGTTGTTGTTGTTTCGAATGCCCACAATGAGTAGGTTACTCTTTTGTACGCCTTGAAAAGGACGTTAAGTGACGGGTTGTAGTAGCTTTCCTCACATCTTGAGCGTGCTGATGAAGGTGGACAGGGGTCATCCAGGCGGTTGTGCTATGCTTGGCTTCATCTGCGTCTCGCTCACTACTATAGAGATCATGTCGAACCTTACCTTGTTAGCCAAGCCAGACTGTTTTCCTCGACAACAGCCCGTTTCCAGGATGACCAACGAAGAGGTCAGGTGAGGGTCTTTGCCAGTATATTTTTCCTAGCCCTGGTCAACATTCTTTGATCAATTTGTACAACCAGTGGTCAGTACACTGTTTAATAATGTGAAACGTGTGGAAATAGCAAACAGCTACAAGACATAGGCAGGGGCTGAAAGAATAACAAACTGCAGCTTAAAATAAAAACGTGTAACCAGATCGATAAGATGGAAAATGTAGTTAAATTTGGTATAATTATGCACTATCACCTGCTCTGTTCTATATGGACAGTGAAAATATTTACAGGTTCATGAAGAACATATCACGAATATTAATTATGAGACATAAACAAATTGCGATGATGAGGTAATTTATACAGCGTTACTCAATCTTTACGCTTTAAATATTGAAACAATAAATATATTTTCGTAAAAGCAAATGGATTCTTGTTTGCCTCACTCATGTGCTGTATATTTGTATGTGAGATTTATTGTCTGGGATTTTTCTTGGTATGACCACATCTCAACCTGCAGAAACAATTACTGTACTGCAAAACTACCACAGTGGAACACATTACAAACAGATGCACACACGTATCAATGCACTGGACAATATGTTGTGATATCGCTCAGAGCACTACGGTCTTGGGTGGAAACAGTCGTGCCTTCACCAGTAGAATCCAGAAAGGAAAACCTTTAATCAAACAAAAACGTTAAAATGGTACTAGAATGAAAAGTGAAAGATTGAATTGAACAATAACAATTGTGGTTTCCAATCAAAATGTATTGGGTATGTTCGAATATAATGAGTTAATGTTTAAATGGGTATGTTGGGATGTAATGTTTAAATGGGTAAGTTAGGATATAATGAGTTAATGTTTAAATGGGTATGTTGGGATGTAATGTTTAAATGGGTAAGTTAGGATATAATGAGTTAATGTTTAAATGGGTATGTTGGGATGTAATGTTTAAATGGGTAAGTTAGGATATAATGAGTTAATGTTTAAATGGGTATGATGGGATATAATGGTTAATGTTTAAATGGGTATGTTGGGATGTAATGGTTAAATGTTTAACAAGAGCTTCCGTGCATGACTGATATATTGGCAGGAAATGGATGTAACAAATAGCCAGCAAGCAGAATTTAGATATCCTTTCTGGCAGACAATATTTCCCAGAATACAAAAGCAACCTCAAAAATAAAGGTACATATATCTGTAGCTAGACATAAAAGTAACAGCAATGACAAATAGAACAAAGCAGAGCTTTTTTTCTCTGGTATATGAGAGCATACATACAGTGAATATACCCACATTTCTGTGGTTTTTAAAAAGTGGGCTCGAATCACGGTGCAGACCAGAAATTTTTTCACGTGGATCTTCTGGTAAAAATGCCCCTGATCTCTGGATCAGACTCCCGTGTTTAGTGTTGAGCACGTAAAAAATTCATGGCAGCTGGAAATCGAAAAGAGTAGCCTTAAAGGCCTCTGCTCGGACAAAATTCAAATTAAAAATCTACCCAAGTTATTTGCACGTTTACCAAAGGGGTTTGTTAAGTAAGAGTAGCTATAAATGACGCCTAACTAGCAGCGGGTCTACTTAGCTCTAGTGTATGATTCTATTAAGATGGACTCGTACATCGGTAAAAATCACCCTCCAAGAAACTGGTTGTATACAGACTCTGTGGAGTTTTCTAAACCAATATAAAGACGTTGTTACAGTGATTGTACCCTCTTTTCTGGGTTTTTAAAAAGTGTTTACCCATAAAAATACGTCGTGATATCGAATCTATAAATACACCTTTTTTTTAAAAAAATATACCTGAGGTATATGTTTATCTAGAATCTAGAAAAAAAAGCACTGGAACAACAAGAAATAGTCACATTCAATACAAATGAAGGAAATGTAAATATGTGTGTCTGGAATTGGGCAAGACAGTTTCGAGGCAATCATGTCATTTTTATGTTAGTCGTGGAAATGCAGCAAGATATTACTTGTTGCTACTCAGATTTCTATGGGAAGCTAATTGCACAACTAAAGATGTCTTCGAGCACAATATACATGAGAAAGAAGCAGGCCACATTTTATTGTTGCTTGTTAGAAGAAGAAAGTCCTAGCACATTAACACACAAAAAAATAGAGGAGGCAAAAGAAAGATAATGAGGAAACATTCTAGACACTTTTAAAAATGAAATACCCAGTAGTGTTTTTCTTATTCCCTGGGGGAAAGTTAGTAAATGACTTTGTATTCCTTGTATCACAATATCATCATCATAGGGTCTCAGTATCTGTGGATCTTGCGCAGGGCGCCCTGTGAGTTTTGTCCAGCTCTGTCACATGTATTTCAACAGTCTGCTATGACTGTAAAGGTTGATCCATGAGTGACAGCCCCTGTCACAGATCGTACAACTATACTGAGGAGGCTAGTTTGTCGGGGTGTTCCTTGATCTTTTCAGTCTTTCTCTGAAAGACAGCAGAAGGCCTCTACGAATGTCGGCAGCCACTCTGTCTCCAAACTACTCGATCCTGAGCCAATCGATTCCCAGTCCTCGGATAGGGTGTCGTATCCCTCTTGCATTTTCCTTAAATCGCATTGTTGGACGGACGATTCTTTTAACTCCAATGGCCAGCTGTCCATAGAGGATATCCTTTGGCAGCCTCTCATCTTCCATGCGGTAAACATGCCCTAACCATCGAAGACGTCGCTAGCTCAGCAGCGATTACTTGCTGTGAGTGTTTGCTCGCTGTAAGACTAGATTATGTGGAACTCTCTATTGCCACCTAATCCCCAATATACGCCGTAGACACCTCATGTGAAAGTCGTTGAGCCGCCGTTCCTGTTTAGTGTAAGTGCTCCAAGTCTCGCTTCAATACAAGAGAGTGCCAAGAATGCAGGTATGATAGACCCGGACCTTAGTGTAGTGAGACATCGCAATATACGGTATATATTACGTTATCTTACAAAATAATACAGCGAATAAATTGCACTTATGGCAAGCTGTTATGGAGAAACATGATCACCTATACCAGTACGCACGATGGTTGATCATTTCTGAAGAAATATAACGTTTTTGTCTAGTTATAGTTGGATCGGGGGTGTTCAGTGTTTTGTCTGGTTATAATGGGGTCGGTGGATGTTGAGTGTTTTGTCTGGTTAAAGTGGTGTCGGTGGTGTTCAGTGTTTTGTCTGGTTATACTTGGGTCGGTAGTGTTCAGTGTTTTGTCTGGTTATAGTTGAGTCGGTGGTGTTCAGTGTTTTGTTTGGTTATACTTGGGTCGGTGGTATTCAGTGTTTTGTCTGGTTATAGTTGAGTCGGTGGTGTTCAGTGTTTTGTTTGGTTATACTTGGGTCGGTGGTGTTCAGTGTTTTGTTTGGTTATACTTGGGTCAGTGGTGTTCAGTGTTTTGTCTGGTTATAGTTGGGTCGGTGGTGTTCAGTATTTTGTCTGGTTTTACTTGGGTCGGTGTACTAAGTTTAGAAACTTGTCAGTAACCAGCATTACCCTCGCTTTTCGCTTGCTACGAAATACTGTACCTATCAGTGTGCAGAGGTCCTATTCTTTGCTCTCTGACTTTGGATCATTTAATACAGCTAGAGTGTCGCAAAATATCCACGACAGTTTTGTTGGCGTATAAAGTACTATAGGATAGACTCCAACTCATGGATTGATGCATTTCACCATTCACACGGGCCAACAACTAGAGTCGCCATCAGGATTTCATAGAAAGCTTTAGACAAAAAATGATTACAAATGTAATATAAGGAATAGAAGAGCAGCCAGTTCGATATCATAGGGTATGGAATGTGTTGACATATCGTGTGGTTTGTATTGCGGTTGTACTATTTAAACCTTATCCAGTATGGTTTTATATTTCTCGTTATGTTCTTGGTAGTTTCTTCTTTTACGAAAGATAACTACGCGCCTCACCTGTCAACAGCTCGTAAAATTCCATCATAGTATATGTAAGAACAGGTCAAGGTTAATGTGTATATTGACGGAGAAAACACGCAGTTTAGGGCGGGAACTAAATTAAACAACTAATTGGCTTGCTATGCTGTATGGTTTCAATTTGAGCAAAGACAATACTGCGTTAGCAACAGAAATATCCAGGCGTAAATCCATTGGAAGTGACAATTGAAAGGCTTGGTGGAAGAAGGCCTATCCCACTGTTCCATGAAAATGTTTTATTTCCTCAAAATACGATATAGTTGCCACAATCTAGTTTTGACAGGCATGTTCTTTGTTGTGGGATAGGCCCAACCTAGTTATTCTTGTAATTTAGGAAGAGCAGAGAAACTCACTTCCATTTTTGGTAGAATATAAGGCCTATTCCACAACAAAGAACTTATGACTGTAAATACTAGATTGTGCAGCTATCGTTTTCTGAAGAAATACTCATTTTGATAGAAGAGTGGGATAGGCCCTTTTTCCATCAAGCCCTTCTTTTAAAAGTAATAAAAACCTAGGTCGCTTCATTTGTTGAAGTTTATTGTCCAACACTCCTTGATCGAGCAGAGTAAGTGATTCTGTTCCGCGTAGGAACAGGACGTACCAGGAATATCAACTTTCGCTGACTAAAATGACCCACCTCATCTAATATGTGTACGTGTGGACAAGCAGCACAGCCAACTAAACATGGCGTAGGTGCTTGGGTAATTGAGAACGGAGCACTGATCGATGGGGATGAATCTCCACAAAACTCTATTCGGAAGCCATGAATAGGGTGAGGTTACCACTCCTACGCACTCACTTCTGCAGTGGGCTCTTACGATATACTAGTAAGTAAGTAATTGCCCCATTGTGTTTGCTCAGGGAACCATTCGAGTATTGTTGTTGAATGGCCACAATGAGAGAGTTTACTCTTTTGTTTTCTAAGTGATAGAACAAAAGAAATTTTGACTGGATTTCTAGGTATAAGAGGCTATGGTAAAAAAAAAATCTAATTCGATTGAGGAGGAAATTGCAAAATGCTGTCAAAGTCTTACAAACTGCAACTATGGGTTGCATTGGATGGTGCGTTAAACATGATTGGATGTAACACCTCGGTGTGACGTGTCTCTCCACTGTGTGCAGCTCAGATGTATATGTCATTCTCTAGCGTTGCGCATTCAACATGCAATATCAATGCTACCATCAGATTGAGGATTTTTATTGTCAGAGATACCTCACTGGTTTCGACATAGTGAGTTAAGACGGGAATCTTTTTTTTTTAAATTGCTGAAAGTGATCAACACAGCTACAGAATCTGAGCCTGCTCAAACTGACCCTCTTACCTTTAAAAAACTATCATGTTCTAGGTGGCTTGTAAACATGAAGAAAGGTAATGCATACATGTTGATGAACTGGTAGTAACTGAAAGCTTATGTTGGCATTGCTGAGCTAGTCCAAACATAGTTGGATACACAATTAAAATCTAGATTGTAAAAGGAAATGTTGTCAGATTATAAAAAAACTACTTTTATTTTGTGTTTGCGATGCCTGTTGTCCAGGAATTTGAACGACTGGTTGGTATGTTTCAACAAAACAAAGCTGATCAAATGGCAAGTCAAATTAAAATTGGAATGCCTTTTAATTTGCCTTTTTTGAAACTGTGTTTGGCCTTTTATTGGACAGTTTGGCATTTTCTCAAAATTTTGATCTGGCAACCCTGAAGTCACACATAAGCTAAAAAAAACTTTGATGCACATAAATCACCATTTCCTCGATTTTGTCAATGCCATTTTCTGTGAATGTTTAAGAGTTTTGTATGGCACGCAGATACAGCTCGTGCAGCTTATAAGTAACACTATTTTTAAACTAAATATATGGGCAATGCCATTCTAGCAATGTTCAGGTTTCTGGCCAGACATTCTCCGACCACTCTTTCCACCGACAGTGAAGATAGTTATTTTTTGGAACACGCACAGTGTTTTCTCGTTCTCAAAAACAAACAAGACAGTCGGTCAAGGTTTACCGATTAGTATTTGGAAACAACACACATTTACGTTGTCTTAAGATTATCAACGTAGCCCTGATGTTTTGGTTGTGGCAAACTTTACAGCTGAGCCAAACTTTTTTTTAGATTGTGTAAGGTACTCGGGTGTATTGATGTCTAGTGACAATTAAGCGAGAGATCCATAGAATATAAAAAGTATCTCAACATAACATCCATAGATCTGCAGAAATGGTTTGAGATTGTAGATAGGGTATTTCTGACTGAATCCCGGTATCTCTTGCAACGGAGGAAAGAATCGATCCAATGCACCTACATGCAGTTTGTAGGAGGTGACCTCAGACCTCAAAGAGTTGCACATGGGGATAGCAACCTCATCGTGTTAAGCAAATTACTGCAGAAACTACTAATGAAAATATGTGCAAAGTGCATTGGAGCAGAATTCAAGAAAGAGAACAACTGTAGGGATGGCCCTATGCTCACGAGGGAGTGGAAAAAGGACCCAAAAAAAGATAGAAACAAATTATTTAATTAAAGGATCATGAAATACACGAATAACTATTAGATAATGTTGGCGTTTTGTGTCATATGTTTACAAATGTAGTAAGAATAACTGATGGAAACACAGATACCTTTGAAATCACACGAACACGACAAGGATGTATGTTTTCCCCATTGCTGTTTAACATTAACAACAGAAACCAACACAATTGCATCACCATAAGTGAGATTTAACTATAGGAGGGGAAAAAATCAACTCAATATATGAAGCACTATCTGCAGAGGATCGAAGCCTAATTAACAAGGACGAAGAAAAGACACATGCACTTGATACAGAACGTGGACGGTATAATATGGCTTGGCTTCGTTCGTTCGCAATCTCCCGCTACCAAACCATGATACGGCTTAAGTAGCAGAATGCAGTCCAGAGAACGCAATGCGTTGTGCCGTAGTTTACAGCTTGACTGCGATATTGTGCACCTTTCGGTCCAACACATCAGACTTCAGTAATCATTTTTTGAGTACCGCGTTAGCTTTCCCTCTTCGATCCCTTCTCCTTAGCCAGTCTGTCCTGCTGCAGCCTGTTATCCAGGATCACCGCGTGGAGGTGTAGAAGGGTCTTAGCAGCTCTGGTTCGCTTGCCCTGACGCTAGCAGTCAGCTATGGATCGCTGACCACTGCAGCTCATGCGTTGCTCAACATGTTCATCCCCAGACGGTATAACATGAAGACAATCACATAAAGGACGGGAACCGAAGACGCAGCACAATGAATGAGCTGGCAATAGCCATAAACTCAAATTTGGCTGCTTGCATCAGGGCCAGCGAACCAGAGCTGGATAAGACCCTATTCCGTCCTCATGTGGTGGCCCTGGAAACAGGCTACACTAGTGCAGTCTGACTAAGAGAATACATATGGCATTTGGAAGACAAACCTGATATCCAAACAAGTCAGCTGAAACTGGAAGTGTCGGGTCGAAACGCGCAAATATCACAGTCTCGCTGTAAAGCTAAACTACGACACAGCGTCCATATTAAGACGAAAGCCGACCAAGCAAAAGGCATCGAAGAGATACATTTATAATAGAACGCATTGGGCCCAGAAATAAAAGCCGCTTGCAGTCATTGCTAGCTTAATTTAACGTCTTTATACTGGTTTAGAAGAATATGCAGACTGTATACAGCAAGTTTAATTTACATTTCCTTGCTCTAAGTAGTGTTAATACTAGGTTTTCATTTCGAACCCTATAGAAAATAATCTAGCCATTAACGAGATACGATCCAGACCACCTGACCGAAAATCAGTCAGCCACTCCTCAGCTTGAGTCATTAAGTGTAACAATAGGGAGATATCTCACATAGAGACAACAAGTGTGTGATCTCATCTGTGGTTTAGTTCGAAGATAAGCATAGACAGCAGGTGAGGGTCTTAACATAAGCTTATCCTTAAAAGTGATATTGGAGCTTGCATTGATCAAGTTAAACAAAACGGGTTGGGAAATTAGTTAGGTCTTCCCACTATGCTTCTGTTTAAAAAAAAAAAAAATTCTTTAAAGTAACCGCGCTAAATACACGATTATATCATTCATACTTGCCTTCTCCAGCCCCACCCTATGAACGGCTCTGCCTTTGCTGTCTGTTATCTGTATATTGTCATTTATGTGTTGCATAAATATTTAGGCATGGTTGGACCTAAGATAGCTAGAATTTGATAACTATCACATCTTCAAGGACATGTCAACCCTAATATGAAGAAAGAAACACTTCATAATTTGGTTCTGATGATTGAAATTTAAGAGGAGTGATTGAGGGGTACATAGGAGTAGGGAGTGCTAAAGGTACGGACGGTTAGTTATTACTCTTGTGATATTCGTCATCGTCGTTGTATTTAGTTGCGCTTTAGTGTAAGTTTTTCTATTTCTTATCTTTCTTTCTAATCTAATAACTGTTTCTCTTCTCCTAAATTTAGTCGTTAAATGTTTTATCTAATGCTTTTGAAGTTAGCATATCTAATGCTTTTGTAGTTAGCATGTTGATAAAAAAAATTTGTTGTCGTGTAATGGACTTCTTCGTTACTAAAATGTGTTTTATATGCTTTTTAATTAATAATTTTACTGACTTATTTTTGACCGTGTTGTGGGAGTTTATCGGTTTTTAAAATTTTGTTGTTGTTAATAATGGTTTTGATGGATATACTTGTCTGCTTTAATCCTGTTCCGTCTGCAATTATTAATATAAAATGAACTTGTTGGGTGTTGAATAGATACAACTGAATGGAGAGGTACATGCCACACTGAATACAGGAAGCAATTTCATACTGTTCGGTTTTGTTCATAAGAATCGATTTTATTGCACTCCGGACATACCCATATGTCCTCAGTCTCCGGGTAAATCGCGAAGAGTGTGGATACTAATGGTTCCTGCAGTTTGGTGTTTGTACACACTTTTGTTCCGTCTTTTCTTTTGACCCAGTCCAGTTGAACCTCGTCCAATATCAAAGATATGTCGCCTGGGAATTGATGATTAATGTATTGCGGTGTCATAATTTAGCTGGTCGTCATTGATAGACTTAAAAATGTCGCTCCTATCCACATTTAGTGTACCCGTAATTGGTGAATATGAAGCCAGGATCTCAGCTCTTTCGTTGAATTGAACCCCAGAATGTTCAGGGCAGTAGATCCACACCATCTCCCCTCTACGTGTGATGACTGTGAAGCCAGGATATCAGCTCTTTCTTTGAATTGAACCTGAGAATGATCAGGACAGTAGATCCACACCATCTCCCCTCTACGCGTGATGACTGTGAAGCCAGGATATCAGATCTTTCGTCTAATTGATGTGAAGCCAGGATATCAGCTCTTTCGTTGAATTGAACCCTTTAATGAGCAGAGCAGAAGATCTACATCAGTCTCTGCAGGTTTGCTGCCTCTAAAACTCCCATCTACTCAACTCATGTCAGCCAGCTCTGATGTACCTTTCGAAATAGGAATTGGGAGTCTGAAACGATGACTGACTGCCCTTGTTGAAGAGGTCTCAGATAGCCGTCTCAGAGCTGCAGTCACCGATTCAAACTCCTTTGTACCGTAGATTGCTATTCTTTATGTCCCTCTCTGTTCAGCGACGACCTGACCTCTCACTAGTTGAGAAGCCCCGACTAGATATCGCAGCACCGATCCATCGGTATATATTATGACGTCACTATACTGCATGTTATCATTTATCAGCTTGATAACCTCGAGCGCTGCTCTCCCGCTGCACAGCTCTCTGCGTTTCCTGCCTATGGTTTGCATCATGAAAACATAACATGGAGTCGAGCACCATGCATGGCAAGACTAACTTCTGGTCAGGCACAATATAATAATAATAGCTGTCCATCGTTGTCGATGAGGACCGCCGACATCATCCTTGTCACAGATTTCCCTGTTGGGTGTGGGTGCGCATGTGGATGAACAGGCCAATGCGAGCACGAAAACATCTGCTACATATCGGGCACACGAGGTTTGTAGAAGGGGATGATGTTCCCGCTGCTCGGGATTTCCGCGTCTCGCGTCTTTTCTGGGCTTTCACAACAAGGTCGTTTTCGCCGGCAGCTACACCCGATTTGACTGCGCTTCTCCAGTCAGATCTGTTTTGCGCAAGACATTCCCAAGTGTCGATGTCTATCTGGCAACTTCTTAGTGAGTCCTTCAGACCGTCTTTAAAACGTTTCTTTGGGCGCCCTCTCTCGCGCCATCCCTTTCTCAGCTCGCGGTAGAGAAGCTTCTTTGGGAGCCGCTCGTCTGACATACGGACGAGGTGTCCGGCCCATCCAAGTCGTGCTTTTTCTAGCAGTGCATTGATGCTGGGCATGTTAGCCCTCGAGAGAACCTCGACGTCAGTGACACGATCTTGCCATCGGATGTGGAATATTCGCCTCAGGCAACCTGTGTGGAAGTGGTTTAACCTCCTTGCATGTCCAGAGTATACAGTCCAGCTTTCGCAAGCGTATAGTAGGGTTGGAATGATGGTTGCACGGTAGACTTTGAGTTTGGTCTTGACGCTGATGCCACGACGTGCCCAGACCATCGAGCGCATTCTACCAAAGGCTGTCAGGCACAATATACATAAGAAATATACTCATCCCATCTCTCTGTGACGGCGTCTGGCAAGAGCAGTAGGATAAAAGTAGAAGAAGAAAGAAGATAAAACAATGTTATCAGGACAGGTACATAAGAAATGGTAGCTACTAATTCACTGTATTAAAAACAGTTTCGATTAATGTGACGATCTAATATTGGAAGAATCGTCTTAGCTAACACAAACGTACACACTGCCATTTGTTGCTGATCATGATAGAAAATGGAGATCCAATGTCGACGTTATGAGGCTAAGAGAGTAATATATGGAGGACAAGACCATAATTTCTTCTTTGGGACTTTGACGATAAAAATAAAAGCAGTGAAGAGTCAAATTAAAAATAACACAATCACAAATAAGGATGGAAAGACTGAAATTAAATATAAATGTTAAGAAAATATTTTAGAACCAAATTTAACTGTACAGACGACACACCGGCAACAACTAGTACACGTTTTAGGATTCCATCTGAATCAAAGGCAAAGATGTTCCCGACAAAAGAAATACATTACACAAGGTATAGATCACAGAAAACACATGCAACATTATATAAAAATAAAGAACGTCATTCAAAGAAAAATAAATGCAATAAGCGAGAAGAAAAACAAGCGACTGTAGCTATTATATCTGTTACACTGTGAGCTCAACAGGAAAGCGAGAAAATAGTGTCAGACAAGAAAAGATCAACCAAATCTTTGAAATGTCATTTTAAAAGTGAGATCGGAACACTCTAGCATGTTTTCAGCTTTTAAGTGTATTTATTATGTAGTTATAGAACTCCGCACAATCTCACTTTGGACGTATTTATCTCCATTCAAGTTTCACTGACATGGCACGCATGATATACGTTTTATATTCAGAAAGAGCAACAATCCTAAAGACAAGCAAAGCATATTTTAGCTCCCAGAAAAAAACACGCACGCACACACACACACACATATATAGAGATTAACATATATATATATATTTCTTATTCTTTTCGCTTTTGTCCTGGTTGTTGCCTTTCAGAGTCAGGTTATGAAGATGGTTTGTAATCGGGTCTTAGTATTTGCTTCGTATCAGGGAAGCTTTGCTATTTCTGCTGTTCATCTTTTGCAGGTTAAATCTGTATCAATTTTATATGTATTCATTGATTTCTGAGGAGGGATAATATCTGCTGTTTGTCGAGTCATGCGATCTAACTATTTGTTTTGTCATTACTTGGTGAGGTCTAACACTGGTGTTGTACCTACTTGTCTCCTAATATCTTCGTTTCTGGATCTATCCATTCTTGTTACGCCAAGCATTCGTCGCAGGTATTTCATCTCTATTGTTACCATGTTTCTTTTAATTTTGTTTGTTAATATCCAATTCTGGCACTGATAGCGCAAATTGGAGGGGGAGGAAGGGGAGGGGGAAAGGGGGGGGGGTAGGAATATCGTATTGTAAAGTGTTTTTTTTATGTATCCATTGTCACTTGCTAGAGTATTAATATTGGGGACATTTGCCAAAGATTTGGCTTGCTTCATTACATCTGTTTTGGATTCGGTATCGCCTTTTCCATCTGCTGAGATTATATTACCCAGGTACTCGAAATTTTTCACCTTTTTTACTTAGTGGTTGGGGGAAGAAGACTAACGTCAGGTCAGGCAAAACATACTGTTCAGACATGTTAGTCAGGGTCAGGCAAAACATACTGTTCAGACATGTTAGTCAGGGTCAGGCAAAACATACTGTTCAGACATGTTAGTCAGGGTCAGGCAAAACATACTGTTCAGACATGTTAGTCAGGGTCAGGCAAAACATACTGGCCAAGATCCTCACCTCGGCTTCCTAATGGCCCTCTCTGGAAATGGGTTGTTTTCATGGCAGCCTGGCTAACGACGTGAGAGATCGATGTGATCCCCATAGTAGTGAGTGACACGCAGATGAAGCCAAGCATATCACAACCGCCTGGAGGACCCAGGTCCACCTTCATCAGCACGCTCGAGATGTGAGAAAAGCTACTTCAAACCGACACAACGTCCTTTTCAGGGCGCACAAAAGAGTGAACCTACTCATTTCAGGCATTCAACAACAACAACAACAACATCATGCACCACATTCCTTATTGTATTAAACCGTGTGTTCCTTGTGGTTTATCTTTGTAATCAGAAACTGTGTGAAGACATTCAGTTAAATACAGAGACGGGAAATGCCCAGGGCATGTACAACGGCATAAAGATGGCACTGTGCCCTACTACGAAAGGTGCTGCCCCCCCCTCACCCCCCCCCCCCCTGAAATCTCCGACTGGTGTGAGAATCGTGGACCGTGACCAGCACATGGCCAGATGGGTGGAGCACTACTCTGAGATCTACTGTCGGGAAACGGTGGTCACTGGTGAGGCCTTGTGCAGGCTACAGGTCCTGCCCATTATGGAAGAACTTGACAGACCAACTTCTCTGGATGAGCTTGATAAGGCTATCAACTACCTCTCAAATGGCAAAACACCAAATGGAGATGGTATTCCAACTGAACCCATTAAATGCGGGAAATCAGCACTAGCTTAGTCGATGTGCGATCTACTATACCTATGCTGGGAGGATGGTGCAGTCCCCCCAAGATATGCGTGACGCCATTATTGTGACAATTCGATACCAGGGTGTATATGAGCTGGATAGCGAGGCAGGAGCAAACCGAGTAGAAGATGAACATATAACATTACAGAGATTCTGAAGATGACTGTGACAGAGGCGAGAGAGCTGGAATAAGATGAAGAGTCGTTTAGATCGACTGTTATGAGATGGACGTTCTGCAAAGTACATTCTACATAATGAATTGTAGATACAAATATTGTTTGTAGATATAAGTGCTTCTAAATTGTGTTATTCTTTCCGAGAAATTGCCGTGAACTTCGTATACTTGTTCTCTGTGCAATATTTCTGGTAACATCCAGTTAGTGAAACATCTTTGATTTGTGTCCTCAAATCAGAGTTCTCTTGCAGTTTAATTTGTTCAAGTAGCAAAGAAAATGAAACGTGGTCCACATCAACATCGAATACAATTTTTTTTTAATTTTTGCTTTTTGTGCTCGAAAACACGGAACCTGGTGTAGAATTATGTTCACATTCTTCAAATCGTCCTCAAATAAATCGCAATTAAAATCATTGTTGTAGTTCGCATGTATAGAAATATAAGTATTGCCTACCCTTTCTCAAGAGTCGAAGTTTAATCTGAAATGACTTAATGTACCAATTCAGATCATGAACCAGCTGTGCTTAAGCGTGCAACTTAGCACTGAGTTAATTCAGATTAATTGGAAGGTCTGTAAGAAATGTCAGCCAGCTTTTAATTTCTAACTCCCGCAGAGGTATTTATTTCATGTCCATGAAAACAGATACCTCATTTTTCAAGTCTTAAGGCGCTTCCCTTCAACGTCTTGTCTTTACTTGGTCTACGCACTTCACAATACAGGGATATGCTTTCGTGCTTGAATTAGACATCTTCAAGACATTCTTGAAACTGATTAGCACTTTAAAGCTCTTTACTCGAGAACAAGAAAGCAGGAAACTACCGTGGTCATGACTTTGATTAATTTTGCACAAACGTTTTGTTGATATGAAATGCACAGAAGCATACATATATCTTCTGCAATGATGTTCACATTAGATAACTATGTTCTGATTTTAGCAACATTTTACCCACTTATTGCTGGAACCCAATCGGTTGATATTCCGTTTATCATCTCCTACTTAAGATCGAATCATTAAAAAGCATTTTCTGTTTCTTGGAAAATGTCTTCTCACTTTGTAGTATCGTTCATAGGTTGAAGAGCAAGTAATTCTTGCGACTATTTCGCGCCCCTGTAATAAAAGCTGGAGGCAACCAACCTCGTCACAGCCATCCCCAGGATGATAAAGACGATCTCGCGGACCTTCTGCGCCTCGGAGGGCACGTAGAAATCAGACAGGGTTGGTTGAGGTGGCAGCTCTGCTGGTTACATTTTTGTATGCCGTGTTCACATAGTCACACTTCTCCAGTGTATGTCGAAACTTGTCACACTTCGCCAGTGTATGTCGAAACTTGTCACACTTCGCCGTTTTAATATTGATGGGTGATTGTTGCTTTGCAACCGGATAACACGGAAGTGAATGTACAGTCTGTCTTAAGTGGCATGAGCGGATAAACAACTCACATCCTGTACACACAGTGGGTCTGAACTTTCCAAGCTGGGCTATCATAACGAGACAGTTGGTGCCGTCGGTTGAATATTATCTGCGCCCAGTCTCTATATGGAGGTGATAGCTCCTCAGGGGCGTCGCCGCGCACAAGCGTTGTACGGACTACACAACTTATGGAGAGGTGAAAGAGGCCAAGCGTTTTACAAACTCCGTCCGTACTTCCTCCCGCTTCTTCTCCATCCACTCGTTTTTTTGTTGTTGCCGTAGTGTCGAGCGCAGAGGCAGCGCGAGCCTTAGATCGGATTTCTTCTTTCATAACCACATACCAATCCACTTCCTCTACAGGGATTCTGAATTCCTCATCTGAGATATTCGAATCGCTTATACTCTTTGTCACGGGCTGGTGAATCGAGTTCAGTTTAGCTCTAGCAACCTGCAACACAGCTGCATGCTTCGCCGCTTTATGTATGCATCTACGACTGATAGCGACGCAGGCCAGGTCTAAAACAAAGGCCCCGCAACCAAGCCCAGAGAGCACAATGCCAGGACGAGACCCGATAACCGAAGTTATCATCACTATACCCGCAACTTCGAGGCCTAAGCCAGCAATTCCCACCCCAGCACTTGCAATGAGGACAATGTTGTCTGCGCGGCGATATTTCTTTAAGAGCTTCCGTCTATCTTCAACCTACTTGGCTTAGTAGGCTGAAGATGTGGGCATCATATCACTCAAGGGCCCATACATGAGCTAACAAAAACCTTAAAATATATATGTACAATATGACATGTTTGCACTTTGCAATCCCTTTCAGAACATTCTAAAATGATGTTTAAAATTCATAATATTGCTTTACAGACAAAAAAATATAGTTCATTAAACATTTTATTTTATATAAGCTTGCCACGCTGTACGGTGCTATATTTAATTGTGATAGATGTTTTTATTCTTTACGGTCTATGGGGTGTATAATGTATGTATAATCCTACAGACCAGTACAACATATTATAATGTACAAGCACACATTTGTGTTTTAAAAAACGTAATGAAATGCAAAAACGTGTTCTACGTAACACCAAAGAACCCCAAACCTCCTTGCAGGTGGGAAATCCTGTTGAGAGATTTGTACAATTGATGCAGATAAAGAATCATAGTGCTCCAGAACTAATGTAATTCATCGAGATTAAGAATCACAAAGCAGCAGATCGTGCATAATGCATTTTTTTTTCCTTTTGGATAAGCAGGACATAGATTTAGCAAATTGTAGAAGTAGCGCAGTGGTTAGCGCGCTGGCTTCGCATCTGCGTGGTACTGGGTTCATTCCCCAGTTGAGGCGGTAATGTTTTTTTCAGACCGCAATGGATCCCGGGTCGACCCAGCCTTAAATGGGCACCGGTTCAGTCCGGGAAGTAAAAGCGGCGAGGGAGAGGAGATGGCTACCGCCCTCATATAGCCGAGCCTTTGAAATGTGAGATCGCTAACACCTTACACCCCTACGGCAGTAATGCTATAGGATACTTTACTTACTTTACTAGAAAACATATACAGTAATGCATCAAAAATGAACGGAAAATATACAGGTTTGCAAGAAGCAAAGAAGTCATGAATTATAAACGTCAGTCCCCACAAAGTGTTTGATATTTTTCCATTGGTAGTGATGAGCTTAAGAAAGCGGCTGCGTATGTCGTATTTATTTACACAGATAAACTCAGTTCCTGTTTGGGTAACAAACTTTTTTATTTTAGAGAATGTATTGGGGCGTCACCAAAACGTGTTTAGGATGAAGATCAGCTGAACAATGTGACATTGTTGTTCCACATTCAGAAAAGTACCTATTTCTCAAAATTATTGAATTAATTGTTGTAAAAAACAAAACACAAGAAAATATTGTTTCCTGTGTTTGATTGTGTCTACCAAAACGATATAACTAAAAATATTGTTGAAAATAATAATTACTAGTAAAATAAATCAGTCTTTCTAACAAAATTGCATACACGTCTATCTATAAAACAACGCACACGTTCAGTCCAATACCATTGCAAGAAGTTCGAGAAAATATTGCAGAAGAAGAGAAAAAAGGGCTCGGGACAAAACCAATCATCCTAGTGCTCTACAAATATAAATATGAAATGAACTCTCACGCTCCAGTAATCCAAGACGAGATATGAATCTGTTGTGCATACGCGCCTTTCTCTCTCTCTCTCTCTCTCTCTCTCTCTCTCTCTCTCTCTCTCTGTGATTCTCTTCATCCTTCTCTGCGTCTCTCTCCTCTCCCTCTGTATCTCATTGTGTTTATGCATGTGTATAAAAACACCCAGTCCATATCATAGCGCCTCTAAGAGACCACTCACACACTGGCAAACTGGCAAGTACACATACATCTAGACATTCTGACTTTTCAGTGACAAGACGGGAAGACTGGTTTTCTTTTGGTGAAATTTATACCTTCATCTCACATGTTAATTGTTCCACTCCAGAGATAGAGAGACAGAGAAAGAGAGAGAGAGAGAGAGAGAGAAAGTGAGAGAGAGAGAGAGGAGAGACTTTTCAACAGGCACACACAGAGTGAGAAATACACTTAACGACATGTTTTAAGAGAACGGCACTAAAATATCACTGCTAACTAAAATAAAAAATTCAAAATCAAAATGAACCTTGCCAAGAAACGGGCGCCTGGAGAAAACCTAGCTACGACCGGAAAGATCAAAATCAATATAAGCCATGAGAGACACGGCGGAATAACCACAATAGCATGACAAGAAAGAAAAAAAAAAAAAAAAAAAACCGTTTAGAAAACTGCAACTTTTCAGATTTGAGGGAACTGATCTTCAATATCAACAGGTATGACGCATGAAAATATTAAAAAACGTTAAACAATTCAGAAGTGATGGTTACTTGCAGGTACTGCGTTGTTAGTGACTCTATTCTATGACGCTCAGACCCGTACGACATCCTGTACCAAGCATTTACCACTTATCAGAGCTGAAGGGAAAACATTCATAAAAATGTGTGATGTGAAGGTTTTGTGACTCCAGTCAGTAAGTTGTTTGAAGTCACTCGTACTGACTTAATGTCTTTTTCTTATACGTCTTCTGCGGTCAATGGTCATTTGGACAAGGACTCCGGATACTTCAATAAAGTCTGCTTTTTTCAGGGTCTAAATGCAATGGTATAGTTACTTCCCCCTGGGACTGGTCACATACTTCTCCTCATATTTGTGTGCGGGGTCAAGACGCCGAGCAGCGCATGAGCTGTAGCGGTCAGCGGCCCACAGCTGTCTCCTAACGCGAGGGCCAGCGAACCAGAGCTGCCAAGACCCTTCTTTACTTCCACGCGGTGATCCTGGATAACAGACTGCAACAGAGCAGACAGACTGGCTAAGGAGAAGGGATCGAAGAGGGAAAGCTAACCGAGTACTATAAAATGCCTGCTGAAGTCGGATGTGTCGGACCGAAGAGTGTA
This sequence comes from Ariolimax columbianus, assembly GCA_036924085.1. Taxonomy (NCBI): domain Eukaryota; kingdom Metazoa; phylum Mollusca; class Gastropoda; order Stylommatophora; family Arionidae; genus Ariolimax; species Ariolimax columbianus. The sequence goes on from JAVGWX010000003.1 coordinate 116,309,223, forward strand.
AATGTCACAGTCAAGAAGTACACTACGACAAGACGCAATCCGTTCTCTGGACTACATCCTGCTACTTTAGGGAGCGATTGAGAATGAAGAGAATGAAGGATATTTTGTTGTTGTTTTTTTTTTGGCGTTCGCCTAATATCTCTAATCCCTAAGGCGGTGTGTGTTGAACTGTGGTTTTTATTTTGCGCCTGTCGGCCCAGTGCATTCGATTTCAGCATGCATTTTATGTAATGATCTGCTTCCTCCTGCATTTTCCAAGGGTTTGCTTCCCCGGGGTAACGGCCGGTGCAGAGATGGAGATCGAACCAAGAACCTTCGGATTGTGAGCCATGCCACTTAACCTCTAACCCACGCCGTCCCCAGAAGAAGGATATGAAGAAGAAGAAGAATAAGAAGAAGATATTTGTGTCCTGGGATCAGTCTTGGCGTAGACATGCGGCTATCATGTTTGTCAGGTCACAATAACATGGACTAGTGTAACTTATCTTGAATTGAATTTGATGTACAGGCGGTGTCTCAATAATTACATAATTTAATTTGTTATGACATTTCTTCCGTGACGGAGTAGAGCGTCTTTTTTAATCTTGAGGTGTACTTAAGAAGGTATGTCTGGGTCCTTCTAGTTGTAGTGCAATGCGAGGCCACCTAGTCAGAGTAAAGTGTAGATTCCCACCTCGCTGGTAAGGCTGCCTGACATACAGGCGTCAGCGAAGTGTCAACTGGTTAGGGGCGTACATAGGTTATTATATAATGTGTTACAATGTTCTCTATTTACACCAAGCTTCAACTCGAGGATATATTGTTCAAATATCCAGAACCTGTGTCACAGAAGATACATTGAAACAATGGCTAACAAAGAGATGAAGGTGGGGCTATAAAGTCCGACCCTGGTCACATTCCTGAGAGGCTGGTCTCTAGGTTTATAGTGCCTTTTGATCTTTGTTGTTGTTACGGATCCAGCAACATTCGGGCTCTCGCCCTTCCGCCTAATGCCATGTATTAGCATCAGGAAGTGTATGTCAGTTATTATCTAGTGCCAAACAAAGCGTTTCATTTATCTGGTCTTAGAGGAAGAAACATTTTCCTAACATTGTTGAAAGCTGAGCACTCAAAGAGATGATGATCAACGGTTTCGTATGGGTGTGTAAACAGCTGACACTCGGAAGTATGGTGTGGTTGGTTTCTTTGCATGTGCTTATCAAGTGGGATAGTTGGGTTTTATCATTTTAAAATTATATATTCAGCTTGGTGGGAAATGGGTGGTGTTGGAGGGGGAGCCAAATGCTAGAAGTAAGCCTCTGAATCTAAAATAATAGCCAGGGCATTTGGATTTTAAACATGTTCTTATTTCATTATGATGGGATTGCATTAGTCTGCTGATCTGATATGAAGACATTCGACAGCAGCTCAGTATGACAACAGCTCAGTACGCCAGCAGGTCTGTACGACAGCAAGTCAGTACAACAACAGCTCAGTACGACAACAGCTCAGATCGACATCCGCTCAGTACGATATCAGCTCAGTACGCCAGCAGGTCAGTACGATATCAGCTCAGTACAACATCAGCTCAGTACGACAACAGCTCAGTACGACATCAGCTCAGTACAACAACAGCTCAGTACGACATCAGCTCAGTACGACAACAGCTCAGTACGACATCAGCTCAGTACTCCAGCAGGTCAGTACGACAATAGGTTAGTACAACAGCAGGTCAGTACGACAACAGCTCAGTACGACGTCAGCTCAGTACAACATCAGCTCAGTACGACATTAGCTCAGTACGACATCAGCTCAGTATGCCAGCAGGTCAGTACGATATCAGCTCAGTACGACAATAGGTTAGTACAACAGCAGGTCAGTACGACAACAGCTCAGTACGACGTCAGCTCAGTACAACAACAGCTCAGTACGACATCAGCTCAGTACGACAACAGCTCAGTACGACATCAGCTCAGTACGACAACAGCTCAGTACGACATCAGCTCAGTACTCCAGCAGGTCAGTACAATATCAGCTCAGTACGACAATAGGTTAGTACAACAGCAGGTCAGTACGACAACAGCTCAGTACGACGTCAGCTCAGTACAACATCAGCTCAGTACGACATTAGCTCAGTACGACATCAGCTCAGTATGCCAGCAGGTCAGTACGATATCAGCTCAGTACGACAATAGGTTAGTACAACAGCAGGTCAGTACGACAGCAGGTCAGTACGACGCTAGCTCAGTGCGACATCAGCTCAGTACGACAACAGCTCAGTACGACATTAGCTCCGCACGACAACAGGTCAGTACGACATCAGCTCAGTATGACATTAGCTCCGTATGGCAACAGGTCAGTACGACATTAGCTCCGTACGACAACAGGTCAGTACGACATCAGTCTAGTACGACAACAGCTCAGTACGCCAGAAGGTCAGTACGACAACTGCTCATAACGACATCAGCTCAGTACGCCAACAGATCAGTACAAGATCAGCTCAGTACCATTATACGGCATCATTACTCTTATGATTTTACAGCTTTCTTTATTTGTGCTGTTTTTTTAAGGTCTTTTTGGTCATAATGTAGGCTTCGTTCTTGTTCTTGATAACACGTGGTTTAAAAACCATCTTGAAATACGTTTTTATGCTTTTTATTTCATTGTCTTCTTTTTCTTCTCGCTCTCGGGTTTTAAAAATTTAAAATTACGCATAAGCAGTTTTCTGAATAAAAGGTGCAGTACTAGGAAGTTCTTCAAAATTTCCAAACAAATTTTTGAGGATGTCACCAGTGAGACCAGTGCTCAGTACGCAATTGGCTAGTCATATAACAGTTTTGCAGGATGTGTTCAGTTGCACTGGCTGATTGACTGCACGTACACATTAGTGATGGAGTCAATTAGTCTTTGTAAGTGGCCATTCAATCCGGTCTATTCCATTCTCACGCGAATGGAAAGGGACCTAGGGGTTATAATAGATCATACAGGAAAGGTGGGTGAGCAAGTTAAGGTAGCAGTGAAAAAGGCAAATGCAATGTTAGGTATGATAAAAAGAAATATTAAACATAGGAGCAAGGAAGTGATCGTCAAACTGTATAAAGCTTTAGTTAGACCTAGATTGGAGTACTGTGTACAGGTGTGGAGTCCTTATCATAGAGGGGACATAAACATGCTAGAAAGAATACAAAAAAGAGCGACAAAGATGATAGTGGGATTCCAGAATTACAGTTATGAGGAACGACTCAGAAAAACCGGCCTACAGTGTCTCGAAGAGAGAAGAATTCGTGGTGACTTAATACAGGTTTATAAGATGATCAGAGGAATCGATAAATTAGACTATAACAAGTTTTTTAAAATACAGCCACCTACAATAACACAAGGGCATAGCTACAAGCTGATTAAAGAGAGGTCCAGGTTAGATATTAGGAAATATTTTTTTAGTCAGAGAGTGGTATCTGCTTGGAATGCATTGCCAGGGGAGGTAGTGGAGGCAGTGACAGTTAATGCATTTAAGAATAAACTGGATGCGCATAGATTTTAGAGCAAGGTGATGTAAATGTAACTGGTTGTATACAGACTCTGCAGGGTCTTCTAAACCAGTATAAAGATGTTAAGTTAAGTTAAGAGTTTTTAACAACTTCTCAGGTTCCTAATTATTGACCAATTCTGTGTCAAGGGAAGTTTGTTATATTCAATGACAATCCACAGATTTAGTACACATAGTGTCCACAATGTCTAATTTATAACAGACTTGGAATTCCGGCCAGGCAATACGTTCTAATGTTAGTGAACCTATGAACATTCTAAGGCAGCAAGAAGTGGAGCAATGGGACCTATCGTTGTGATACACTCAACATAACAATGGTAACTTTAATGCTATTGTCAGATCATCATCTTTGGAACAGAATCCAGATATTATACATTCTTCTTGCTCTATGTTTAAATAAATAGAACTAAACATGTGCAGACACCACTGCTGGGCCAAATTGAAAACTTTGTGGATTCATAACAATATATACTGTGTAGCATCCATGCCAATGAAGTTGAAGCACATCATTCTGTGGCTATCAATGTAGACAAATGCACTGGTTCGCTGCTGACATTTGAGTTTATTAAGGAATTGCTTAATAAGTTTATTCTTAATACTGATAGTTTTTAACTTGGTTCACTGCTTTAATTTGTTTGTCCAGTTCTTGATGATCTTTTTTGGGTGTAATCAAAATTTGATGCCCAGTCTACTTTTATACATTTGTCTTAGCAAGTTGTTGTTGTTTCGAATGCCCACAATGAGTAGGTTACTCTTTTGTACGCCTTGAAAAGGACGTTAAGTGACGGGTTGTAGTAGCTTTCCTCACATCTTGAGCGTGCTGATGAAGGTGGACAGGGGTCATCCAGGCGGTTGTGCTATGCTTGGCTTCATCTGCGTCTCGCTCACTACTATAGAGATCATGTCGAACCTTACCTTGTTAGCCAAGCCAGACTGTTTTCCTCGACAACAGCCCGTTTCCAGGATGACCAACGAAGAGGTCAGGTGAGGGTCTTTGCCAGTATATTTTTCCTAGCCCTGGTCAACATTCTTTGATCAATTTGTACAACCAGTGGTCAGTACACTGTTTAATAATGTGAAACGTGTGGAAATAGCAAACAGCTACAAGACATAGGCAGGGGCTGAAAGAATAACAAACTGCAGCTTAAAATAAAAACGTGTAACCAGATCGATAAGATGGAAAATGTAGTTAAATTTGGTATAATTATGCACTATCACCTGCTCTGTTCTATATGGACAGTGAAAATATTTACAGGTTCATGAAGAACATATCACGAATATTAATTATGAGACATAAACAAATTGCGATGATGAGGTAATTTATACAGCGTTACTCAATCTTTACGCTTTAAATATTGAAACAATAAATATATTTTCGTAAAAGCAAATGGATTCTTGTTTGCCTCACTCATGTGCTGTATATTTGTATGTGAGATTTATTGTCTGGGATTTTTCTTGGTATGACCACATCTCAACCTGCAGAAACAATTACTGTACTGCAAAACTACCACAGTGGAACACATTACAAACAGATGCACACACGTATCAATGCACTGGACAATATGTTGTGATATCGCTCAGAGCACTACGGTCTTGGGTGGAAACAGTCGTGCCTTCACCAGTAGAATCCAGAAAGGAAAACCTTTAATCAAACAAAAACGTTAAAATGGTACTAGAATGAAAAGTGAAAGATTGAATTGAACAATAACAATTGTGGTTTCCAATCAAAATGTATTGGGTATGTTCGAATATAATGAGTTAATGTTTAAATGGGTATGTTGGGATGTAATGTTTAAATGGGTAAGTTAGGATATAATGAGTTAATGTTTAAATGGGTATGTTGGGATGTAATGTTTAAATGGGTAAGTTAGGATATAATGAGTTAATGTTTAAATGGGTATGTTGGGATGTAATGTTTAAATGGGTAAGTTAGGATATAATGAGTTAATGTTTAAATGGGTATGATGGGATATAATGGTTAATGTTTAAATGGGTATGTTGGGATGTAATGGTTAAATGTTTAACAAGAGCTTCCGTGCATGACTGATATATTGGCAGGAAATGGATGTAACAAATAGCCAGCAAGCAGAATTTAGATATCCTTTCTGGCAGACAATATTTCCCAGAATACAAAAGCAACCTCAAAAATAAAGGTACATATATCTGTAGCTAGACATAAAAGTAACAGCAATGACAAATAGAACAAAGCAGAGCTTTTTTTCTCTGGTATATGAGAGCATACATACAGTGAATATACCCACATTTCTGTGGTTTTTAAAAAGTGGGCTCGAATCACGGTGCAGACCAGAAATTTTTTCACGTGGATCTTCTGGTAAAAATGCCCCTGATCTCTGGATCAGACTCCCGTGTTTAGTGTTGAGCACGTAAAAAATTCATGGCAGCTGGAAATCGAAAAGAGTAGCCTTAAAGGCCTCTGCTCGGACAAAATTCAAATTAAAAATCTACCCAAGTTATTTGCACGTTTACCAAAGGGGTTTGTTAAGTAAGAGTAGCTATAAATGACGCCTAACTAGCAGCGGGTCTACTTAGCTCTAGTGTATGATTCTATTAAGATGGACTCGTACATCGGTAAAAATCACCCTCCAAGAAACTGGTTGTATACAGACTCTGTGGAGTTTTCTAAACCAATATAAAGACGTTGTTACAGTGATTGTACCCTCTTTTCTGGGTTTTTAAAAAGTGTTTACCCATAAAAATACGTCGTGATATCGAATCTATAAATACACCTTTTTTTTAAAAAAATATACCTGAGGTATATGTTTATCTAGAATCTAGAAAAAAAAGCACTGGAACAACAAGAAATAGTCACATTCAATACAAATGAAGGAAATGTAAATATGTGTGTCTGGAATTGGGCAAGACAGTTTCGAGGCAATCATGTCATTTTTATGTTAGTCGTGGAAATGCAGCAAGATATTACTTGTTGCTACTCAGATTTCTATGGGAAGCTAATTGCACAACTAAAGATGTCTTCGAGCACAATATACATGAGAAAGAAGCAGGCCACATTTTATTGTTGCTTGTTAGAAGAAGAAAGTCCTAGCACATTAACACACAAAAAAATAGAGGAGGCAAAAGAAAGATAATGAGGAAACATTCTAGACACTTTTAAAAATGAAATACCCAGTAGTGTTTTTCTTATTCCCTGGGGGAAAGTTAGTAAATGACTTTGTATTCCTTGTATCACAATATCATCATCATAGGGTCTCAGTATCTGTGGATCTTGCGCAGGGCGCCCTGTGAGTTTTGTCCAGCTCTGTCACATGTATTTCAACAGTCTGCTATGACTGTAAAGGTTGATCCATGAGTGACAGCCCCTGTCACAGATCGTACAACTATACTGAGGAGGCTAGTTTGTCGGGGTGTTCCTTGATCTTTTCAGTCTTTCTCTGAAAGACAGCAGAAGGCCTCTACGAATGTCGGCAGCCACTCTGTCTCCAAACTACTCGATCCTGAGCCAATCGATTCCCAGTCCTCGGATAGGGTGTCGTATCCCTCTTGCATTTTCCTTAAATCGCATTGTTGGACGGACGATTCTTTTAACTCCAATGGCCAGCTGTCCATAGAGGATATCCTTTGGCAGCCTCTCATCTTCCATGCGGTAAACATGCCCTAACCATCGAAGACGTCGCTAGCTCAGCAGCGATTACTTGCTGTGAGTGTTTGCTCGCTGTAAGACTAGATTATGTGGAACTCTCTATTGCCACCTAATCCCCAATATACGCCGTAGACACCTCATGTGAAAGTCGTTGAGCCGCCGTTCCTGTTTAGTGTAAGTGCTCCAAGTCTCGCTTCAATACAAGAGAGTGCCAAGAATGCAGGTATGATAGACCCGGACCTTAGTGTAGTGAGACATCGCAATATACGGTATATATTACGTTATCTTACAAAATAATACAGCGAATAAATTGCACTTATGGCAAGCTGTTATGGAGAAACATGATCACCTATACCAGTACGCACGATGGTTGATCATTTCTGAAGAAATATAACGTTTTTGTCTAGTTATAGTTGGATCGGGGGTGTTCAGTGTTTTGTCTGGTTATAATGGGGTCGGTGGATGTTGAGTGTTTTGTCTGGTTAAAGTGGTGTCGGTGGTGTTCAGTGTTTTGTCTGGTTATACTTGGGTCGGTAGTGTTCAGTGTTTTGTCTGGTTATAGTTGAGTCGGTGGTGTTCAGTGTTTTGTTTGGTTATACTTGGGTCGGTGGTATTCAGTGTTTTGTCTGGTTATAGTTGAGTCGGTGGTGTTCAGTGTTTTGTTTGGTTATACTTGGGTCGGTGGTGTTCAGTGTTTTGTTTGGTTATACTTGGGTCAGTGGTGTTCAGTGTTTTGTCTGGTTATAGTTGGGTCGGTGGTGTTCAGTATTTTGTCTGGTTTTACTTGGGTCGGTGTACTAAGTTTAGAAACTTGTCAGTAACCAGCATTACCCTCGCTTTTCGCTTGCTACGAAATACTGTACCTATCAGTGTGCAGAGGTCCTATTCTTTGCTCTCTGACTTTGGATCATTTAATACAGCTAGAGTGTCGCAAAATATCCACGACAGTTTTGTTGGCGTATAAAGTACTATAGGATAGACTCCAACTCATGGATTGATGCATTTCACCATTCACACGGGCCAACAACTAGAGTCGCCATCAGGATTTCATAGAAAGCTTTAGACAAAAAATGATTACAAATGTAATATAAGGAATAGAAGAGCAGCCAGTTCGATATCATAGGGTATGGAATGTGTTGACATATCGTGTGGTTTGTATTGCGGTTGTACTATTTAAACCTTATCCAGTATGGTTTTATATTTCTCGTTATGTTCTTGGTAGTTTCTTCTTTTACGAAAGATAACTACGCGCCTCACCTGTCAACAGCTCGTAAAATTCCATCATAGTATATGTAAGAACAGGTCAAGGTTAATGTGTATATTGACGGAGAAAACACGCAGTTTAGGGCGGGAACTAAATTAAACAACTAATTGGCTTGCTATGCTGTATGGTTTCAATTTGAGCAAAGACAATACTGCGTTAGCAACAGAAATATCCAGGCGTAAATCCATTGGAAGTGACAATTGAAAGGCTTGGTGGAAGAAGGCCTATCCCACTGTTCCATGAAAATGTTTTATTTCCTCAAAATACGATATAGTTGCCACAATCTAGTTTTGACAGGCATGTTCTTTGTTGTGGGATAGGCCCAACCTAGTTATTCTTGTAATTTAGGAAGAGCAGAGAAACTCACTTCCATTTTTGGTAGAATATAAGGCCTATTCCACAACAAAGAACTTATGACTGTAAATACTAGATTGTGCAGCTATCGTTTTCTGAAGAAATACTCATTTTGATAGAAGAGTGGGATAGGCCCTTTTTCCATCAAGCCCTTCTTTTAAAAGTAATAAAAACCTAGGTCGCTTCATTTGTTGAAGTTTATTGTCCAACACTCCTTGATCGAGCAGAGTAAGTGATTCTGTTCCGCGTAGGAACAGGACGTACCAGGAATATCAACTTTCGCTGACTAAAATGACCCACCTCATCTAATATGTGTACGTGTGGACAAGCAGCACAGCCAACTAAACATGGCGTAGGTGCTTGGGTAATTGAGAACGGAGCACTGATCGATGGGGATGAATCTCCACAAAACTCTATTCGGAAGCCATGAATAGGGTGAGGTTACCACTCCTACGCACTCACTTCTGCAGTGGGCTCTTACGATATACTAGTAAGTAAGTAATTGCCCCATTGTGTTTGCTCAGGGAACCATTCGAGTATTGTTGTTGAATGGCCACAATGAGAGAGTTTACTCTTTTGTTTTCTAAGTGATAGAACAAAAGAAATTTTGACTGGATTTCTAGGTATAAGAGGCTATGGTAAAAAAAAAATCTAATTCGATTGAGGAGGAAATTGCAAAATGCTGTCAAAGTCTTACAAACTGCAACTATGGGTTGCATTGGATGGTGCGTTAAACATGATTGGATGTAACACCTCGGTGTGACGTGTCTCTCCACTGTGTGCAGCTCAGATGTATATGTCATTCTCTAGCGTTGCGCATTCAACATGCAATATCAATGCTACCATCAGATTGAGGATTTTTATTGTCAGAGATACCTCACTGGTTTCGACATAGTGAGTTAAGACGGGAATCTTTTTTTTTTAAATTGCTGAAAGTGATCAACACAGCTACAGAATCTGAGCCTGCTCAAACTGACCCTCTTACCTTTAAAAAACTATCATGTTCTAGGTGGCTTGTAAACATGAAGAAAGGTAATGCATACATGTTGATGAACTGGTAGTAACTGAAAGCTTATGTTGGCATTGCTGAGCTAGTCCAAACATAGTTGGATACACAATTAAAATCTAGATTGTAAAAGGAAATGTTGTCAGATTATAAAAAAACTACTTTTATTTTGTGTTTGCGATGCCTGTTGTCCAGGAATTTGAACGACTGGTTGGTATGTTTCAACAAAACAAAGCTGATCAAATGGCAAGTCAAATTAAAATTGGAATGCCTTTTAATTTGCCTTTTTTGAAACTGTGTTTGGCCTTTTATTGGACAGTTTGGCATTTTCTCAAAATTTTGATCTGGCAACCCTGAAGTCACACATAAGCTAAAAAAAACTTTGATGCACATAAATCACCATTTCCTCGATTTTGTCAATGCCATTTTCTGTGAATGTTTAAGAGTTTTGTATGGCACGCAGATACAGCTCGTGCAGCTTATAAGTAACACTATTTTTAAACTAAATATATGGGCAATGCCATTCTAGCAATGTTCAGGTTTCTGGCCAGACATTCTCCGACCACTCTTTCCACCGACAGTGAAGATAGTTATTTTTTGGAACACGCACAGTGTTTTCTCGTTCTCAAAAACAAACAAGACAGTCGGTCAAGGTTTACCGATTAGTATTTGGAAACAACACACATTTACGTTGTCTTAAGATTATCAACGTAGCCCTGATGTTTTGGTTGTGGCAAACTTTACAGCTGAGCCAAACTTTTTTTTAGATTGTGTAAGGTACTCGGGTGTATTGATGTCTAGTGACAATTAAGCGAGAGATCCATAGAATATAAAAAGTATCTCAACATAACATCCATAGATCTGCAGAAATGGTTTGAGATTGTAGATAGGGTATTTCTGACTGAATCCCGGTATCTCTTGCAACGGAGGAAAGAATCGATCCAATGCACCTACATGCAGTTTGTAGGAGGTGACCTCAGACCTCAAAGAGTTGCACATGGGGATAGCAACCTCATCGTGTTAAGCAAATTACTGCAGAAACTACTAATGAAAATATGTGCAAAGTGCATTGGAGCAGAATTCAAGAAAGAGAACAACTGTAGGGATGGCCCTATGCTCACGAGGGAGTGGAAAAAGGACCCAAAAAAAGATAGAAACAAATTATTTAATTAAAGGATCATGAAATACACGAATAACTATTAGATAATGTTGGCGTTTTGTGTCATATGTTTACAAATGTAGTAAGAATAACTGATGGAAACACAGATACCTTTGAAATCACACGAACACGACAAGGATGTATGTTTTCCCCATTGCTGTTTAACATTAACAACAGAAACCAACACAATTGCATCACCATAAGTGAGATTTAACTATAGGAGGGGAAAAAATCAACTCAATATATGAAGCACTATCTGCAGAGGATCGAAGCCTAATTAACAAGGACGAAGAAAAGACACATGCACTTGATACAGAACGTGGACGGTATAATATGGCTTGGCTTCGTTCGTTCGCAATCTCCCGCTACCAAACCATGATACGGCTTAAGTAGCAGAATGCAGTCCAGAGAACGCAATGCGTTGTGCCGTAGTTTACAGCTTGACTGCGATATTGTGCACCTTTCGGTCCAACACATCAGACTTCAGTAATCATTTTTTGAGTACCGCGTTAGCTTTCCCTCTTCGATCCCTTCTCCTTAGCCAGTCTGTCCTGCTGCAGCCTGTTATCCAGGATCACCGCGTGGAGGTGTAGAAGGGTCTTAGCAGCTCTGGTTCGCTTGCCCTGACGCTAGCAGTCAGCTATGGATCGCTGACCACTGCAGCTCATGCGTTGCTCAACATGTTCATCCCCAGACGGTATAACATGAAGACAATCACATAAAGGACGGGAACCGAAGACGCAGCACAATGAATGAGCTGGCAATAGCCATAAACTCAAATTTGGCTGCTTGCATCAGGGCCAGCGAACCAGAGCTGGATAAGACCCTATTCCGTCCTCATGTGGTGGCCCTGGAAACAGGCTACACTAGTGCAGTCTGACTAAGAGAATACATATGGCATTTGGAAGACAAACCTGATATCCAAACAAGTCAGCTGAAACTGGAAGTGTCGGGTCGAAACGCGCAAATATCACAGTCTCGCTGTAAAGCTAAACTACGACACAGCGTCCATATTAAGACGAAAGCCGACCAAGCAAAAGGCATCGAAGAGATACATTTATAATAGAACGCATTGGGCCCAGAAATAAAAGCCGCTTGCAGTCATTGCTAGCTTAATTTAACGTCTTTATACTGGTTTAGAAGAATATGCAGACTGTATACAGCAAGTTTAATTTACATTTCCTTGCTCTAAGTAGTGTTAATACTAGGTTTTCATTTCGAACCCTATAGAAAATAATCTAGCCATTAACGAGATACGATCCAGACCACCTGACCGAAAATCAGTCAGCCACTCCTCAGCTTGAGTCATTAAGTGTAACAATAGGGAGATATCTCACATAGAGACAACAAGTGTGTGATCTCATCTGTGGTTTAGTTCGAAGATAAGCATAGACAGCAGGTGAGGGTCTTAACATAAGCTTATCCTTAAAAGTGATATTGGAGCTTGCATTGATCAAGTTAAACAAAACGGGTTGGGAAATTAGTTAGGTCTTCCCACTATGCTTCTGTTTAAAAAAAAAAAAAATTCTTTAAAGTAACCGCGCTAAATACACGATTATATCATTCATACTTGCCTTCTCCAGCCCCACCCTATGAACGGCTCTGCCTTTGCTGTCTGTTATCTGTATATTGTCATTTATGTGTTGCATAAATATTTAGGCATGGTTGGACCTAAGATAGCTAGAATTTGATAACTATCACATCTTCAAGGACATGTCAACCCTAATATGAAGAAAGAAACACTTCATAATTTGGTTCTGATGATTGAAATTTAAGAGGAGTGATTGAGGGGTACATAGGAGTAGGGAGTGCTAAAGGTACGGACGGTTAGTTATTACTCTTGTGATATTCGTCATCGTCGTTGTATTTAGTTGCGCTTTAGTGTAAGTTTTTCTATTTCTTATCTTTCTTTCTAATCTAATAACTGTTTCTCTTCTCCTAAATTTAGTCGTTAAATGTTTTATCTAATGCTTTTGAAGTTAGCATATCTAATGCTTTTGTAGTTAGCATGTTGATAAAAAAAATTTGTTGTCGTGTAATGGACTTCTTCGTTACTAAAATGTGTTTTATATGCTTTTTAATTAATAATTTTACTGACTTATTTTTGACCGTGTTGTGGGAGTTTATCGGTTTTTAAAATTTTGTTGTTGTTAATAATGGTTTTGATGGATATACTTGTCTGCTTTAATCCTGTTCCGTCTGCAATTATTAATATAAAATGAACTTGTTGGGTGTTGAATAGATACAACTGAATGGAGAGGTACATGCCACACTGAATACAGGAAGCAATTTCATACTGTTCGGTTTTGTTCATAAGAATCGATTTTATTGCACTCCGGACATACCCATATGTCCTCAGTCTCCGGGTAAATCGCGAAGAGTGTGGATACTAATGGTTCCTGCAGTTTGGTGTTTGTACACACTTTTGTTCCGTCTTTTCTTTTGACCCAGTCCAGTTGAACCTCGTCCAATATCAAAGATATGTCGCCTGGGAATTGATGATTAATGTATTGCGGTGTCATAATTTAGCTGGTCGTCATTGATAGACTTAAAAATGTCGCTCCTATCCACATTTAGTGTACCCGTAATTGGTGAATATGAAGCCAGGATCTCAGCTCTTTCGTTGAATTGAACCCCAGAATGTTCAGGGCAGTAGATCCACACCATCTCCCCTCTACGTGTGATGACTGTGAAGCCAGGATATCAGCTCTTTCTTTGAATTGAACCTGAGAATGATCAGGACAGTAGATCCACACCATCTCCCCTCTACGCGTGATGACTGTGAAGCCAGGATATCAGATCTTTCGTCTAATTGATGTGAAGCCAGGATATCAGCTCTTTCGTTGAATTGAACCCTTTAATGAGCAGAGCAGAAGATCTACATCAGTCTCTGCAGGTTTGCTGCCTCTAAAACTCCCATCTACTCAACTCATGTCAGCCAGCTCTGATGTACCTTTCGAAATAGGAATTGGGAGTCTGAAACGATGACTGACTGCCCTTGTTGAAGAGGTCTCAGATAGCCGTCTCAGAGCTGCAGTCACCGATTCAAACTCCTTTGTACCGTAGATTGCTATTCTTTATGTCCCTCTCTGTTCAGCGACGACCTGACCTCTCACTAGTTGAGAAGCCCCGACTAGATATCGCAGCACCGATCCATCGGTATATATTATGACGTCACTATACTGCATGTTATCATTTATCAGCTTGATAACCTCGAGCGCTGCTCTCCCGCTGCACAGCTCTCTGCGTTTCCTGCCTATGGTTTGCATCATGAAAACATAACATGGAGTCGAGCACCATGCATGGCAAGACTAACTTCTGGTCAGGCACAATATAATAATAATAGCTGTCCATCGTTGTCGATGAGGACCGCCGACATCATCCTTGTCACAGATTTCCCTGTTGGGTGTGGGTGCGCATGTGGATGAACAGGCCAATGCGAGCACGAAAACATCTGCTACATATCGGGCACACGAGGTTTGTAGAAGGGGATGATGTTCCCGCTGCTCGGGATTTCCGCGTCTCGCGTCTTTTCTGGGCTTTCACAACAAGGTCGTTTTCGCCGGCAGCTACACCCGATTTGACTGCGCTTCTCCAGTCAGATCTGTTTTGCGCAAGACATTCCCAAGTGTCGATGTCTATCTGGCAACTTCTTAGTGAGTCCTTCAGACCGTCTTTAAAACGTTTCTTTGGGCGCCCTCTCTCGCGCCATCCCTTTCTCAGCTCGCGGTAGAGAAGCTTCTTTGGGAGCCGCTCGTCTGACATACGGACGAGGTGTCCGGCCCATCCAAGTCGTGCTTTTTCTAGCAGTGCATTGATGCTGGGCATGTTAGCCCTCGAGAGAACCTCGACGTCAGTGACACGATCTTGCCATCGGATGTGGAATATTCGCCTCAGGCAACCTGTGTGGAAGTGGTTTAACCTCCTTGCATGTCCAGAGTATACAGTCCAGCTTTCGCAAGCGTATAGTAGGGTTGGAATGATGGTTGCACGGTAGACTTTGAGTTTGGTCTTGACGCTGATGCCACGACGTGCCCAGACCATCGAGCGCATTCTACCAAAGGCTGTCAGGCACAATATACATAAGAAATATACTCATCCCATCTCTCTGTGACGGCGTCTGGCAAGAGCAGTAGGATAAAAGTAGAAGAAGAAAGAAGATAAAACAATGTTATCAGGACAGGTACATAAGAAATGGTAGCTACTAATTCACTGTATTAAAAACAGTTTCGATTAATGTGACGATCTAATATTGGAAGAATCGTCTTAGCTAACACAAACGTACACACTGCCATTTGTTGCTGATCATGATAGAAAATGGAGATCCAATGTCGACGTTATGAGGCTAAGAGAGTAATATATGGAGGACAAGACCATAATTTCTTCTTTGGGACTTTGACGATAAAAATAAAAGCAGTGAAGAGTCAAATTAAAAATAACACAATCACAAATAAGGATGGAAAGACTGAAATTAAATATAAATGTTAAGAAAATATTTTAGAACCAAATTTAACTGTACAGACGACACACCGGCAACAACTAGTACACGTTTTAGGATTCCATCTGAATCAAAGGCAAAGATGTTCCCGACAAAAGAAATACATTACACAAGGTATAGATCACAGAAAACACATGCAACATTATATAAAAATAAAGAACGTCATTCAAAGAAAAATAAATGCAATAAGCGAGAAGAAAAACAAGCGACTGTAGCTATTATATCTGTTACACTGTGAGCTCAACAGGAAAGCGAGAAAATAGTGTCAGACAAGAAAAGATCAACCAAATCTTTGAAATGTCATTTTAAAAGTGAGATCGGAACACTCTAGCATGTTTTCAGCTTTTAAGTGTATTTATTATGTAGTTATAGAACTCCGCACAATCTCACTTTGGACGTATTTATCTCCATTCAAGTTTCACTGACATGGCACGCATGATATACGTTTTATATTCAGAAAGAGCAACAATCCTAAAGACAAGCAAAGCATATTTTAGCTCCCAGAAAAAAACACGCACGCACACACACACACACATATATAGAGATTAACATATATATATATATTTCTTATTCTTTTCGCTTTTGTCCTGGTTGTTGCCTTTCAGAGTCAGGTTATGAAGATGGTTTGTAATCGGGTCTTAGTATTTGCTTCGTATCAGGGAAGCTTTGCTATTTCTGCTGTTCATCTTTTGCAGGTTAAATCTGTATCAATTTTATATGTATTCATTGATTTCTGAGGAGGGATAATATCTGCTGTTTGTCGAGTCATGCGATCTAACTATTTGTTTTGTCATTACTTGGTGAGGTCTAACACTGGTGTTGTACCTACTTGTCTCCTAATATCTTCGTTTCTGGATCTATCCATTCTTGTTACGCCAAGCATTCGTCGCAGGTATTTCATCTCTATTGTTACCATGTTTCTTTTAATTTTGTTTGTTAATATCCAATTCTGGCACTGATAGCGCAAATTGGAGGGGGAGGAAGGGGAGGGGGAAAGGGGGGGGGGTAGGAATATCGTATTGTAAAGTGTTTTTTTTATGTATCCATTGTCACTTGCTAGAGTATTAATATTGGGGACATTTGCCAAAGATTTGGCTTGCTTCATTACATCTGTTTTGGATTCGGTATCGCCTTTTCCATCTGCTGAGATTATATTACCCAGGTACTCGAAATTTTTCACCTTTTTTACTTAGTGGTTGGGGGAAGAAGACTAACGTCAGGTCAGGCAAAACATACTGTTCAGACATGTTAGTCAGGGTCAGGCAAAACATACTGTTCAGACATGTTAGTCAGGGTCAGGCAAAACATACTGTTCAGACATGTTAGTCAGGGTCAGGCAAAACATACTGTTCAGACATGTTAGTCAGGGTCAGGCAAAACATACTGGCCAAGATCCTCACCTCGGCTTCCTAATGGCCCTCTCTGGAAATGGGTTGTTTTCATGGCAGCCTGGCTAACGACGTGAGAGATCGATGTGATCCCCATAGTAGTGAGTGACACGCAGATGAAGCCAAGCATATCACAACCGCCTGGAGGACCCAGGTCCACCTTCATCAGCACGCTCGAGATGTGAGAAAAGCTACTTCAAACCGACACAACGTCCTTTTCAGGGCGCACAAAAGAGTGAACCTACTCATTTCAGGCATTCAACAACAACAACAACAACATCATGCACCACATTCCTTATTGTATTAAACCGTGTGTTCCTTGTGGTTTATCTTTGTAATCAGAAACTGTGTGAAGACATTCAGTTAAATACAGAGACGGGAAATGCCCAGGGCATGTACAACGGCATAAAGATGGCACTGTGCCCTACTACGAAAGGTGCTGCCCCCCCCTCACCCCCCCCCCCCCTGAAATCTCCGACTGGTGTGAGAATCGTGGACCGTGACCAGCACATGGCCAGATGGGTGGAGCACTACTCTGAGATCTACTGTCGGGAAACGGTGGTCACTGGTGAGGCCTTGTGCAGGCTACAGGTCCTGCCCATTATGGAAGAACTTGACAGACCAACTTCTCTGGATGAGCTTGATAAGGCTATCAACTACCTCTCAAATGGCAAAACACCAAATGGAGATGGTATTCCAACTGAACCCATTAAATGCGGGAAATCAGCACTAGCTTAGTCGATGTGCGATCTACTATACCTATGCTGGGAGGATGGTGCAGTCCCCCCAAGATATGCGTGACGCCATTATTGTGACAATTCGATACCAGGGTGTATATGAGCTGGATAGCGAGGCAGGAGCAAACCGAGTAGAAGATGAACATATAACATTACAGAGATTCTGAAGATGACTGTGACAGAGGCGAGAGAGCTGGAATAAGATGAAGAGTCGTTTAGATCGACTGTTATGAGATGGACGTTCTGCAAAGTACATTCTACATAATGAATTGTAGATACAAATATTGTTTGTAGATATAAGTGCTTCTAAATTGTGTTATTCTTTCCGAGAAATTGCCGTGAACTTCGTATACTTGTTCTCTGTGCAATATTTCTGGTAACATCCAGTTAGTGAAACATCTTTGATTTGTGTCCTCAAATCAGAGTTCTCTTGCAGTTTAATTTGTTCAAGTAGCAAAGAAAATGAAACGTGGTCCACATCAACATCGAATACAATTTTTTTTTAATTTTTGCTTTTTGTGCTCGAAAACACGGAACCTGGTGTAGAATTATGTTCACATTCTTCAAATCGTCCTCAAATAAATCGCAATTAAAATCATTGTTGTAGTTCGCATGTATAGAAATATAAGTATTGCCTACCCTTTCTCAAGAGTCGAAGTTTAATCTGAAATGACTTAATGTACCAATTCAGATCATGAACCAGCTGTGCTTAAGCGTGCAACTTAGCACTGAGTTAATTCAGATTAATTGGAAGGTCTGTAAGAAATGTCAGCCAGCTTTTAATTTCTAACTCCCGCAGAGGTATTTATTTCATGTCCATGAAAACAGATACCTCATTTTTCAAGTCTTAAGGCGCTTCCCTTCAACGTCTTGTCTTTACTTGGTCTACGCACTTCACAATACAGGGATATGCTTTCGTGCTTGAATTAGACATCTTCAAGACATTCTTGAAACTGATTAGCACTTTAAAGCTCTTTACTCGAGAACAAGAAAGCAGGAAACTACCGTGGTCATGACTTTGATTAATTTTGCACAAACGTTTTGTTGATATGAAATGCACAGAAGCATACATATATCTTCTGCAATGATGTTCACATTAGATAACTATGTTCTGATTTTAGCAACATTTTACCCACTTATTGCTGGAACCCAATCGGTTGATATTCCGTTTATCATCTCCTACTTAAGATCGAATCATTAAAAAGCATTTTCTGTTTCTTGGAAAATGTCTTCTCACTTTGTAGTATCGTTCATAGGTTGAAGAGCAAGTAATTCTTGCGACTATTTCGCGCCCCTGTAATAAAAGCTGGAGGCAACCAACCTCGTCACAGCCATCCCCAGGATGATAAAGACGATCTCGCGGACCTTCTGCGCCTCGGAGGGCACGTAGAAATCAGACAGGGTTGGTTGAGGTGGCAGCTCTGCTGGTTACATTTTTGTATGCCGTGTTCACATAGTCACACTTCTCCAGTGTATGTCGAAACTTGTCACACTTCGCCAGTGTATGTCGAAACTTGTCACACTTCGCCGTTTTAATATTGATGGGTGATTGTTGCTTTGCAACCGGATAACACGGAAGTGAATGTACAGTCTGTCTTAAGTGGCATGAGCGGATAAACAACTCACATCCTGTACACACAGTGGGTCTGAACTTTCCAAGCTGGGCTATCATAACGAGACAGTTGGTGCCGTCGGTTGAATATTATCTGCGCCCAGTCTCTATATGGAGGTGATAGCTCCTCAGGGGCGTCGCCGCGCACAAGCGTTGTACGGACTACACAACTTATGGAGAGGTGAAAGAGGCCAAGCGTTTTACAAACTCCGTCCGTACTTCCTCCCGCTTCTTCTCCATCCACTCGTTTTTTTGTTGTTGCCGTAGTGTCGAGCGCAGAGGCAGCGCGAGCCTTAGATCGGATTTCTTCTTTCATAACCACATACCAATCCACTTCCTCTACAGGGATTCTGAATTCCTCATCTGAGATATTCGAATCGCTTATACTCTTTGTCACGGGCTGGTGAATCGAGTTCAGTTTAGCTCTAGCAACCTGCAACACAGCTGCATGCTTCGCCGCTTTATGTATGCATCTACGACTGATAGCGACGCAGGCCAGGTCTAAAACAAAGGCCCCGCAACCAAGCCCAGAGAGCACAATGCCAGGACGAGACCCGATAACCGAAGTTATCATCACTATACCCGCAACTTCGAGGCCTAAGCCAGCAATTCCCACCCCAGCACTTGCAATGAGGACAATGTTGTCTGCGCGGCGATATTTCTTTAAGAGCTTCCGTCTATCTTCAACCTACTTGGCTTAGTAGGCTGAAGATGTGGGCATCATATCACTCAAGGGCCCATACATGAGCTAACAAAAACCTTAAAATATATATGTACAATATGACATGTTTGCACTTTGCAATCCCTTTCAGAACATTCTAAAATGATGTTTAAAATTCATAATATTGCTTTACAGACAAAAAAATATAGTTCATTAAACATTTTATTTTATATAAGCTTGCCACGCTGTACGGTGCTATATTTAATTGTGATAGATGTTTTTATTCTTTACGGTCTATGGGGTGTATAATGTATGTATAATCCTACAGACCAGTACAACATATTATAATGTACAAGCACACATTTGTGTTTTAAAAAACGTAATGAAATGCAAAAACGTGTTCTACGTAACACCAAAGAACCCCAAACCTCCTTGCAGGTGGGAAATCCTGTTGAGAGATTTGTACAATTGATGCAGATAAAGAATCATAGTGCTCCAGAACTAATGTAATTCATCGAGATTAAGAATCACAAAGCAGCAGATCGTGCATAATGCATTTTTTTTTCCTTTTGGATAAGCAGGACATAGATTTAGCAAATTGTAGAAGTAGCGCAGTGGTTAGCGCGCTGGCTTCGCATCTGCGTGGTACTGGGTTCATTCCCCAGTTGAGGCGGTAATGTTTTTTTCAGACCGCAATGGATCCCGGGTCGACCCAGCCTTAAATGGGCACCGGTTCAGTCCGGGAAGTAAAAGCGGCGAGGGAGAGGAGATGGCTACCGCCCTCATATAGCCGAGCCTTTGAAATGTGAGATCGCTAACACCTTACACCCCTACGGCAGTAATGCTATAGGATACTTTACTTACTTTACTAGAAAACATATACAGTAATGCATCAAAAATGAACGGAAAATATACAGGTTTGCAAGAAGCAAAGAAGTCATGAATTATAAACGTCAGTCCCCACAAAGTGTTTGATATTTTTCCATTGGTAGTGATGAGCTTAAGAAAGCGGCTGCGTATGTCGTATTTATTTACACAGATAAACTCAGTTCCTGTTTGGGTAACAAACTTTTTTATTTTAGAGAATGTATTGGGGCGTCACCAAAACGTGTTTAGGATGAAGATCAGCTGAACAATGTGACATTGTTGTTCCACATTCAGAAAAGTACCTATTTCTCAAAATTATTGAATTAATTGTTGTAAAAAACAAAACACAAGAAAATATTGTTTCCTGTGTTTGATTGTGTCTACCAAAACGATATAACTAAAAATATTGTTGAAAATAATAATTACTAGTAAAATAAATCAGTCTTTCTAACAAAATTGCATACACGTCTATCTATAAAACAACGCACACGTTCAGTCCAATACCATTGCAAGAAGTTCGAGAAAATATTGCAGAAGAAGAGAAAAAAGGGCTCGGGACAAAACCAATCATCCTAGTGCTCTACAAATATAAATATGAAATGAACTCTCACGCTCCAGTAATCCAAGACGAGATATGAATCTGTTGTGCATACGCGCCTTTCTCTCTCTCTCTCTCTCTCTCTCTCTCTCTCTCTCTCTCTCTGTGATTCTCTTCATCCTTCTCTGCGTCTCTCTCCTCTCCCTCTGTATCTCATTGTGTTTATGCATGTGTATAAAAACACCCAGTCCATATCATAGCGCCTCTAAGAGACCACTCACACACTGGCAAACTGGCAAGTACACATACATCTAGACATTCTGACTTTTCAGTGACAAGACGGGAAGACTGGTTTTCTTTTGGTGAAATTTATACCTTCATCTCACATGTTAATTGTTCCACTCCAGAGATAGAGAGACAGAGAAAGAGAGAGAGAGAGAGAGAGAGAAAGTGAGAGAGAGAGAGAGGAGAGACTTTTCAACAGGCACACACAGAGTGAGAAATACACTTAACGACATGTTTTAAGAGAACGGCACTAAAATATCACTGCTAACTAAAATAAAAAATTCAAAATCAAAATGAACCTTGCCAAGAAACGGGCGCCTGGAGAAAACCTAGCTACGACCGGAAAGATCAAAATCAATATAAGCCATGAGAGACACGGCGGAATAACCACAATAGCATGACAAGAAAGAAAAAAAAAAAAAAAAAAAACCGTTTAGAAAACTGCAACTTTTCAGATTTGAGGGAACTGATCTTCAATATCAACAGGTATGACGCATGAAAATATTAAAAAACGTTAAACAATTCAGAAGTGATGGTTACTTGCAGGTACTGCGTTGTTAGTGACTCTATTCTATGACGCTCAGACCCGTACGACATCCTGTACCAAGCATTTACCACTTATCAGAGCTGAAGGGAAAACATTCATAAAAATGTGTGATGTGAAGGTTTTGTGACTCCAGTCAGTAAGTTGTTTGAAGTCACTCGTACTGACTTAATGTCTTTTTCTTATACGTCTTCTGCGGTCAATGGTCATTTGGACAAGGACTCCGGATACTTCAATAAAGTCTGCTTTTTTCAGGGTCTAAATGCAATGGTATAGTTACTTCCCCCTGGGACTGGTCACATACTTCTCCTCATATTTGTGTGCGGGGTCAAGACGCCGAGCAGCGCATGAGCTGTAGCGGTCAGCGGCCCACAGCTGTCTCCTAACGCGAGGGCCAGCGAACCAGAGCTGCCAAGACCCTTCTTTACTTCCACGCGGTGATCCTGGATAACAGACTGCAACAGAGCAGACAGACTGGCTAAGGAGAAGGGATCGAAGAGGGAAAGCTAACCGAGTACTATAAAATGCCTGCTGAAGTCGGATGTGTCGGACCGAAGAGTGTAAATGTCACAGTCAAGAAGTACACTACGACAAGACGCAATCCGTTCTCTGGACTACATCCTGCTACTTTAGGGAGCGATTGAGAATGAAGAGAATGAAGGATATTTTGTTGTTGTTTTTTTTTTGGCGTTCGCCTAATATCTCTAATCCCTAAGGCGGTGTGTGTTGAACTGTGGTTTTTATTTTGCGCCTGTCGGCCCAGTGCATTCGATTTCAGCATGCATTTTATGTAATGATCTGCTTCCTCCTGCATTTTCCAAGGGTTTGCTTCCCCGGGGTAACGGCCGGTGCAGAGATGGAGATCGAACCAAGAACCTTCGGATTGTGAGCCATGCCACTTAACCTCTAACCCACGCCGTCCCCAGAAGAAGGATATGAAGAAGAAGAAGAATAAGAAGAAGATATTTGTGTCCTGGGATCAGTCTTGGCGTAGACATGCGGCTATCATGTTTGTCAGGTCACAATAACATGGACTAGTGTAACTTATCTTGAATTGAATTTGATGTACAGGCGGTGTCTCAATAATTACATAATTTAATTTGTTATGACATTTCTTCCGTGACGGAGTAGAGCGTCTTTTTTAATCTTGAGGTGTACTTAAGAAGGTATGTCTGGGTCCTTCTAGTTGTAGTGCAATGCGAGGCCACCTAGTCAGAGTAAAGTGTAGATTCCCACCTCGCTGGTAAGGCTGCCTGACATACAGGCGTCAGCGAAGTGTCAACTGGTTAGGGGCGTACATAGGTTATTATATAATGTGTTACAATGTTCTCTATTTACACCAAGCTTCAACTCGAGGATATATTGTTCAAATATCCAGAACCTGTGTCACAGAAGATACATTGAAACAATGGCTAACAAAGAGATGAAGGTGGGGCTATAAAGTCCGACCCTGGTCACATTCCTGAGAGGCTGGTCTCTAGGTTTATAGTGCCTTTTGATCTTTGTTGTTGTTACGGATCCAGCAACATTCGGGCTCTCGCCCTTCCGCCTAATGCCATGTATTAGCATCAGGAAGTGTATGTCAGTTATTATCTAGTGCCAAACAAAGCGTTTCATTTATCTGGTCTTAGAGGAAGAAACATTTTCCTAACATTGTTGAAAGCTGAGCACTCAAAGAGATGATGATCAACGGTTTCGTATGGGTGTGTAAACAGCTGACACTCGGAAGTATGGTGTGGTTGGTTTCTTTGCATGTGCTTATCAAGTGGGATAGTTGGGTTTTATCATTTTAAAATTATATATTCAGCTTGGTGGGAAATGGGTGGTGTTGGAGGGGGAGCCAAATGCTAGAAGTAAGCCTCTGAATCTAAAATAATAGCCAGGGCATTTGGATTTTAAACATGTTCTTATTTCATTATGATGGGATTGCATTAGTCTGCTGATCTGATATGAAGACATTCGACAGCAGCTCAGTATGACAACAGCTCAGTACGCCAGCAGGTCTGTACGACAGCAAGTCAGTACAACAACAGCTCAGTACGACAACAGCTCAGATCGACATCCGCTCAGTACGATATCAGCTCAGTACGCCAGCAGGTCAGTACGATATCAGCTCAGTACAACATCAGCTCAGTACGACAACAGCTCAGTACGACATCAGCTCAGTACAACAACAGCTCAGTACGACATCAGCTCAGTACGACAACAGCTCAGTACGACATCAGCTCAGTACTCCAGCAGGTCAGTACGACAATAGGTTAGTACAACAGCAGGTCAGTACGACAACAGCTCAGTACGACGTCAGCTCAGTACAACATCAGCTCAGTACGACATTAGCTCAGTACGACATCAGCTCAGTATGCCAGCAGGTCAGTACGATATCAGCTCAGTACGACAATAGGTTAGTACAACAGCAGGTCAGTACGACAACAGCTCAGTACGACGTCAGCTCAGTACAACAACAGCTCAGTACGACATCAGCTCAGTACGACAACAGCTCAGTACGACATCAGCTCAGTACGACAACAGCTCAGTACGACATCAGCTCAGTACTCCAGCAGGTCAGTACAATATCAGCTCAGTACGACAATAGGTTAGTACAACAGCAGGTCAGTACGACAACAGCTCAGTACGACGTCAGCTCAGTACAACATCAGCTCAGTACGACATTAGCTCAGTACGACATCAGCTCAGTATGCCAGCAGGTCAGTACGATATCAGCTCAGTACGACAATAGGTTAGTACAACAGCAGGTCAGTACGACAGCAGGTCAGTACGACGCTAGCTCAGTGCGACATCAGCTCAGTACGACAACAGCTCAGTACGACATTAGCTCCGCACGACAACAGGTCAGTACGACATCAGCTCAGTATGACATTAGCTCCGTATGGCAACAGGTCAGTACGACATTAGCTCCGTACGACAACAGGTCAGTACGACATCAGTCTAGTACGACAACAGCTCAGTACGCCAGAAGGTCAGTACGACAACTGCTCATAACGACATCAGCTCAGTACGCCAACAGATCAGTACAAGATCAGCTCAGTACCATTATACGGCATCATTACTCTTATGATTTTACAGCTTTCTTTATTTGTGCTGTTTTTTTAAGGTCTTTTTGGTCATAATGTAGGCTTCGTTCTTGTTCTTGATAACACGTGGTTTAAAAACCATCTTGAAATACGTTTTTATGCTTTTTATTTCATTGTCTCCTTTTTCTTCTCGCTCTCGGGTTTTAAAAATTTAAAATTACGCATAAGCAGTTTTCTGAATAAAAGGTGCAGTACTAGGAAGTTCTTCAAAATTTCCAAACAAATTTTTGAGGATGTCACCAGTGAGACCAGTGCTCAGTACGCAATTGGCTAGTCATATAACAGTTTTGCAGGATGTGTTCAGTTGCACTGGCTGATTGACTGCACGTACACATTAGTGATGGAGTCAATTAGTCTTTGTAAGTGGCCATTCAATCCGGTCTATTCCATTCTCACGCGAAATAGGATCACTGACAACGCTGGACCAAGGCAGTGATAATTGTCTCTCATTCTGTCGACTTTCCTCATAACTTGGATTAGGGTCTTCTTTTCTTGGACGGTGGCTGTTTCTTCTTTTTTTTTTTTTGTTCGTTGCTCCCTCCGTTCCTGTCTGCTGTCTCGTTTGCTGTTATGCTACAATGTGATAGTATCCACTGTAACACTACCCTTCTCTTGATTATTAGTTCGCCTAAGGCTTTGTTAAGCTCTGACAGTTAATCGTTCTTGGGGCTAACAGAACTGACATTACATATGTACGGAATGCAGCCTGTAAGCGTGACACGCTAATCCTTTATGCAGTAATAATTAGTGACTTTACTTCAGCCTAGTAATTTGAACAGACGTGTCCAGTTGATGAACGAGTGGTTTAGTTTTCTTTATCTAGTTTGACAACATAGATACCTGGGTCTCCATTCTTCATCGTTCTCGTTGCAAATCCATCATTATATTCCTCGATCAATGCTTCTCTGGAGTACGCTTTTCAATCATGTCGTACGCTATCATTTTCTTTAGAAGAGCTTTTCGCTCTAACATGACGCAGTTGGTAGTTATAAATGTTTTTATACTGAGATTTGTGTGTTGTTCTCATAGGATTGGATGGCGTATTGGATTTACCTCCTCATATAATGTTCGGATTTACTTTTTGGGACCGATGTACAAAACTACTTGTCTTCAATCCTCCAATGGCAAGACCTCCTAATCTGGTCTTTATTAGAAGTGCTATCGTACCTTTCTGCTTGCACTAAGATCTTGGTGTCATGTTTATAGGATAGAAGTAGGATGTCTGTGATTTTTTTTTTTTCCATTTTGTTTATTAGATTAGTCTTCCTGGAACACGTGAACTACGGAAACGTTTTTTTTTTGTATCTTATCTTCATATTTATGTGATGCTTATCTATAGTCCGCTATTCGTCTTATTTCCCCAGTACAGACTTTCTTAAGCGTTCTTTTATTCGTTCCACAATTGGATGCAGCTATTTTTCTGAGTACTGCGGTTTTTCTCCTTGCCGTAACTAAGTTTCTCTTTTAAATGTAAGACCTTTACGTAATTCTCTTATCCAAGGTGATGCCCATATATACGGCTGGCCCTGCATTATATCTAGTCGTGTTTGTCCTGCCTTTTCTTTGTTTGAGAGTGTAATCGCCTCGTATTTGCTTATTTGCAATTGTTAGATGTTCTTCTACACACACACACACACACACACACACACACACACACACACACCACCACCACCAAGTTGTCTTTATATAGAGCTGCTCTCATCCATTGTAGCAGCTCGCTGGTAGGGTTGTTAATAAACTTGATGAGCAAGGCGGGAGACGGTACTTAGTCCTGAGGAACTCCGTGTATTATGACGATTTTAAAAATTGTTATCTATTGTAACTCTTGCTTTCATTGCCAGCTAAGAGACTTCGTCTAGTAATTCCCAATGATCGTTCTAAAAAAAATTTGTTTAAATATTTTTATTTGCGTGTTCGCCTTATTTCTCTATTCCCAAAGACGATGTGCGTTGCACTATGTTTTTATTTTCCACCTATCGGCCTAGTGCATCCGACGTCGGCATGTTTTTTAGGTAAGGGTCTGCGTCCTCCTGCATTTTCTAAGGGTTTGCTTCTCCTGGGTAACGGCCGGTACTGTGTTTGGGATCGAGCCCTGCATCTTCGGATTGTGAACCACGCCAATTGACCACTAAGCAGCGCCGTCCCCCTTTCTCTACACTTGAACAGGAAGATTAAGATAAAGTATCTGTGTGGTTGTGAACCAAGGATTTGGATAACAGTTTAGAAAAATAAAGAGATAAGTGTTGAATATTGGTGTAATCAATTTTCATTGACCAAGGAAGAGGTAATTCAGTGATACACGATCACTTTGATGGCAACAGAATGCATTTTCTATGGCGGATGAAAAACCTTTTATTTATAGGAAAAAAAACTGGTATGATATATCTCTAAAATAAAACACGTATCTCCCAATAACACATTTTAATAGTGTTGAATAAAGAAAAAAACAAAAATCACATAGAAAAGATAGCTGGATAAAATGCACAAACGAGTGTCAGTCAGATTCTGAATAGGATGTCTTCTTTCACGTCAAGAATTGGCGTCACTATTCCGCGAAGTCTGCGTCACAAAGTGGTCTTTGGATGTAATTACTTGATACGACAGGTCAAGAATTGCCTTTGACGTCTGAAGATTATACATGATAATGTTAACATCGACAGTAATAGACATGATGATGTTTACAGCGACATTAACAGACATGATGATGTTAGCAGCGACAGTAACAGACATGATGATGTTAACAGCGACAGTAACAGACATGATGTATTTTAAGACACTCAGTCCTATTAATGTGTGTTTGATTTGCTTGATGATTTAAAAAATAATTGTGTGTGCTAGTGTGAGAAAGAGTTATCAGAAGCAGTACAACATTATAACAAACATGTGAATCTGTTTGTGTGAACTTGTCTGCTTACTTGCGACCTTCTAATTATTATGTATCTACGTGGTCTCCGTTATTCATAGTGCCTATTCTGTGCTGTTCTTGTCCTAAGAGTCGACTTCACTGCATTCTGAACATGTCCACGGTGCCCAGTATATGAAGAAGGGAATGCATGCTGATGTGGCCTGCAGATCGTAGGCTGTACACACTTCTGCTCTGTTCTCTCTTGCGCCCCAATCCCTTCAGATCTCGTTCCATATCAAAGATCTGCAGTCTATTAATTGCTGATTCATATTTCGTGGTGTCATCATCCAAGGCGGTCACTGATAGACTTCAAAATGTCAATTCAATGCATATCTAATGTACACCAAATTGGTGCGTATGGGGCCAGAATGTAAGCTTTTTTGTTTGTCCTGATCCCCAGAACGACCAGGGCAGTACATCCACACCAGTAGAGATTATTCGTCCTTTACAGTTGGAACCACTATATATGGGGACCCCATCTTTCTTGTACATGGCAGTGTGACCCACTTTGAAAAGCTCGTTTACATTCAAAACAGAAAATGCGCAGAATCTAAGAAGATATACAATTTCAAAATATATACATAACTAGCACATGACAACACTAGCGAATTGTTTTCTGTAAATAGAACGGAAATGATGTCAATGTTCTAGGAAATATTATGTTGCAAACCTACGCATGTGCCATGGCCATCTTTAGTGTAGATCTAAAGTAGGTCATGCATTTTCGGGCTTCACTTGTTCTAGAGTTCGGAAACACTGTAAATGTTGAGAGTGATGATGTCATATAGTTGACGTTGGTTTAGATTATCTGCATATATGTTTTGTTTGGATCAGTCAAGAATCGCTGTCACTGCACTACGGACAAACCCATAGATGATTAGTCTCCGTCAGAAAAATGCTAATTGTGTAGATACTTATGGTTGCAGTACAACAATGATTGTGTAAATACTTATGGTTGCAGTACAACAATGATTGTGTAGATACTTAGTTACAGTACAACAATAATTGCGTACATACTTATAGTTACAGTACAGTAATGATTGTGTATATATTTATGATTACAGTACAACAATGATTGTGTAGATATTTATGGTTACAGTACAGCAATGATTGTGCAGATACTTAACGCTACAGTACAACAATGATTGTGTAGATACTTAGTTACAGTACAGCAATGATTGTGTAGATATTTATGGTTACAGTACATAAACGATTGTGTAGATACTTATGGCTACAGTACAGAAATGATTGTGTAGATACCTAGTTACAGAACAAGAATGATTGTGTATATACTTAAAGTTACAGTATAGCAATGATTGTGTATATACTTAAAGTTACAGTACAGCAAAGATTGTGCAGATACTTAAGTTACAGTACAACAATGATTGTGTAGATACTTAAAGTTACAGTACAGCAAAGATTGTGCAGATACTTAAGTTACAGTACAACAATGATTGTGTAGATACTTAAAGTTACAGTACAGCAAATATTATGCAGATACTTAAGTTACAGTACAACAATAATTGTGTAGATACTTAAAGTTACAGTACAGCAATGATTGTATAGATACTTATAGTTGCAGTAAACAGATTGTACATAATCCTTCCCGGTTCCCTAAAGCACCCTTCGCCACTTTCACCCCCACCTCCAATCCCCCAGTTTGATTTCACAAGTGTAGCCAGTTCATCGATTCTGACGACAAGGTCCACAAGGCGGCCATTGATCAGCCCCGAATGTCACTGATAAATGTCCATATCGTCTACTAGTACTTTTTTTGTTTTGAGCATGGTCAAACATTGGCAGCAACAATAAATCGTTAGGAACATCAGCGCCAGTTTTAAGAACAGCAATCGCAGACCAACGACAGGAGCATTAACATACAGGTTCTGAAGTAAACATACAAATGATGGCTTTATTGACTGAAAAGAAAGCAAATTAGACATAGCATCTGAAAGCCCTTCCTCTGCGTTGAAATACAACAAAATGGCGGCATTGTCCTTGCCAAAACAATACTTACAAGACAACAGTAGAACTTTGCAAACCTGATAAACCTCTTCATTCTTATTTTTCGGTGCAGAGGTAATGATTAATAATGTTTTCTTGTTCGGTTCCCTCTTCCGACATAGTTCTCAATTTCGAAGGTAACTAATTTTGTTAATGCTCTTTTAAGACTCGTTAAAACACGGACGATACAAGAAAACAGTTAAACTTGAATCAAGAGAAGCAGAAACAATGTTGTTGTTTAATGCGCACAATGAATAAGTTTACTCTTTTATGATCCTTGAAAAGGACGTTAAGTGGCGGGTTGTGGTAGTTTTCTTCACATCCCGAGCATGCTGATGAAGGTGGACCGCGGTCCTCCAGGCAGTTTTGTTATGCTTGGCTTCATCTGCGTGGCGCTCACTACTACGGGGATCACATCGATCCACATCTAGTCAGCCAGGCTGTTTTGAAAACAGCCTGTTTCCAGGGAACGCTACATGGAACAGAGATTGTGATTTTGGTAAGTGTATTGACCCTGACGCCGACGTCCTGGTCAGTATGTTGTGCCCGACTGGACTAGCGTCTCAGTTTCCCCAGCAGAAACAATAAAACGTTACGAACATAAATTAGTCACTAATAATATCAATGTTAGCTACAATATTGCTACAAGATCGCTAACTACATGACATGAATTAGCAACTGACTAAAACGTAAGTAAGAGCTATACACAGTTACGTTAGTATACCTGGGATGTTGTCGCTGTGCTAGTCACTTCAGGAAAATATCATTTGCAAGTCAAGAAAACTAACAACAGAAAAGCGAAAACACGCACACATACAGACACAAACACACACACACACAAACACACGCACACACACACATAGACACACACACAGACACAGACACACACACAGACACACACACACAGACACACAAACACACACACAGACACACATACACACACACAGACACACACACACAGACACACACACACACTTACACATTACACCTGCACGAGTTGATTGTCTGGTATAATGTGTTTGCTTTGTGCTATCTGTTCACATTGTATGGCCAAGTGCTCACGTGATCATTAACTGTGTACCGCGCTGTTTATTCATTATTGGCAGGCTTGTCTGTGTTACATTCGTTTTAATTTCGTTCACTTTTACCCTTCGATTTCCTTGAATCTCAGGGATAAAACATTTGCTCTCTACATGTTCCTTAGCATCACAAGTCTAAAATGGTCGCCCTCCATCGATTGCTTAGCGTCACAAAGCTAAAATGGTCGCTCTCTACCGATTGCTTAGTGTCACAAAGCTAAAATGGTCGCTATCTACCGATTGCCTAGTATCACCCGTCTAAAATGGTCGCTCTCCATTGATTGCCTAGTATCACAAAGCTAAAATGGTCGCTCTCCACCGATTGCTTAGTGTCACAAAGCTAAAATGGTCGCTATCCACCGATTGCCTAGTATCACAAAGCTAAAATGGTCGCTCTCCATCGATTGCCTAGTATCACAAAGCTAAAATGGTCGCTCTCCATCGATTGCCTAGTATCACAAAGCTAAAATGGTGGCTCTCCAGTGATTGCCTAGTATCACACGTCTGCACTATTCAGTCTCCAAAGATTTCCTTTGAATGACACATTTGAAATAGTCATTCTTCACAGATTCCTACTTCTCACTTCAGTATTCTGTACCAGGTGTCCTTTGCTTCTCCTCTCTTCGTTTCCTATATAAGCATCAATCACCTAACCATTTTTGATTTCTTCCTAAAGGTTTGTTATTTTCAGCTCTTCTTTCTTTCCTTCACACCCAGAGTTTAGATTATCATCATTGAACATTGTGTCAGAAACTGATCGAGAAGCACTAGATTCAAATGACTTATATCGATGTCCGTGTCCTTGGGGTAGTAAGATAACCGTTGTCATCGTGTTATCACTAGAAGAAAGGTGTTATCACAAAAAGAAAGGTGTTATCACTAGAAGAAAGGTGTTATCACTAGATGCCCAGATGTTGCAATGTGCCGTTAGATTTAGTTAATCTTGCGTTCAAACTTCAATAGACGACCTCAGGTACATGTTTGGCAGGGCTAAGTGGATTCCTTAATTTCTTCTCAATATGTAGTCCCGCAGGCTTACTACTTTTTTACGAAGCTCTTAAAGTAAGTACTGATAATTATTACATTAAAATGTAAGAAGAATTCTTGAAGCAAAAAAGTTACCACTGTCCAAAATGTTATTAGGTATTTTAGTTTTTTGTCAGCGGAAGTGAAACACTAATCCTGTCGGGCACTACATACTGGCCAGGACGTCGCTTCATGGTCAAGCAAAATATGCTGGCCAAGAACATAAACTCTCTTCAATGTAGCGTTCCTTGGAAATAGGCCGTTTTCAAGACAATCTGGCTGACGTGATGTGCATCGACGTGCTTGTGAGTAAATATCTACTGCCTCGACCATTTTCTGATTCCTAGTTCAGTCACAAATGCACGCTTCTACACTGGTCTCTAGTTCAGGCACACATGCACGCTTCTACACTGGTCTCTCGTTCAGGCACACATGCAGGCTTCTACACTGGTCTCTAGTTCAGCCACACATACAGGCTTCTACACTGGTCTAGTTCAGGCACACATGCAGGCTTCTACACTGGTCTCTAGTTCAGGCACACATGCAGGCTTCTACACTAGTCTCTAGTTCAGGCACACATGCAGGCTTCTACACTGGTCTCTAGTTCAGGCACACATGCAGGCTTCTACACTGGTCTCTAGTTCAGCCACACATGCAGGCTTCTACACTGGTCTCTAGTTTGGGCAAACATGCAGGCTTCTACACTGGTCTCTAGTTCAGCCACACATGAAGGCTTCTACACTGGTCTCTAGTTCGGGCACTCATGCAGGCTTCTAAACTGGTCTCTAGTTCAGGCACACATGCAGGCTTCTACACTGACCTCTAGTTCGGGTACACATGCACGCTTCTACACTGGTCTCTAGTTCGAGCACACATGCTGGCTTCTACATTGGTCTCTAGTTCGAGCACACATGCAGGCTTCTACATTGGTCTCTAGTTCAGGCACACATGCACGCTTCTACACTAGTCTCTAGTTCCGGCACACATGCAAGCTTCTACACTGGTCTCTAGTTCAGGCACACATGCAGGCTTCTGCACTGGTCTCTAGTTCAGCCACACAAGCAGGATTCTACACTGGTCTCTAGTTCATGCACACATGCACGCTTCTACACTGGTCCCTCCCTAATTCATGCACCCATGCAGGCTTCTACACTGGTCTTTAGTTCAGGCACACATATGCACACTTCTACACTAATCTCTAGTTCAGGCACACACTTCCACGGTTCTACACTGGTCTAGTCCAGGCACACATATGCACGTTTCTACACTAATCTGTAGTTCAGGCACACATATGCACGTTTCTACACTGGTCCCTAGTTGAGGCACACATGTAGACTTCTACACTAGTCACTAGTTCAGGCACACGTGCACGCTTATACATTGGTATCTAGTTCAGGCACACATATGTGCGCTTCTAGACTGGTTTCTAGTTGAGGCACACGTGCATGCTTCCACAAGGACAAAGGAGGTCAGGGACGTTAGTAAACGTAAACATTCAAAAAGCTTTGCTTTTAAGATCTTATAGTTTCATAGGTTAAGGTCAAGTCACTGATGACAGCTGATAGTGTTTCATACGTGTAGTGTTTACCTGAAAGTCGTGACGTTATAGAGGGTGTTCCCAAATTTTGAAACTGCTGAGTTCTGGTTTCACTCGTTTTAGTCACATTCTCCCAATTTTAATACATCACCCGTCCTTGGCCATTTTCCCAGGTACTTTCTGTGCACAGAGACACAGCACTCAAGTATGCATGACGACTCTTTAGATGTTACAGGAATTGAACACATCGTGGAACGTAACAATTGCATTGCAAGAATTGAAAAGAAATTTAGAAAATTAAACATTTTTTAAAAGGATTATGATTCTCTCTTTCTCTCTCTCTCTCCCCTCACACCCCCCCCCCACACACACCCCCCCCCCCCCACCTCCAAATCGCCCCTAAAAATAAAACAAAAAACGCAATCTTGTGCATTAACAAATAATATATTAGTTATAGCACACAATAAAGACATGATTGAATCTAGAGTTCCTCCCGGCGAGACAAGGTGATAATTCTCCGGCTACGCACATGTCACAACAGACTTAGATACCATCTGTACAACAAGTTCAAGATTGGCACTACAGATCTTTGTACCTGCGGCACAGCCCCCATGAAGGCAGAACATATTTTGCAGTCCTGTCTACTGTATATCGACAAAAGAAGTAGCATTTGGCAACAGCCAGTGTCCTTCCACGAGAAGCTGTACGAAAGCGCACAGAGCCTTTAGTCGACCGCCGCCTTCGTTAGAGTCACTGAAGTCTGAAGATGAACGAGGATAAAGAAGAAGAAGAAGAATCTAGAGTTCTATTCTTGTAAATAAAAACACATAAATACCACTTTTATAATCGGCAAAGCACCAAATTAATAAACATGTTTACAGATTAATGTGAAGAAACACGTGGTCAGGTGGTTTAGGTACTCGTTTCATTCTACCACATGGGCCCGGATTCAATTTCCTGGTAAGGTAAATATTTATTTCTATTGGACGTGCAAAATGAAACCCAACCTGATCGCTGCTTTATTCCTCAGCCATTTACATCTGGCTGGAGTATTCGAGGAATAGAAATAATGGCAGCAATGATAAACTACTTTAAATGGATGGCGTCACCAAAGCACGCTGCTTTTTAAATGCTAACTCCAGCGGTTAGTCTGAAGAGAGTGACAGTGAAAGACACGTAACGTTCGACGTTCGTTAACCAGAGTTTACTTAACGGGTTTGACACAGGTTTATTCGTTTTACGAACTAGTGCCACGTCAGCGTGTATTGTTTTAATACAAGAATACAAGAATAAAGCAGCATGTTTTCCTGGGATCCATGTCTAATAACATTGAATTACGTCTTTCGTTAACTAGGGATCTCTGGACCACACTAATTCAACCAGGGGGGAATGGGGGGGGGGGGGGGGGGGCTCTGTGGTCTCGAAGTAAGGTGTCCATCTCGGTCGTTGGAGGTCGCAGGTTCGAAATACGGTGGAGACCCGAGTTTTTTTCACGGTGATCTTCTGGTAAAAACTCTCCTGATCTCTGGGTAGCGAGATCAGACTCTCGTGTTTATTGTCGGCACGTTAAAAATCCCTTGGCAGTTAGAAATCGAAAAGAGTAGGGTTAACGGCCACTGCCTGGACACAACTCAAAATTCAAGTTAAAAATCTACCCAAATTATTTGTACCTTCCCTCAGGCCTAATAAGTCGCAGGCAATTAAAAATACCTACTACGAATAGCCGATATCCTTCGGCTACCTAGCAACAGACATTAACATACCTGTTTAAATACCAGGATTCCAAGTACAAGAGCAGATGAGCAAAAAGGTGACACTGGAGCAAGGAGTACCCCAAGGGAGAGTACTGTCACCCACACTTTTTCTGGTGTATATAAACAAAATCATAGAGAATATACCAAGAAGAGTCCACAGCTCCATGTTTGCAGACGATCTGGCTATGTGGACCTCCGAAAAAAATCTCACCGTAGCAATCAATCGGATGCAGCAGGCCCTAACATCGTTGGAGAAGTGGGCAAAATAATGGATGGTCAAAATAAATGAAGAAAAAACAACATGTACGATATTCTCGCTTTCAAATAAACCACAGAACACCTAAATAAGTCTTAACGGCAAATATCTGCGGCCTAACGACAACCAAAACTACCTGGGAGTCACATTTGATCGGCGCATGACATGAAAAAGTCAGATCGAGAGAAACAGAATGAGAGCCAGACAAAGAATGGCAATCATGAGGAAACTTGCTGGCACAAGCTGGGAAGCAGACGAAAGAATACTGAAAAAACTGTACACTGGAAGAGTTAGACGAGTTCTCGAGTATGGCATTGCAGCATGGACAACAGAAGCAAGGGCGAACTTTGATAAAATTAGCAAACTCCAAAACCAAGCCATGAGAGTTATAACAGGTGGCATGAAGTCGACGCCAATTGTAAAACCTGAAAAGATTACAAATCTGCAATCCATGACCGACAGAAGAGACTTCAGAGCCCTGCAGCAAGCAGAGAAACTAAGAAGACTGACATACCATCCAATACAACAGAGACTAAATAGATTTGGAAAAGGGAAACGAAAGCGGAGAAACTTTGCAGAAATAGCCAAAGCAAAGATGAGCGAAGACCCTATAAACACCATAACAACACCAAAGCCCATCCCTACTGTACGCAAACCCACATGGAAGCAACATATTACTCCGGAGGTGGTAGAAAATATACCAGGTATTGGAAACAAGAATAGCGAGACTGAATAAGAAAGGAGAGACATAACCCTGAGGTACGTAGCGGAAAACTACCCAAGCATGGACTAGACCCATGCATACACCGACGGTTCTGTAACAAACACAACACAGAATGGAGGCAGAGGTATTCCTGAGCCTACAAAATGGTAGAAAAACAAAACTGTCAGTGGCAACTGGAAAATTATCAAGCAATTTCAGAGCGGAGGCAGAGGCACTGAAGGCTGCAGTAGAAGCAATCCTGACAGGCGAAAGCAATGAAAGACAGATAGTCCTGTTTACAGATGCTCTGGTCGTGGTTACAGCACTAAAAAGCCAGAAAAATTCTGAACTTAATGATTTAAGAGCAGTACTCTGTTAACTATGCCAGCAGTCCGCACCAAAAAGAGTGGTGGTACAATGGGTTCCATCCCACTGTAACATCCAAGGCAACGAGGAGGCAGACAGACTGGCAAAAGAATTTGCAAGTCTACCACAACCAGATTCTAGTGTGACCTACAAAGAGTTCAAAAGGATTATTAGGGCCAGATACACGGCCAAATGGGAAACAGAACATACTGGCTACACAAAAAATGATGCCTACTACCAGCTGAGCAGATCGTGGTCTTCAGACTCCGCACAGGCCACAACAGACTGAGGTACCATCTATTCAATAAATTGAAGATAGGTGGCACTGATGAAAGCATCTGTGGTACAGGGAAAATGACCGCTGAACATCTGCTGCAAAATTGCCCGACATACGAGGACCAGAGAAAGCACATGTGGCAATCACCAGTGGCAACACTAGACAAGCTCTATGGCAGTGTCGACAGCCTCAGGATGACAGCTGCTTTCTTCAAACAAATTCACGTTGACGTCTGACAGAGTACGAAGAAGAAGAAGAGTACCAGGATTGCAAGTTACCTAGGGTTAAAACTGAGCTGTGCATGGTTCAAGATACAGGCAATGCTATCTCAATGTAGAGGTTGCAACAAATGAGCAATTTTTAAGACGTCCATTCTGATTCTTATTCCGCCCTATTTGGTTGGCGAACCGTTCCCTTCCTCGCTGGGTTTCCTTCGTTACCTCAGATCAGTTCGGAGTATATTTACATTCGGATATGATGGTATGTGCCCCTACTTTCTCTGCAATTTGGTCGCTTTATTGCGAAAGGCAATAACTCTATCCGCTTTGCAAATCGTACACTTACGTATGCAAGTAAAAGATACAAACATTTCACTTCCACACACAACCTCCTGTACAATACCTTCTTGTGGCTGCTCTCAATCGCTCTACAAGTGTATGGGGGCAACTATTTCAGGAAACCTGTGTCAAATCTCTACTAAACACACTGATATGTGTACTTTTTACTACAGTTTGTCCAATTTGACTATGACAGTTTTCTACATTCAAAACTGTTCTTACTATATTCTACAAAATTCCAATTTGGTAAGAACCAATGGACTTATTCTGTGTCTATCTGAACGTTCAGATTGATCATGTCCAGACTGCTGTTGTTGTTGTTTAACACTCACAATGAGTAAGTTTATTCTTGTGTACGCACTGAACAGGGCGTTACGTGGAAGATTGCAGCAGCTTAATAACGTTCCTCACATCCTGAGCGTGCTGATGAAGGTGGGTCGATGTCCTCCACGCGATTATGCTATGCATGGCTTCATCTGCGTGACACTAACTACTACAGGGATCACCTCGATTCACATCTAGTCAGAATGCATTGAAAACAGCATGTTTCCAGGAAACTCTACATGGGATAGAAATAATGGTCTTTATCAGTATCTTGTACCTGACCCTAATGAGACGTCCTTGTCAGTACGTTGTGCCTGACTAAAATAGGGTCTCAGTTCACCCCTCCCCCACCCCCACCCCTCACCCTTCCCTCAGTATTAGATCAACAAAACATTCAACGCGTTATCGTATCGCGTTCCGTCCTCCGGTACTCGTTATCTGGCACTGACTTTCTTCACTGGTGAAACAAGTGAGAAGGTGTCACTTCACCAGTAAGCCAGATCTAAGATAACAGAGACATGTACAAAAGCTATTACATTTAAAGATGAAGACAATTTGTGCTACATGGGCAAGATATTTAAACAAATTATAAGCACACAGAAACAATGGAAAAACAAAAGAACAGCGACTGAACACGCTAAAGCCTCAAAATACCAGCGACGTGGCATTGGCCAGATAAATATGTTTTTTTTCAAATGTATTATGTACCATCATTTCCTTAAATGGAATTTTACTTGTTTGAATTTGTATAGAATTTTTATAGGAAGATCAGAAATGCGCAAGCCGTCTCAATGCATGACAATCATTGCCCTAGGGATAACCTATCCAGACAGAAGATTTGAGCACGGAACAATGTTACTTTTGCCACATGGAATGTGCGAAGAATAGAGCAGATGGGGATGCTGAAAGAACTCAACTTATGAAATGATTATACATCGATAGACCGTACTGGGACTGTACGACAAGATAGATTGGTTTTGGAGAGACGACCACTGAAGAAGGTAATATTTTCTAAAACATCTGTGAGGAATCTGACAACCGACATGTGGTTGGACTCCTGGTCCAGAGAAACAACAAACAGTATTGGAATGCCACGCCATCCCGAGCCGGCTTATAAGTGTACGATTTTAGGCAACACCTTTCAACATTACTGTGATACAGACTTATACGTCCAAAGCAGAGGAGAAACAGGTGGAACTATTATACGACCAACTACAGAGCCGTGTCAATAATACCCACAAGAAAGACATCCTCATAGTACAAGGTGACTGGAATGCTAAGCTGACCTTGATTCGTATTCAACCTTGGCAGACACATATGTATCCTTGTGTAAGAGAACCTCAAACAAGAGACGTAACAGATTACTAGAATTTGTTGAATACAATGACCTTGTGCTTGCAAACACGCTGGGGGACCACAAGACGTCTATAAGGACCACATGACACTGTCCAAATGGGAAACACCATATCCAAATATGCTACATACTGGTACATACTAGGTTCCTTTCCTGAATTAACAAAACCCAAACGAGAAGCTGTCCAGGGGCGGACATGAGTTTTGACCATGACCTGCTCCTGCTAATCTTTCGCCCCAGACTTAAGAAAATAACAAGACCACAAGAATAACAGAATCAGATATGACATTGACATGTTAAAAGAAACGCACGTTTCTGGCCATGTTGGGGAGATAGTTTATCCCATTACTTAGCACAGGTCCAGGCACGGATGTGACATACCCAATCCATGACAGAATCCTTGAAAATCATTTCCAAGGACACCGCTGAGACAACGCTAGGGAAAAAAACAGAGGTACAAGCCATGGGTCATTGAACATATATTGTCACTTTGCGACAAGAAGGTTCTTTAAAAAAAGACAACAAATGCATTTTCTGCGGCCGACAAGTACAGACAAATTCATGAGACTAATAAACAAAATGTCCGAAGCTATGGACACATTCAAGAGTGCATCACCAGAACGGTAGTAAGCTACGGTACGAGCTGGCTGACGACTTGACAAGGAAGAACACACCTTAAAACTATAACACTACAGGTCGAGAAAGGAAAGCACCGACAGCAGAAAAATACGCTATTTGGAGAAATACTGCTTTCAGTTATGTAACATGCAGACCACTGGGGACTCTACAGCAATATTACTAGACGACACATATGAAAAGACGATAATTTTACAATCCTTTGCTCACGCAGATCTGTAAAAGAATCTTGCAGAATGAGGAAGAAACTCACTGATTACAGCCCTACATTTAGAAGGGTAACCTCCAACAATACCAAAACTACCGAACCATCAGTCTCATCAGCCACCCCAGCAAAGTCATGTTTAACGTTATTGTGAACAGACTGCAACCATGGACAGAAAATATTTTTATAGAAGAACAAGCAGGTTTTCGAGTTTGTTGCAGCACAATTAAACATATTTTTTATCTGCGTCTTCTCAACGAACAATACCGTTAGCTTAAGCAAAAGCTATGCCAAATCCGTGGTGCCTTTTAAAACGCTTTCGACATGTTTGGCATGAGGCCCTATAGACAATTATGCGAAAATATAAGATGGGGTGGCGACTTACTTACGTAATCGAGAAACTCTACTCCAAGCCATCAATGCAGTCTTCCTTAGAGAGATAACGGACTGCCGAAGACGGATGTGTTGGACCGAATGGTGCAAATATCGCAGTCAAACTTTAAACTAGCGACACAAAGCATTCTGTTCTCCGGACTACATCTTGCTACTTGCAAAGCCCTGTTCAGGACTTAGTAACCGGAGGTTGAGAACGAACGCAGAAGAAGAAAAAGAGGAGAAATAACCGAGAAGTGGTTCTGTACGTCAACCACTGGGGCAGGGTGTCCTCTTTCACCTAAGCTACTTAATGTTTCTTTCTAGAACGTATCATGTCCGAACCTCTGTAGCATCACGTGGGTACTGTCAGCATAAGTAGACGTATACTAACCAATCTCCGGTTTGCTGGTGACTTTACCGGGCTGGCTGAAGCGGAGCTAAAACTTACGAGTCTAATCTCAAATCTGAACAATGTCGCTCCAACAATTGGAGTGAAAATTAGTGCAAAGACCCATAAGGGTCTTGCACGTCCGATTGCGACCAAAGGCTAACCATTTCAAAGTGCTGAACACTTTAAATACATGTGAGCACCGGTGAATGCAAAAGCTTCCAGAGCTGAGGTTCAGGCAAGAACATGGATGCACTGATCAAATTGAAGCCACTATTAGCGGACAAAAGCAATCAACCTGAAATCCAAGCTGAGTTTAATGTATGTACTATCACTGCCGGGTATCTTTACGCGTGTAAAACTTGGACTCAGACAGCGGTTCTAGAGCGAAGAATTTGTGCAATAGAAATGAGATGTTTGCGTCGAATCATAGACAGTTCGTATCTAGACCATGTTACTAATAAGAAAGAGGTCGGCCAATATAAAGAATATAAAGACCTATTGACTATGGTAATACACGCGCAAGCTAACATCGTATCGACATTACCTGGGTTGATCAAGAAGATCCTGCAAGGAAATGTGCTTAGGAAGCGTAAACAAAGGAGGCAGACAAAAGGATGAGAAAACAACATCGAAAGAGGGGGTGGGGGGGGGGGGGGGCGGTCCTTACCCAAAATAAATAACCTGGCACAAAACCGAGTTGAGTGGCTGGATTTTTTAACGTTTGCCCTCAAATAGCATATTTTGAACCAATGTTTACTTGACTGACATTCCGTTTACCCTTATCAGACTCTGCTGATATTCAAAATAAACCTCGATAAATACATTAACCTGTAACTTTAGACAAGCGATGCATGTTATAGTTGGCAAAATATGTTTGTTGTCGATTGTCCTCTAGATTTATTTACTTAAAGATGCATGATGTCTGCATGACACTCAATATATCTGTTATTCACGTTATTCACGTGTGCCCTCGCTTTCCACAAACCTGACCTCGACCTAACCAGAGAATGTGATCCCAGATCGAGCATTACGATATTGTTATTAGTAATTCCGTTATCCAGCGTTGTTGCGATTTGCCCTGTCTCTGACACGAACCTTCCTGCCGTAACGTAAAGTTGTACTTAGGTCTTGCAAATCTTCCTCTTGCCGACTTTCACATTTATAACGATTGTTATAAAATCACATCCCTTCATACTACCTCTTTCAGTCACTTATGTTGTTATTGTTGTCGAAGTCACTCATACGGAGTTAATCTAACTCTCGACGTGTATTTAGTAGAGGGTTACAGGGGCTCTTCTTGCTTACCGAGACATGCTTGGAAAGATGTATAGGTGACACTTCTTGCTATATTACAATGCATACTGGGTATGTTGTAAAATATGATTAGAGATAATCCGTGAAAGGGTTTGTCAGCCTCATTATAGTATATAAAGTGCTACAGAAATAATCTGTGAAAGAAAAATCCCTTGCATTTACCAAAGCATTTAGAAGTGACCTTATTTTAGCAAAATAGCAAGGAAGAATAAAGT
This sequence comes from Ariolimax columbianus, assembly GCA_036924085.1. Classification (NCBI taxonomy): domain Eukaryota; kingdom Metazoa; phylum Mollusca; class Gastropoda; order Stylommatophora; family Arionidae; genus Ariolimax; species Ariolimax columbianus. Next base: position 116,351,651 of record JAVGWX010000003.1, read on the forward strand.
CGAGAACACATCTCATCGTATTGTTCCAGCACTAAAGAAACTGTACACTGGAAGAGTGAGACCAGTTCTCGAGTATGGCATTGTGGCATGGACAACAGCAGCGAAGGCGAACTTCGATAAAGTTAGCAAACTTCAAAACCAAGCCATGAGAATTATAACAGGTGGCATGAAGTCAACGCCAATTGTAGAACTTGAAAAGATTACAAAACTGCAATCCATGACCGATAGAAGAGACTGCAGAGCCCAGCTGCAGTCAGAGAAACTCCGAAGACTAACCGACCATCCAATGCACCAGAGACTAAACAATTTGGGAAATGGGAAACTAAAGCGGAGAAACTTTGCAGAAATAGCCAAAGCAAAGATGCACGAAGATCCCATAAACGCACTAACAACACCAAAACCCATCACTACTGTACGAAAACCTACCTGGAGGCAGGATATATTTCCAGAGGTGGTAGAAAATATACCGGGTATTGCAAACAAAAACTGCCAGACTGAAAAAGAAAGGAGAGATACTACCCTAAGCTTCATAACGAAAAGCTACCCAAGCATGGACTGGACCCATGCATACACCGACGGTTCTGTAACAAATACTACACAGAACGGAGGGGCAGGAGCATTCCTGAACCTACCAAATGGCAGAAAAATAACACTGTCATTCGCTACTGGTAAGTACACAAGCAATTTCAGAGCGGAGGCAGAGGCACTGAGGGCGGCAGTGGAAGAAATGGTGACACACAGTGAAAATGAAAGCCATATAGTCCTGCTTACAGATGCTCTCGCCGTAGTCACAGCGCTAAAAAGCCAGAAAAATACTGAGCTTAATGACTTAAGAGCAGCACTCTGCAAACTGTGCCAGCAGTCCGCACCAAAAAGGGTAGTGGTACAGTTGGTCCCATCACACTGCAACATCCTAGGCAACGAGGAGGCAGACAGACTGGCAAAAGAAGGTGCAAGACTACCATAAACAGATAATAGTATGACGTACGAAGAGTCAAAACGGCTTATCAAAGCCAGATACATGACCAAATGGGAAACCGAACATACTGGTTACACCAAAAACGATGCCTATTACCAGTTGAACCGAAGAGAGCAGGTCGTTGTCTTCAGACTTCGCACTGGCCACAATAGACTGAGGTACCACCTATTCAACAAACTGAAGATAGGGTGTACCGACGAATGCCCGTGCGGTACTGGTAAAATGACCGCTGAACATCTGCTGCAGAACTGCCCGACATACGAGGATCAGAGAGAGCAGATGTGGCCATCACCAGTGGAACTGCAAGACAAGCTCTATGGCAGTGTCGACAGCCTCAGGATGACCGCCGCTTTTTTCGAAAAAATAATGTTTACTGTCTGACTGCGTACGCAGAAGAAGAAGAAGAAGTATTGTTCCAGCGTTATTTTACTAGTTGTGTGTGTTATGTTTGTAATCGTGAATGAATATATTTAAGTGTTAATCAAGTTTGTGTCGTATTTTTACTTGTATAAAACTGTTACTTGCACATTAGATAGACTGACCAACGATTACCATGTGGCCTCATCGACTGTGATGGCTGTTTCTCAATAATCCCAATCACCAAAACATTTCTCGAACTACGTTCATTCAGTACCACATATGTTCATTTTGTTTTAAAATTGTACATTCGGAAATCCTTTGTCCCGAAATTTCCTTCTACAGATGACCTATGCCAGTCGCCAATGTGTTAACTCGCTCAGTTGTGTCTAACACTGGGGACGCTGTGGTCACCTCTCAAAGCTATGAACGGAAACGGTGGGCGATCGAACCGCGGAAGCTTTCAGCTACCCCTGCTCTTAAGGAAGGTGGAAACAGTGTCTCTGCATCCAGAGTCGTGACCTATGTCTTGCCACCGGTCCAAGATAACTCGGGACCAGAGCGTGAGATTGAATACCAGTACAGTTTCCTCTTCATTATAATCCAAAGCAGAGTACGTTACGTCATCAACACAAAACCTCTAAGTTAAGTCCAATGGCGCCATCATTGCTTGCAATGGGCGACTAACTATTGTTGTATCTACTTTACTGTATCGGCACAGATCTATCTTGCGGGAACTGAAGCAAATGTTCATACCAGAATCGTTGATATCGGTGTCTTTTCAAGCCAATGTATTTTAATAACAGCGTGTTTTTGTTAGTAGTTTTGTTAGATTTTATAGAAACAGTACAATTTATAAGATGAACGTCGCGTTATACCCTCACAAAAAGAAATGTTGGTCCTTTGGAACACATTTGTTGATCCTCCCAACACAAGCATTAGATCGTCCTGTGCATATTGTTGTCACTGTCACACCCCATTTTAACGATTTGTTGAGTCTGGTTCATTTGGCCGTATGCGGTGGAATTTCGTACACACAATCAGCAAATTCTAAATGTGAGGTGTTCAACATTTCATGTTTATATGTTGATTATTAGCTAAAATAAATGATGTGTGCATTTCCTTCTTACCTCCCTTCGTATTTCGAGTTCTAGTGACCTTTCCTTACACCTGAAGTGTTTTTTCCTACAGACATGTAGTGATCTTTCTTCACACATTGTGATCCTTCCCTACAGACATGTAGTGCAGTGATCTTTCTGCACACATTGTGATCCTTCCCTCATACATGGTGATCCTTTTTTTGCCACATATCGTGATTTTTATTGATAAACATAACCGAACACTAACTGGTCTCTCAGCAAAATTTCATACCAAATCAGGAGGTCGACAAGAATGCTTGCTATACCCTTTGTTGATAATCCCATAAGTAGACCACATTGGTAAAACAGCCGACCAAAATGAAGGTAGCAACATTGGTGAACTCTTAAATGAACTTCTTTTAGCTGACGACCAAGCAGTCATAGCAACTTGAGAACTACAATTACAGCAACATATTGATGAACTCAATCTTTCTTGATTCTCGCTTATCCTGTTATGTCTTTCAGCGTCAGGTTATGTCAGATCTCTAGAACAAGCCCGTCTGTGTGCATCATGCACAGTATCATTTACTGCCTCAGATATTCCTGTAAACCACCTTTGTCACGGTCTGCCTTTGGCGTTGAATCCATCGTATCTAAGTAGCATTGCTTGTCGGGGTGCACTTTGTTGTGGTAGTTTTGTTTCCCACCAGTCTCATGATGTCATCGTTTCTGATCATTTCTCTCCTTGTTCCGTCCAATATTTCTTGCAGGCATTTCATTTTTGTTGTAACCATTTCTTTGATGTTAGTATCCAGTTTTGACAATGAAAGCATAGTGTCGAGACGAAAATCGTGCTGTTTAAAGCTCTTTCGTAGTTATTGTTCGTGCTTGCAATTACGAATTGGAGTTAATTGTCCGATGATATGATATGCTTTATTGCATCTTTGTTGGATTTCCGCTGTAATCATCAGTTTGCTGATTTCGTGCTCCCTAATTATGTGAAATCTTTCACCTCTTTGATTTGCTGTTTTTCAATATCGTTATTGATGTCTCTGCTATTCTTGATATTTTCATGACTTCAGTTTTTGCTACATTGATTTTCATGCTGTATTCTTTACATGTTGCATTTAGTTCTTCAAATACAACATATAATAGCGGAGACATCAACAACTCTATTGAAAAACAGCAAATCAAAGAGGTGAAAGATTTCACATAATTAGGGAGCACGAAATCAGCAAACTGATGATTACAGCGGAAATCCAACAAAGATGCAATAAAGCATATCATATCATCGGACAATTAACTCCAATACGTAATTGCAAGCACGGACAATAACTACGAAAGAGCTTTATACAGCACGATTTTCGTCCCGACACGATGTTATCAATATCAAAACTGGACACTAACAAATGAAAAACACTACATGGTAACAACAGAAATTAAATGTCTGCAAAAAATAGTGGGGCGAAACAAGGAGAGACAGGTTCAGAAACGATGGTATCATGTGACTAGAGGGAATAACACCAGTACTGGACTACAATAAAAGACAGCAACTAAAATGGTTTGGCCACGTAACAAAACTACTTCCACACAGCAATCCCCAACAAGCAATGTTATTTAGATACAACGGATTCAAAGCCAAAGGCAGACCACGAAAAAGGTGGCTTATCTGAGGAATATCTGAGGCAGCAAATGCTACTGTGCATGAGGCACACAGCCGGGCTCGTTCTAGAGATCCCTATATAACCTGACGCTGAAAGGCATAACACGATAAGCGAAAAGAAAGAAGAAGACACACCGTTGTCTATTATGATATATCGTTAGAGCAATGTCTGTTTAGTACAACAGTCTAACTACCAACAATCATCGGTGTTACTATGTATTCAATTATCTTTCCACGTTAGTTTGGACACAGTTGCATACACGTGTTGAGCTAAGACATGTTGATCATCGACCGAAGTATAGAACGGACACATCACTATGTTCGCCAGCTGTTTATATATTTATGTGTGTCATTGTTTGGTCGTTGTGCCAGCTAAGTTAAACTGTCCGATATCTTGGCTTTTAGTTATCTTCTATCCAGGTGTGTTGGTGTTTGTTGTTGAGTAGGTGTATGTGTGAGTGTGTTTGCAAGCGCGTGTGTGTGTGAATGTCTGTGTGTATGTGTGTCTGTGTGTGTATGTGTTTTGTGTGGAATCATATGCAGGGGCTGGTCTGGTTATATTATGGGATGTTCACCTTTAAACCATAACTACCACTCGTATGTTTAATACGTCATGTATCAAAGTTGATTATGTATGTGCATGTGTGTACATATACGCTTTCTTCTTGCTGAGCTGCTTCTCCACTCTCTGTCTATCTCTTTTATTCTTCCACTGTTCTCTCTCTATGTGTTTACCAGTCCATGTGATTTGTATGTCTGTCCCTCTGTTTGTCTGTCGATCTATCTGCCAATATGTTGGTCTATCTAGCTGCCTGGCTATCTGACTAAACATTGGTCTGTCTAGATGTATACCTGTTGGTCTATCTAGTTGTGTCTGTCTATCTGACTATATGTTGGTCTATATATCTATCTATCTATCTATCTATCTATCTATCTATCTATCTATCTATCTATCTATCTATCTATCTATCTATCTATCTATCTATCTATATATCTATCTATCTACCTACCTACCTACATACCTAGCTACCTACCTACCTATCTATTTATCTATCTATCTATCTATCTATCTATTTATCTGTTGGTCTGTCCAGCTGTCTATCGGTCGGTTTGCCTATCTGTCTGTCTATCTATCTGTTGGACTGTCTAGCTGTCTGTCTATCTATCTATCATTCACGTGTAAGAATTTATGGAATTTCAGTGATTCTTGGCATTTTAATAGCTAAGATTTTAACTGTAACATAATTCTGAGAAATAGGTCAATGCAACACGCCATAGCTCAAAGCACCACCACTTTTACCAAGGTATTGTAAAGCAACACTCTGCCTCACCAGTGCTGCTGTTTACTTTTAGAATCGTAAACACCGTGACGTCAAGGGTTTTGGCTCAGATCAGTGAAAACGAAACAAACAAACTGATTTGTCACGAGCCCTGCCTTCAGATAAGCGAGATTCCACACAGTTGTTGTGTACCGAAGAATGCAGATAAAGGTGTACGGAATGCATGTAACACGTATATTATCTCACGGCCAGACCAGTTCTCTCCTGCTGCGGCCAGTTATCTACTCAGACTGTTCATCACTCTGTCACTTAGGCCGAACTCCGTTCAGTAGGCCTTGCCAGGGCATGTATATGCTAATTAGTTAGTTGCCCATTGCAAAGCGATTATGGCGATCGCGGCAGACATGTTTATTCAGATGTGATATTATGATTGTAAAGTTCGATCTGAGCGTGACAAACTCTACTGCAAGTAGGGCACACATTAACAGCATTTGTAGTTGGGCCGCCTTGCATTCTTTCCTTTTGTGCAGCTCGCTTTTCCTGTGCCTCCGTAATGGCTCTCTGCTCAGCGGTGCAAACAGGGTGTGTGAGGGCAGTGCGCCTCGAAGCATGCAGTTATCAGGCAGCAACATCAAAGCAGAAAATATTCTAAGAAACTGTTATCATTTTTTTGTATCGTTTCTTTTGTCCCACAGGCGAGCTCTGTTCTGTTGTGAGCTCATCGCACAACAGTTGTTTAGGGTGGCTCTCTTCTGACAAACCCACATCATACCCAGCCCATCTGATCTGGGCTCACTACAGCAGTGTAAAGATGCCACATAGTCTTGTCTGCTGAAGACTACAGAGTTGGCACTCTATCCTGCCAACCGATCCTGAGCAGTCTGAGGAGACAGTTTACAGGGAAATGATTAAGTTTCCTGATATGCCGCTAAAGACTGTCCATGTGTCTCATTACTTCCGGTTTTGTTTTGTTTACAGTAAGACCAAAATTAGTGCTCGCAGTTGAAAACTCATTCATGGTTGCTTGCTTTTTCTGGGCCCGTGTTAATTGCGCAGTCATCAGCAAAAAGAAGATATAAGATAACTGCTTTTTTCACGTTCGTGAGGGAAATTAGGCGCTTCAGAGTGAACAGATTCCCACCCGTCCGGTATCTGATCTGCATACAAGTATTACAGACACGTGTTGCATCAACAATCATGGTTGCAAATACTATGCCAACAAGTTTTATGACCAGCACACAGCCCTGTTTGGCTCCATCTATGACTGGAAATGCTACAGAGAGTTCACCATCATTCAGTACGCGGGATGACATGCCACCATGAAACTTAGGTATAATTGTGATTCATTTTTCTAGACAACCGAATTTCGCATGATTTTCCAAAAGTCCGTCTCTGCTGACGGTGTCAAAGGTCATTCTTAGCTCAACAAAAGTCGTGCACATATCATAATGCTGTTCCTGACATTTCTGTTGGATTTGACGAGCTACAAAAATCATGTCAACCGTCCCACGACCAGTTCGGAAACAACATTGACTCTCTGGGAGTAGCTTCTGCTTGAGATGAGTTGTTAAGCGATTGAGCAAGACTCGAGCTACAATTTTTACAGCGATCGACAGGAGCGAGATTCCCATGTGATTATCACAAGAATGGTGATTGTCCCTGTGCTTGTACATGGGGAAAATGGTGATATCTTTCAGTTCCGGTAAACCAATTGGAGCAAAAGAAGTTTGCTAGCTTGTGTAACAGCACAAGGTCTCTTGTTTGGGGAGCTCAGCAGGAATAGCATCTGATCCGAGGGCTTTGCTACTGGACATTGAGCTGATTGCTTTGTTGACCTCATCTATACTGGGCGGGATACCAAGTCTGTCATTGGCTGCAGCTTGAGGCGTGCGAGTTAAGGCTAATTCACGGATGGTGGATTGCCAGTTTAGGATAGCACTGCAGTGCTCTGACCATTGCTCCAGAATGTTGACTTTGTCAATCATCAGTGCTGTGCCATCAGTGTTAAGGATAGGAGATGCATGATATGACTTGGGACCATAGACCGTCTTCAAGGCGTCGCAAACCAGCGTTGACATTTTTGTGTCTGCGTACCACTGCATTTCTTCTGCTTTGCTATTGAGCCATGCATCCTGCATAGTCCTGAGCTGGTTCAGAACAATCCTGCGAATCGTGGTGAACGCGGACTTTTTGGAAGATGAGGCGGGATCGTCTTGGTGAAGTCTTAATAAACAATAATTTTCATCCAGCGAAATCTTAATAGCCTCATCGTTGTCATAAACCCATTCTTGGGTTCTATGAGCTGCACGACACAAATACTCAGAAGCGAGAGAGTAGACAATATCCTTCAGAAAGGCCCATTTGTCCTGTCTTCTTCCGACATGGCCGTGTGTCCGTCAGCCGGCTGTCCAGAGCCCTGGAATAGCGTTCTGTATGGGGCCTTCTTTGCAGATGGGAAATGTTAAGTCTCTTCTCAGGTACTCGACCCCGATGACGTTGCCCGGGCTCTATGTGGAGGTTAAACATTTCGACATAATGAGTCTGTGATCTGTCCAACACTCGGCACCGCACATAGCCTTTGGTATATGCTACCACAATGGTGGTCTCTGTTTCCCAATATTGTGTGTGTCAAGGACGCCAAACCCGATGCAGATCTTGAGTCGATTCGCACTGTACAATAACTGTTGTACATACATACACCGTTTCTATACTCTCCTCACGATAAATCGACCATCGACCGTGCGTCCATACAGGTGTTAAAAATACAAACCAGAGAAAGTAAACATGCAGTGTGAAACTCCAACATATATAATTTCCACCGTGTGTCTGTTTATCACTTAATGTGCCAAACATAAACCAAACGTCGTTCTTAGTACACATTGTGTGTTTGGTCAATGTGCCAAAGCAGAAGCAAACGTGGGTTTTAGTACACTGTCAGTCCATGTGCTTTGGCATTGAGATCAATGCATAAATCCAACTTCTGCACTAGTACCCACAGAGAAACCAAACGTCGGTGTTAGGACACAGCATTGTCGGTCAATGGGTCACAGCAGAGACCAAACGTCGGTCTTAGTACACAATATTGACACTTTTGTCACCATACACTGCCTGCATTCTGCAATGAATGTCAGCTGGTCGACATCCTTCAGCTGTTAGAATCTGAATCACCACTCGCTGATCAACTCTGTACGGATTCCGTATCACACCAGCCACGTTTTCAACGGCCTACTAGGGAAACTATGAGTCAGAGGATAATGAAATTTTGCAACCTTGACAGTTGGTATGTGATATTTACACTAGAAGCAACGTCATCATGCGCACCGTACGTATGTGCACTTGTTGCAGTTTGGTCCGGTTTCATTTTTACACGCCTCATATATATATATTACAAACACAAACACACACACACTGTGGTACCCGGCGTTGTCCCTCCCCTGCTTCTAATCTCAATTGCTCCCCCTCTTTACTTTCCAATACGAAAATCAGTTACCCCTTTGATACGCACATCTCTTTGCCCCAACCAACTAATCTGATTCCTCCCTCAACACGCCCGTTCCCCCATCCATTTTCCTCCTCGTCAACCCTCTCATCTCTTCTCCCTCCTTCTCTTGCCAATCTTCCCCACCGCACCTCCATTTCAAACTGTCTATTCCTCACAGCCCCAACCCGATTTGGTCTTCCCATTAAGTCATCAATCTATTTCTTCCGTCTTGCCAAAAGTAGAAACGGTGCAGTTGAAACGACGCGATTGAAACCGTATGGTCGAAATGAACATTTTCACGCAATCACGCAATTACATCTACAATCTCTACTGAAATACGAATAATTCCATCCTTATCACGAATTTCGTTAAACGTTTTCAAGTTGGCGTCAGAAAGCGGACAAAAAATTAACCACGTTACATCAGATGGAAGAATTAAGTTTTGTGTTACATTTTTGTTGTCGTTATTGTTGATGAGGTTATACGAAAGTCATGTCATAATATAATGGAACGAATTGAAAAGATTAAATCAGAATTTAACTAAAGAGAATAGAAGGAAACAAATGTTAGGACAGGTCTATAATTGTAAGTCGAGACCTAACACAAACTAATCAAGAAGCATACCGTTAGATCAAATAACAGATTGGTTCACGATAAACGTACACAAAGGAAGTTCCTTGTATATTTTTAACAAATATTGTTACAGTTAAGTTTGGGTCTATGATTACCTTCACGGAACATGGATCCTGTCAAAAGTCAAAACGGAGTAGTCCAAAGCGTGATTGAAACGAAAATTGTTATGCAATCGTAATCACGATTTTAGTTTATATTAAATAAATAATAAATAAACAAATCGAAGCTGTTTCTTGGCCCAAGTAGAAAAAAAAAAACGGCTGCCTTAAACAAAAAATCCAATGATTCAATCAACCAAACAAATCTTTGCTGCACACCTCAGACAAACAGACACAGAGGCGAACAAACAATGATATATTGATGTAAAATTCTGACATCCAAAAATGAAATTGTTAAGTGTTAAAAAAACATCCAGTTCTCTGATGAATAAGCCACAAGTAGACCAGCGTCATTTTCAAAGTTCAGGACTGCCATTTTTTGGTTTTCTGGCTGAATATCTGGTTACACTTGTGGATGTTTAAGAGTGTTAGAATATACCGAAAATGATTAAGAAAACATAACACTCTTGCTAAATTCGATTGGGATAACGATCGGCTACAGAATCTACCTTAATATGTATGTGTATATGTGTGTGTTTGTGTGTTTAGAAACGGTTACCACATCTTCTTCTTCTTCTTCTTCTTCTTCTTCTTCTTCTTCTTCTTCTTTTGTGCGCTGTCAAACGTCAACCTGTTTTTGCTATAAGAAAGCAGCGGTCATTCTGAGGCTGTCGACACTGCCATAGAGCTTGTCTAGTGTTTCCACTGGTGATGGCCACATGTGCTTTCTCTGGTCCTCGTATGTCGGGTAGTTTTGCAGCAGATGTTCAGCGGTCATTTTCCTGGTACAACAAGTACATTCGTCAGTGCCACCTATCTTCAGTTTATTCAATAGGTGGTAACTCATTCTGTTGTGGCCTGTGCGGAGTCTGAAGACCACGACCTGCTCTCTTCTGTTCAACTGGTAATAGGCATCGTTTTTTGTGTAGCCAGTATGTTCTTTTTCCCATTTGGCCAAGTATCTGGCCCTAATAAGCCTTTTGGACTCTTCGTATGTCACACTTGAATCTGGTTGTGGTAGTCTTGCACCTTCTTTTGCCAGTCTGTCTGCCTCCTCGTTGCCTTGGGTATTACAGTGGGATGGAACCCACTGTACCACTACTCTTTTTGGCGCGGACTGCTGGCTTAGTTGACAGAGTACTGCGCTTAAATCATTAAGTTCAGTATTTTTCTAGCTTTTTAGTGCTGTGACTACGGCCAGGGCGTCTGTCAACAGGACTATCTGGCTTTCATTGCTTTCGTCGTCAGCATTGCTTCTACTGCAGCCCTCAGAGCCTCTGCCTCCGCTCGGAAATTGCTTGAGAATTTTCCAGTTGCCACTGACAGTGTTATTTTTCTACCACTTGGTAGGCTCAGGAATACCCCTGCCCCTCCGTTCTGTGTTGTGTTTGTTACAGAGCCGCCGGTGTATGCATGGGTTCAGTCCCTGCTTGGGTAGTTTTCCGCTAGGTACCTCAGGGTTATGTCTCTTCTTTATTGTTCAGTCTGGCTTTTCTTGTTTCCAATACCTGGTATATTTTCTACCACCTCTGGAATGATATGCTGCTTCCAGGGAGGTTTGCCTACAGTAGGGATTGGCTTTGGCATTGTTACAGTGTTCATAGGGTCTTCGCTCATCTTTGCTTTGGCTATTTCTGCAAAGTTTTTGCGCTTTAGTTTCCCATTTCCAAATGGCCAACTTCTCCAACGATGTTAGGGCCTGCTGCATCCGATTGTTTGCTATGGTTAGATTTTTTTTTCAGAGGTCTACATAGCCAGATCGTCTGCAAACATGGAGCTGTGGACTCTTCTTGGTGTATTCTCTATGATGTTGGTTATATACACAGGAAAAGTGTGGGTGACAGTACTCCCCTTTGGGGTACTCCCTGCTCCAGTGTCACCTTTTTGCTCATCTGCCTTGTACTTGAGCTCTGGCTGTTCTGTTTTTGAGGTAGTGGCTGATCAATCAATATGTACATTTTCCCACAAACTTCACTTTTTCGTAGCTTGACTTTAAGCCCCTCTTTCCACACCTTGTCAAATGTCAACTCTAAATCCACCCAAACCGCTACTGTGTGTTTTTTCTCCTGGTAAGCATCCTCTATTTCCTGGACTATGAGATTGATCTGGTCCTCAGTGGATCTGTGCTGTCTAAAGCCGGCTTGCTATGGAATTAGTATGTATTTTGCTTCCAGATGCCATATCAGTCTGGTGTTTATCATTCGCTACATCAGTTTTCCTACACATCTCAATAGACTGATAGGCCTGTATCCATTTGGATCTGTTCTATCTTTTTCTTTCTTTGGTACTGGTTTAAGTACAGCGTCTTTCCATGCCTGCGGTACAATTCCCCTTTTCCAGCTTTGGTTCAGGACTGATAGTAACTTCCTCTTTGCTGTTTGGCCCAACCCCATCAGCATTTCGTTTGTTACCCTATCTTTTCCCGGCGATTTATTTTTTCTTTAAAGTTTTCATGGCATCATCCATTTCATTCATTGTTAGTTTTGATATCATGTGCTCCTCTGGTGCCATCTTGATGTTGTCGTGGCTCTTTTGTTTTTCACTAATGTCTGTATGCCTGTCTGTAGGGACATCAATGTGGTTTGCTCTGGTATAATGTTCTATAAAGGCGTTTGCTGCTGTTTTTCCGGTAAGCAGGTTGTCGCCCTGCTTGATGGTAATTTGTTTATTTGATGATGTTTCGTCATTTTTGGCTCTGAATAAATTACATAGTTTGTTCCCTTCTCTGTCTAAATTGAGGCTTTCTGTTTTGTTTTTCCATCTGTCTCTTGTTATTTGGTTAAGTGTTCTTTTGTATTTCGCAGTGTTGGCCTTGAAGGCGATATTGGCTTCCATAGATTGCTCTATCTCTGCCATGTTCCTACCATTTGAGACTTCATCCTCCGCTTTCTGCAGTTTACGATTCCAATATGGCTTGTAGTTTTTCCTTGCCCCTCTTGGAATGGTTTCGGTGGCTGCTTGCAGTATTGCTTTGCTTAGGTTTTCCACCATAGGTTTCATATTGTTATTTCGTGTGTTGATGGTTTCACACAGTCCATCTGTCAGAATTGTAAATCTGTCCCAGTCGGCTCGTCTATAGTTCCAACGTGGCAGCGGTTTTATTTCCTGCTGACCAACTTCCGTATCAAGTTCTAGCCTAATTGGCCTGTGGCCGCTACCTGCCAATTGGTCGAGCACCTGACGATCTATTTTGTGGTGAATATCCCCCGTGGAGAAGGTCAAGTCTGGGGTGGAAGTGGTATGCCATGTTCTAGAATAGACGCTAGGGCTGTCGTCCAATCTATTGATAAGATAGAGATTTATGTCTATCTCCCAGTCTTCCACTTTATCACCTCTGCTGTCTGTATCTGAATATCCCCATCTCTCCGAGTGACTGTTGAAGTCTCCCACCACTAGGCAGCTGGAGTCCTTGATTTCCATACTCGAGAGTGATAGGTCTTTGTTGGGTGGGCCATACAGGTTGAATATACGGGTCTTCGTTTCCTGTGTCATTATGTCGACTCCTACAATTTCTGCTTGTCCCGTGTGATTTACAGATACCGCGCTACTCGGTATGCAGTTTCGTGTCAGTATCAGAACCCCTCATTTGTGACCTTCTCTATCAGGACGGAAGATCTGGTATCCCTTGATTGAGAATCTGTGGTTTTTGTCTAGGTGCGTTTCTTGGTTACCACATCTAAAGAAGACATAAGGAGGAAAGGGTGGGGGGGGGGGGGCGTTAACTTACCCTTTCCTGGTGTAGGGAAAGTAGTGACGAAAAATAACAAAAACAGCTATTTTGAAGCGCCTGATTGGAATGAGTACACTTGAAACCTTTTAACGAGGATCTATTGCGGGACAAAGTCTGATGCCAACAGTTACAGCCATTCCAAATCCAATATCGAATACAAAAGCTGTTGGTGTTTCTATCCCTGCATGTCACAAAGGCGACTAAAGAAGGTTGGGTACGGGGTTGGCAACCTCACCATGTAAAAACAATTGCTGTAAAACCGTACTGCATATGACTCTAATAAGGTTACCTAATATATATGTATAGGAGCCAAATCCAGTGTTGGACCTATGATTCAACAAATAGAGCGACGTATTAAAATTGAAGTTTTGTAATGTACTTATAAAGCATCCCGTCCGGGTAATTGTTTTAGAGATGTCTCTGTCTTTCTCATGATCTGGTAAATGTCCAGACCTATTTGTCTTGGGAAATAACAGGCATCAGATGCGTGGTTACTGCACTAGATCTACCACTTTTTTCTATATAATAATTGACACATGTCACGACTGACACGAGATTACAGAATGACAGGGCAGGTGCGTATCGGTCGGTGCATGATGTTGCAGCCCTGTCTGAGTAACGGTTTTCATATTAATTATTTGTGTACAAAGTGGTCTCGATGTAAGATTTCGGCCTCTGGTGCTGGAGGTCATGGGTTCAAATCACGGTGGAGACCGGACCGGCATTTTTTCACGTGAACTTTCTGGCATTTCCCCGGATCTCTGGGTAGTAGAGATCGGGCGCCTGTGTTCAGTGTCGCGCGCGTTAAAAATCCATCGGCAGTTGGAAATAGAAAAGAGTATACTTAACGGCCGCTGCCTGGGAAAATTCAACATTATATTTAAAATCTACTCAATCTATTATGGGATCTTTGCCACTGCTACAGAGTTCGTGTATTGTGCTGAGATTTTCAAACAATATGAAGAAGAACAGATAAATGATGAGTTAAACCATGGCCATCTTTAGTATTTAGAAATGACCGTGGTTAAATCGTGTGCAGTGACGTTGATTCTTCGACACAACTAAACTAAACGTTCATTTATTTTTATCATACAGTAAACAGTTTCCATCTCCGTAATGTTCTTGCCTATTTATAATGCGTGTTGTGGTTTTCTAACAGAGACTTTGAACGTCTGAGGGGCACTGGTTGTTGTTCGAAGCTACTCGTGTTTATTATGAGATAAGTCAGGTTGCAGTTGCTCTTCTTGCATCGCGAGTGTGCTGGAGAAGGTTGATCGTTGTCGTCCTGACTGTACTGCAAGGAGAGTCTTTTCAGCAAGTTCACCACTATGAGAATTACAGTGTCAATCTGCACTTCGTCGGCCAGACTGCTGCAATACAGTTTCTTAGAGCACGTAAGAGAGTGTGAGATGGAGTCCTGATCAGTATGTTTCACCTGGCCTCGATTACTCTTCGCTCATAGAGGGTGGAATAGCGGTTAGAGCGTTTGCCTATCGGAGCAAAGTGGCTGACTTCAAAATCGTTGTAAACGGCAGCTAACATGCATGCAGCGAAGGTAAAAGGGGGAAAATGTGAAATTATCACCGCCACTCCAAAAATCCTGAGATCTAGTACAATAGAGTATCTAACACTTCATCTCGACGGCCTGTCTGCTATGGGGTTACCTTAATCTTTTCTTGAGTGATTGTGTATCATAGATCTGTAGACACTGTGTGTCCTGTATGATGGTGTATCATAAATCTGTAGACAGTTTGTGTGTTCTGTATGATTGTGTATCATAGATCTGTAGACACTTTGTGTGTCCTGTATGATGATGATGATGTATCAAATATTACTAGGCACTTTGAGTGTCTTGTATGATTGTATATCATTGATCTGTAGACAGTTTGTGTATAGCGTATGATGGTATATTGTTGATGAGTAGACAGTTTATGTGTCCTGTATGATGGTGTATTGTTGATTTGTAGACAGTTTATGTGTCATGTATGATGGTGTATCACATATTTGTAGACAGTTTATGTGTCATGTATGATGGTGTATCATAGATGTGTAGACACTTTGTGAACTGTTTGATGGTGTATTATAGATTTGTAGATACTTTGTGTCCTGTATAATTGTGTATCACTGTCATGCATATATGATTATGCACCACTTCTTCGAAGATTCTTCGTGTCCTTTACGATCGTTGATCATCTCACTGTGGACACTTCGTCTGTTCAGTATGTGGTGTATCGTCGCATTGTAGGGCTTTGTATGATCGTAAAGAATAGCGTTTCAGGTACTTTGTCTATCATGTATCGTGTTGTATGTTCAACACATCCATACCACAACAGCACTATGCATCTATATATCGTTGTATTGCTAGTCTACGTATAACGCGTTATTATAATATTGACATGATAACATTTTATTTTGAATAGATAAATGTTCACTTAAGATGGTCAGATTAATTGGTGTCGTTGCTTCCATTTGTTCTTCTTCTTCTTCTTCTTCTTCTTCTTCTTCTTCTTCTTCTTCTTCGTTCGTTCTCAATCTCCCGCTACCAAACCCTGAAAGGGCTTAAGAAGCAGAATGTAGTCCAGAGAACGGAATGCGTTGTGTCCTAGTTTACAGCTTGGCTGCGATATTTGCACCTTTCGGTCCAACACATCCGACTTCAGCAAGCATTTTTTTAGTACCGGGTTAGCATTCCCTCTTCGATCCCTTCTCCTTAGCCAGTCTGCCCTGCTGCAGCTTGTTATCCAGGCTCACCGCGTGGAGGTGTAGAAGGGTCTTGGCAGCTCTGGTTCGCTGGCCCTGACGCTAGCAGTCAGCTATGGGTCGCTGACCACTGCAGCTCATGCGCTGCTCAGCATCTTGATCCCCTGCCATTTATTCAAAACAGGTAAACAAACTCGACAGGGATACCTTTTGAAATCCTGTGAACTGTGTCGCTGTCCCAATTAAGCTGTATTGTAAATTCATATGATAGCTTACATAGATGAAAATTGAAGAGCTAAAAGCATATTTGTATAAATTGATGACATGGCTATACTCTCCGCCTTCTCGATGTTGACCCTACAATTTATTGTTGCTGTTGTTGTTCAAGGGATGCTCACAATTAGTAGATTGACACTTTTTGTGCGCTCTGAAAAGGACGTTTAGTTACGGTCTGTTGTAGCCTTCCTCACATTCCGAGCGTGCTGATGAAGGTGGACCGCGATCCTCCAGGCGGTTGTGCTTTACTTGGCTTCATCTACGTGTCGCTCACTACTGCAGGGATCACGTCGTTCGCTTACCTTGTTAGCCAAGCTGCTATGAAAACAGCCCGTTTCCAAGAAGGACTAAGGAAGTCGAAATGAGGGTCTTGGTCAGTTTATTTTGCCTGACCCTGACTAACATGTTAGATCAGTATGTTTTCCTGACCAGATGTTAGTCTTCCTTCCCACGACAATTGATAAATCAGCATATTCTAAAAGTGTATAAGAGAATTATGACGAAAAGTATGGTCAGAGTATATACAACCAACGACCTTCACACTTCTTTCTCTATAGAAGCAAGCTGACCTCCTATTTATCTTCCGGAGTGCATTGATGTCCGTTCTGCTTAACCTAAAACACTTCTCCATTTCGCGTGTTCCCCTTAGCATAATATCAGCATCAATGCTCTAGATATCAAATATCATATTTCTATATGCCATTTTTAAGATGAAACTGTGCGCGCTCTAGATTTTTCTAGCACAAGCAGTTTTGTTTTTAAATTTCGCAAAAATAGTCAATATCTTTGACATGCCTGGAGCTTCGTGTTTCTGTTCCAGATATCGGCCACTATAGGTCGTTGGTACTGCTAATTTTATTGGGCACTTCACTTGTTCAAGTTTGACCAACTACTCTAGATGCAAGGTAGTTTGTCTCAGTGCCATGTGATAAATATTGTATCACAACTCCTTGAACCGGTTACATAGTTTAAAGAGTATTACTATACCCCTTCAGGTCTGTGTTTGTCTGGCCTCCCGGTGTCGCAAACACTGACAGCGCCTCTTTGAAGAGCACCACTTGTCATTAGAATATCTCCTGCAGTTTTCAAATCATCTGCATCTGCTCTGGTTGTTGCTATGCATAGTTGTCTTTGTATACTGTTTATTTTAGACTCAAACGATCCTTTCATCTCCATTCTCTGTTGGATTTGATGCCGATGCATCTGTATTAACTAGGGTCCAGCTGTTGATTGGGTAGTGATTCTATATGAGGGATGTCATACCGATCATTATGACTGGCAACTGGTAGTGGCCGTTTTATTTCTGCTGTTTGTGAAGCGACTCGTAACGAGTTACTCGCTCTTGGCAACTTTTTTCTTGTGTGTTGTTTTGTTTCTTACTCGGTGCTCTGAAAGACTCGCTCGAACGCCTGTCCCAGTGCTTTAAAAAAAGCATAATTCAGTGGATACCAGCATACTGCGATATTCCAGGCAACGAGGAGGCGGAGAGACTCGCCAGAGAGGGAGGAATGCTGCAGCAAAGTGATACACATACAATGAGACTAACGCATTCATCAGGGCAACGTACAGTGCACGATAGAAAAAGGACCACCCTCTACACATAGAAAACGATGCCTACCATCAACTCTCCAGGCGAGACCAGGTGATCATTCTCCAGATACGCACAGGTCACAACAGACTTAGATGTCATATGTACAACAAGTTCAATATTGGCACTACAAACCTTTGTACCTACGGCACAGCCCCCATGAAGGCAGAACATATTTTGTAGTCTTGTCCACTGTATACCGACAAAAGAAGTAGCATTTGGCAACAGCCAGTGTCCTTCCACGAGATGCTGTATGGAAGTATACAGATCCTTGAATCGACTGCTGCCTTTGTTAGAGTAATTGAAGTTGAGGTCTGAAGACGAACGAGGAAGAAGATATCTTAAGTTGCACTGAAGAAAGTGGGTCCGGAACCTAATCGCTATACTGCAATACATGGCTTCTTAGTAGGCACACAACTACATAAAGCGCCGGAAACGATCGTCGCCTATTTGGTCAGGCTAGTGCAAAACATTCTGATTCCAGATGCAAGACATATTTGGGAAATATATGTCTTCATCCTAATGAAGCACCTTGTCCTGACACTTACCTTTGCGCACGTCAGCCTACATAATGTAGCATTACATCGCATGTACAACATAGAGAGTAAAGGCAATTCCAGATCTACCAATACAAGCGGCGCAGAAAGATTTCCTAGAACGTTGATCAAATTAGAACAGAGAGGTTATGGAAGAGAATGATGACAGATAGCTTACAGAAGGGATATACATAATGACGTTTATTCACAAGGCAAAGCATCTAACATGTCAGCAACAGTAAACAGACTGAGAACAGATAGTCTGGTTGTTGCCCACTTATATGAGCCGTTAAACCTGTTATAAATGTTTGCATGACCGGAGAACTTATGAAGCGTACGCAGTTAGAGAATCTCATGCCTGGCGTCCGTGCTGTCAGATGGCATGAATCTGATGTGACATAGCAAAAGTGACAACAAAAGCACTAACGGCCAAAAATATCCTGTTTCTGGCCTGTCACATTATCACACACGTTTTATTATGAGACTGGGCGGCAATTGAAAAGTTTCAAGAACACCTCATTCATATACAATATTTGAGTTTCCTGTTTCAGTGATCGTGAAAGCATTCAAGAACATCTCATTCATATACAATATTCGAGTGTCCTGTTTCAGTAATAGTGCGGATTTGTTGTCTATGGGTTGTGAGCTTGGCTTAAAATCCAATCCCAACGTATCAGAATCAAATCACGTTGTTTTTAGTTTGATAAAATAAACATATCGCTAGTTTTTGTTCATGGAATGACCCGCTTCTTAAAGCCGACCCAACTGCGAAAGGATACCTGCTGAAATCAGGGACAAATTTAGGAGTCGCCGAGGGAGCAGTTGATGTTCTGTCTTTTTTGTGTGATTTAAGTTTTGTCTTTCTGGATTCTACTGACGAAGTCCCGTCTCTTTCCACTCTAGACAGTACTCATTTGGACGATATAAGGAACTATTGGCTAGTGTATGGATACATGTGCGTGCATATGTTTGTAAAATGAATGTATTGTTCTGTTATGGATGCGTGTGTGCATTTGTATGGCCAGTTTTGCAGTACAACGGTTTTGTAATCCTTTTAGTATGTGAAGAGGTGCGGCAAAGTCCAGGTTTTCACTGGTGTTTTTCTATCTGTAATGTTACCACATGCATCCACGTCCTTCACAACGACACCCAGCAAATAACATAGCAAACAATAGGTAGCATATTTATTAATTTCACTTTCAAACAAAATTATTTCAGTGAGTGAAATGAGATTACAAACAACACAAGAAATACATCTTGACCAAACAATTATAATAGTAAATTAAAACAATACGTTGTTGCTTGAGGTTATCCTCTAGACTTGCAAATGACCAGCACAATGTTGTCGACTCGTTCATTCAGGTATTTTCGTTGTTAATATTTAGACTTTCTAAACATATAACACACAGTTAAAATAACATTTACAAAATGCTTCAGTGGCTGCAGATTAAAAGCCTTTTTCTAAGAAATGAAATTAGGTCAGTCTATCTCTTATCTGGGCGTCTGATAAATGTGTACGTTGGTATCAGGCGTCGTTGCGTAATGCTTCTACTCATTAGGGGAACTATACGTCCACTGGTGTACATCGTTCTGGACCTATATCATTATCTAACTCGAAATAGGAACAGGTTAGTACCGCAACACGGAATGCTTTCTATCTGTGGTATGGCTTCGCCAATCTATAGTCCTGTCAGGCCAAACATAATGATCATACTATGTTACTCAGGATCAAGTGAAACATACTGGTCAGACAATGTTAGTCAGGGTCAGGTGAAACATACTCATCAGACTCTGTTACTCAGGGACAGGTAAAACATATTGATCAGACTCTGTTACTCAGGGACATGTGAAACATACTAATCAGACTATGTTAGGATAATGTGGAACATACTAATCAGACTCTGATAGTCAGGGTCAGGTCAAACACACTGATTAGACTATGTTACTCAGGGACAGGTGAAACATGCTGGCCAGGCTATGTTAGTCAGGAATAGGTGAAACATGCTGGGCAGGCTATGTTAGTCAGGGTCAGACCAAACATACTGATCAGACTACGTTAGTCAGGGATAGGTGAAACATGCTGCTTAAGATCTTATCTCACTTACAAGCAGTTCTCCCCGGAAACAGTCTGACTAACGAGGGAAGGATCGGCACTGTGATCCCCGTAGTGGTGAGCTTGATAGGGAGCCTTGCACTACACTACAGCCACGAGTACCCTGGTCCATCTTCACAAGTACATTTCGGGATGTTGGGAGAGTCACTGTAACACGTCGCCAAAGAAAGCCATCAAGAGTACCAAACTGAAAGATGAGTAGTATTAGCAACAACACATAAATCCCTCCAATCCACTGTCTCTCACGCTCCCCTTCATTTTGACCTGCAATAAATTCAACTTTACAAGTTAATCATAAAGCGCTTATATAGGTAATAGAAGCCCACAGCGTAACACACCACTATAAATGTGTGTATGTGTTTGTGTGTGTGTGTGTTTTGAGTGTGTGGGTTTGTGTGTTTGTTGTTTGTGTGTTTATGTGTATGTTTTTGGTTTGTGTGTATGCATATATATATATATATATATATATATATATATATACACACACATATATATATATATATATATATATATTGCAGAGGCGAAGTTTGCGTTTGTGAGGCTGCAAGCAAACGTCTGGAGCAGAGAGGACATCAGTGTCGTCACCAAGGTAACAGTGTATAGGAAAGAGATCCCGTTAACACGCCAGTGTGGCATATCGGGAATATTTTTCTTGACCAGCGGCACACAGGGATGAAAAGGCTGCTGCAGTGAAAGAAACGATTAGTCTTGTAGAACGTGCCATCGTTTATGGCCTCCTTAGAGTTACTGTCCCACATATATTTCACCGTGTTGGCGAGGCCCATTCTTGCATTGAAGTCTCCGATAACGATGTTATTGTAGCTCTGATGTTAATAGCTTCCTGGAGGTTATCGTAGAAGAAATAGCATGCTTTTGTTAATCTGTATCTGATGTTGGTGCATACACTTGTATAATGGTAGTAGTAAGGTGATTGCAGATGGCAATGTCTAGAAAAATTAGACGGTGATCAGCGAAAGTCACTTGTTGAACGAGGTGAGCAATTCGTGAGGTGACAAGGCAAACAACTCCTCCTGATTTGTAGTTGGTCTTACGGGCACCGATGCTTACTCGGTCATTCCAAGTGGACGAGATTTCTTGTTCTCGTTTCGTCTCTGACAGGCCAACAATATCATAGTTCATTCTCTTACTCTCGTCAATAAAGTCGCCCTCATGTGGTGCAGAGCATATAGAACGGCAAGTGTATGTTCACACGGACAAGCCTTGTTTCTAGTCAGTCTTACAACAGCGTGTAGCCCTACGATTAGAATAGCTAAGATCTTAGCTTTGACAACGCTGTCTGGGATTTGGCAGGGATGGGCTTCATGAGACTTGGGCCTTTGCTGGAGTTCTAAGTAGTCAAACATGTACCTGTCAAAGTGGTTGGTGCTGAACAGAATCTACCTCGTTCATACCCGGGAACATATACTCGTGAAATTGACGGACAAACCAAGTCTGTTACAAAGGAAGCGGCCCTTTATTTAGGCGCCGTATTATATTACCTATAATTATGTTTCCTTTTATATCACTGCAAGGTTGTTTTGAATTCATAAAAAAAAAATTAAGTTAAATTACTAACATTCGAAGAACTATTTTAAAGATTTGTTCATAATTATATTAAATCGATTGTATATACGAGTGCCTTGTGCTGCGGCCTCACTGATCCAATATCATGATACATTTATACCACACAATACAAAACTGTATTTTGTTTCCAGTTAGACTCTAACTCATGTGATATACTGCTCTAATGTATGACACAATGATTCTTACAAGACATTTACAATGACAAGATACTCACTTCCTTCTTTAAACATCGTTGTCTAGTTTTTCATTGTTGTCTTCGACACACTTTTATCACCATACATTGCTTGCATTCTGCGATGAAAGTTAACTGGTCGAGATCCTTCAGCTTTTAGAAACCATATAACTACTTGCTGATCAACTTTGGACGGGTTCCGTATCACACGTGCCATGTTTTCAACGATCTGCTGAGGAAACTATTAGTCGGAGGATAATGCAATTTTGCAAACTTGACGGTTGGTATGTGCTGTTTACACGAGAAGTGACGTCATCATGCGGATCGTACGTATGTTTACTTGCTGCAGTTAGGTCCAGTTTCATTTGAATACTCCCCATAGTATGAATTCATAATTGTATTCAATTATAGTAAACGACTAAATGAATTTGATCTATTCAGAAAAAAAAACGACCACATTTGTTAGCTCTATAATACTGACTTTTTACTGTTCTTGTTTTAATTAATTAACTGTTTTTGTTTGGTTTTTAAAAAATATTTTCTGAGAAGCTGCGAAATATAACTATAATTACATCAAAAATGAATTTGTTCCTATAGATCAAGGAGATTGAAATAATTGTAATAGGAGAAGAAGAAATTATAGAGCAAATGGCACTGTTGAACAATGAAATACAATAACATGAAAAATAGTCAATTGGACAGAGATTTCAGAGAAATAGATGACGACCAACAAAGAGACAAACAAACTGTGAGATAACGTACAGTGACCATGGTTCACAGAGAAAAATAGGAAAGCCAAACACGAGACGAACAAACTATGAGAAGTGTGCCGGGTAAAGTTAGCAGAGAATGTGACGATCGCCAATAAATAGAAGAGCCAATCGATAGAAGAAGATAACGAGGTACTCAGAGGTTTCATCATATTCCTGAGTTGATATTTCTCAAAATATGTGTCAAAATGAAGAACACAATTGCGGAAATTCGACGCACTTCTGTAATTACTGTATTGTATTCTATTGGTCAAATTCAACACATGCGGCTGGCAAATTTAATAACTGTTGCCGTGACGTCAAAGTCGCAATTGCAGGTTTATCGGACACACAAGACTAACTCTAAACGTTATCAACAAAAGTACAAACGAAGCTAAACATTACCGAACACACGTAAGACAATACCATGCAGCATTCATTGAGTGCAGAAACAGACGCACATTCTATTGCCTATTCTTTTCGACTTTATGTGCACATTAACCATAATTTGTATATTGTATTCAATATAGATAGCAATACCGGAATACTAACAGCTGTACATACTTGTCACGTGCGAAGCTACAAACACGTATATATATATATAGTTCATAGTCGACCTGCACTTCGACACGGACGTATGCCCATGTGCAAATCCCAGCTCTGGCATGAGCTGGATGTAGCTGGGATGGGAGGAGGATTTCCTGCTAAGCGGGAAAGGCTTGAGCAGCTTCTTACTTCACTGCGTTGGGACAAGTGCAGTGGAAGGTGGTTAACTGATGTACGAGTTCATCTTAATAGATTCAAACACTAGAGCAAAGTAAACCCGCAGCGTGTTAGGCGCCATCTATACTGCTCCTAACATACTACCTAACCATGATCGGTGTTATGTCATGTCATACAGTTAGTCACCTCTTACGACTTGCTCTCTGTGAGGCAATGGTGCAATTCTTGTAATTGTCCGTGTTAAAAGACGATAATGCTGCCCAGCCCACGCGGCGACGTTTTGTCAGTTCGGGTTCTAGGTGATTCTCCATATTGAGAAGGATCCAAGATAAATGCACTCGATGGCATCCTCTAATTGTACCTCACCAGGAAGACTGCATCACAAGTCGCGAAGTAATTGCGCAACACTTTGGTTTTCGAAACATTCATCTCCAGTCCCGCTTTCCTGTCCTCCCTATCGACTAACTACATTATTTGTTTGACTTCTGCTGCTGAGTCTGTGATGAGCATAATCCCATCAGCAAATCGAAGATGATTGAGGTGTCTGCCGTCAATAAGGATGCCAAAGGTGTCCTAGTTGCATCAGCTGATGACTGATTCCAAACATGCGGAGAAGATGTTCGGTGAGATAGAATTCCCCTGGCAGACCACCCTTCTTACCACAATTGGGCGTTGGAAGGGACGAAATGTGGTAGTACAGTTTGTATAACTGCTGGAAAGAATTCTGAAGTAACCAGGATTTGAACGTTGTTCCAACAGTGAACCCCCAAACAAAATGTGGTAGTACAGTTTGTATAACTGCTGGCGAGAATTCTGAAGTACCCAAGATGTTAACGTTGTTCCAACAGTGAACGCCAGACAAAATGTGGTATTGTTGTTAATGTCAATATTTGTGTCTATTAATTTTGTTCTTGTTGACCTTTTCAGAAACATACCAATCTACCATTGTTTTAAATATAAAATGAATATGTGCATTCGTTGTATTTTTATGTGTTCTTATAATTATTGCAACAAAGTTTTGGAATAAATGATATTCTACCTAATAGCAATCCATATAAATGGATTGCTTAACAAATATATTATAATTCAAGGAGGAGGTTACTCAAATGATAGATAAGGGAGAGTCAGTGGACGTTATTTATCTAGATTTTGCAAAGGCCTTTGATAGAGTACCTCATCAAAGATTATTTAGAAAGTTAAATTCACATGTAATAGGTGGGGTAGTTGCCAAATGGATTGAAAATTGGTTAACGGGAAGAAGGCGGAGAGTGGGCATAAATAAGGAGTACTCTGACTGGTGTGAAGTAAAAAGTGGAGTGCTATAGGGCTCGGTTTTGGAACCAATTTTGTTCTTGATATATATAAACAATTTTGGACATTGATATTGGATCCATTATTGCAAAAGTACTGCATGAGTACTGTGTACAGGTGTGGCGTCCTTATCATAGACGGGATATAAACATGCTGGAACGGGTACAAAAAGACCGACAAAGCTGATAGTGGGATTCCAGAATTACAGTTATGAGGAAAGACTCAAGAAAAGAAAATTCGAGGTCACTTAATACAGGTTTATAAGATAATCAAAGGAACAGATAAATTAGACTATAACAAGTTTTTCAAAATACAACCACCTACAAGAACCAGAGGGCATAGTTACACATTAATTTAAGAAAGGTCCAGATTAGATATTAGTAAATATTTTTTTAGCCAGAGAGGGGTGAATGCTTGGAATGCATTGCACATGAAGTAGTGGGGTCAAGGACAATGAATGTATTTAAGAATAAATTGGATGCGGAAAGCTTTTAGAGCAAAGTAATGCAAATGAAACTGTTTGTATACAGACTCTGCAGAGTCTTCTAAACCAATATAATGACATTACGTTAAGTTAAGTTAAATAATAATAAAGTTGATTTAACTATACAAATGCGTTTGCTTCTTAAACATCATGCAATTTCGTTAGAGCGAAAATGTTCTGTACGGGTCATTTAGAACTTGTATACATGGTCGGCTTTAGTAAATGTGTGGGGAGCCAAGAATAACATCAGACTCAAGTGAAACATGCTGATCAAGACTCCCCTTAATTCCATCTATGGTACTTGGAAACAAGCTTTGTTACAGCAGTCAAGTCAACGAGGTGAGAGTCCACATTATAATCCCCATACTGGTGAGCTGAAGGGGATTATACTGCACTACAGCCAGGAGGACAGTGGTAACTTTTCTCAAGTAAGAAGACCCGTTGTAACCTGCTACCAATAGCGTCTACCTTCTCCCACGCTTAGTGAGCCCCAGGAAGTAAGTCGCAAAGAAAACTTACTACTGATACTCTTCGACTACCTGGAAGCTATACATATACATGGATGTTTGAGTACTATAGATAGGTAAGTAAGTATATTCTAGCAGACACGGACAGAACATTTCTACGCCAGTCGAATTGTACAATATAAAATAAAACAGCAGCAGATTAATGTTCTCCCTTCTCGCATCCATACCCATTACACTCTATACTTGGTCATTTTCCTGAACTTTTCTTAAACCGCGCATCTCCCCTCCACATACATCCCCGCCCAGTCCCCTCCAATCCCCGTTCGTCCCTATATCTTTCATCAGAACAGTACACTGTGCGTTTTACTTATTTTGTATTTTGTTTTGTTTTTGGCAGAGGTTATCTTAGAATGACGTCAGAATAAAATAGAATGTATGTTCAAATTACGTCAGAATCAAATTTAATGAATGTTAAAGTTTAAATCAGATTTGATTTTCAACCGAAAATGAGAACGTAGAGCTAGTTTAGGATTTGAACCACGGACCTCTAGCACCTCGAGGATCACGTCAAGACACGCCAAAGTTTCACAAAGAAGTTTCTCTTAGTGCTGCAATTCTCTCGCTTTATGGATTACCAAAAAATAACTCGCTTATGTAAAATTCAGTCGCGCTTACAAGCTGAAAATAAACAAATAAGGACTGTTTCCCGAAGAGAATATAATGTATTGATCAGATTTGAAACAAAATAAGGAGTAAGACATATTAGGGCTCGTCCTGGATTTGATCATTGGACCATGGACTTCACGAACCGTAAGCGAGATTCGTGCACATACTTTGTTTTTAAATCAGCCTATCAAATCACCACGACAAACGAAAATTAATTAGATTACATATTTATATATGAGATGCACCTTCTGCTAATCCATGGGTTATTAATCTAAAGCAGCGGACTCAAATAAACTACACTCAACTTTTGACCTGCCTAGTGAATGCCATATCAGTCTTTGATATTGAGAAATTCAAGTTGAGACTCGATATTTTGAGGGAATATACTACACAAATGATAATATACGATTTCACTCAGAAACACCGAAGATAGCATGTAAGAGGCGACTAACTGTGTGAGATGGCATAACACCGGCCATGGTTAGGTGGTTTGTTTAGAGCAGCATAGATAGAGACTAACAGGCTGCGAGTCTACTTTGCTTTAGTGTTTGAGTCTATTAAGATGGACTCGCATATCGATTAACCACCCTCAGTAAGTGCTTGTACCAATGCAGCGGAGTATTAAGCTGCTCGAGCCTATCCCGCTTAGCGAGAAACCCTTCTTCCGGCTACATCCAGCTCATACCAGAGCTGGGGACTGTACATGGACACCTGCCGCTGTAGGAGTACAGGTGGACTAAGAACGAAGAACATCGAAGATCCTGTAAACAATACAAAATAGGGATAATAAAAAACGGGATGCTCTTTAGATTGGCTGAAAGTATAAACGAATGAATAGTCAATGTTAACGGAACAAGCAATAATAATGACATTCATATCGTTCGTTGTGGTGAGACCACTGGACCACCAAACGTGTCTTCGTGCTGCCTCCCTAAATGTTTAGATTGAGACTTTTACTCTGAAGCCATGTAGCTGCAGCTATGCAAAAGCTGCTGTCTATTTCTGGGTCTAGAGAGAGCTTGTAATTTATTAAGGATACCAGGTATGTGAATTGATGCACAGCTGCCACTTCATTATTATCGATGCTAAGCCGTGGCGTGGCATCTACATCCTATCTCAGAACATTTGTTTTGTTGAGACTTATTGTGAGTCCAAAGTCTTTGCAAACATTGGAGAAGCAATCTATCAATCTCTGAAGTTTCTGCTGACTGTGGGTGACAATAGCAGCATCATCAGCGAAAAGCAAGTCCCTGTTGGTGATCTCCCTTATCTTCGTTTTGGCCTTGAGCCTTGTAAGGTTAAACAGCCTAACATCCGACCTAGTGTCAACAGAGATTCCTTCATTTTGCGTTAGCAAATACATGTTTCAATAACAGAGCAAAGAAGATTCCGAACAGTGTCGGGACCAGAATACAGCCCTGCTTAACACCACTTAGTATTCCAATTGGTTGTGATATGCCACCATCAAATTGGACTGTTCCTGTCATGCCCTCATGGAACGATATTATAGTAGCAGCAGTTTATTTGGGCAGCCTATTTTAGAGAGGATTTTTGAAGAGGTCATCCCTACTAACAAAATCAAATGCCTTTGTCAGGTCAGTGAAGGCAACATAAAGGGGCTGGTTCTGCTCTTGTGACCTTTCCTGAAGATGTCGAAGAGAGAAAATAATGTATATCGTTGATCTTCCAGACCTGAATCTACACTGTGACTTCGAATAAACACGCTCAGCCAATTTCTGTAGTTTTAGTAAAATAACTCTGGCGAAGACTTTGCCTACAACACTAATCAGAGAGGCACCTCGATATCTTTTACAGTCACTTCTATCACCTTCGTTTTTGTATAATGTTACAATCTGCGAATCTTTCATAACTTGAGATATTGTGAACTCTTTCCAGAACTGATATAACTTCATATACAGCGGTTGTAAAAGTGTATATTTACAGCGTATGATCAAATCTGGTGAGATCCCGTCGCTGCCTGTGCTTTTCACAGGGCAAAGATGTGAATAGCTTTATTCAAATTTTCTATAGATGGTTCGATGTCAAGCTCGTCCATACTAGGATAACTTTTGAGTTTAAAGGGCTGTAGGAATGACTACATTGACACACGAGTAGAGCTCAGAATAGTGCTTGACCCATCGCTCCATCTACTTTCCTTTATCTGTTATTTTCTCACCAGTAATGGATTTTGAACGCTGCTATTTTTCTATTCGCAGGGCCAATAGCTTTCTTTATGCCGTTGTACATTTGTCTGATGTTCTCTGTTTGTGCTGCGATCAGAATGTTTTCAATAAGCTGTAGCCAATACTAATTTGCACACTGACGAGCTATTTGTTGCTTCTGGCTTCTGGCGGACTTAAAGTTCAACAGAGTACCTGCATTTGAAAGCTGCTTGTATTAAATCAGAGCAGCGCGCTTGGCTTCAATAACGGGTGTCATATCCTACCCATTTGCTTCAAACCAGTATTATAATTTAACAGTTCGTTCTTCTTCCAAATGTAGCAAGTGCAGTGTTTGGTATGACATTTCGAAGATGTTTCCAGGTCTCTGTAACAGCCGTGCCATGATGTTGGATACCGAGAGTTTCCTGAGAAGCATTGTAAAATCTTATGATCAGCGGACGGTCCGACATTCTACTTATGTTAATGCGTGGCTTGCCTTTGCTTCTGGTGTGATGGAACTTCTTTGGCTACAATTTTATTTTACCGCGAACCAAAGAATGACCAGTGTCACAGTCTGCACTATGGTAAGTGCGCGTCAGGAACACACACATAAGGAGAGATCTTCTGACAAGAATTAGATCCAGCTGATGGTAAGTGCGCGTCAGGAGCACATACTTAAGGAGAGATCTTCTGACAAGAATTAGATCCAGCTGATGCCAAAGCTTTGATCGTGGATGTATCCACGATACTTTATGTTGGGGTTCGGTCTGAAAGTAAGAGTTGGTCACACAAAGTTTATGGTAGGCACAGAGCTCTAGAAGCTGCTGACCATTTTCATTAATTTGTCCGACTCCAAACTTGCCAAGACATGAAGGCCACGAGTCTTGATCAGCGCCCACTCTGTCATTGAAATCACGTAGTAGAACAAGTTGCTCTTCACTTAAGCTAATAGAGGAGAGAGAGAGAGAGAGAGAGAGAGAGAGAGAGAGAGAGATCTGCATACTGACATACATAACATATATATTTAAATTCTAATACAGCAACAAAAACTCTATACATAACGAAATGCATATTCCTTTGCAAAAAAGTTGCTTACATTTTTTAATCAATTGTACCAAAAAAAATATGTTTGTCCATTGTGTTACTGTGCGCGTGATGACGTTCGGTCAGAGATTGGTGACTCACCACCGCATTAATCGTTCATTCCCGTCGATACGATAGTGTCTCCACATTGAGTTTAAAGTATAACAGATGGCCAATCAATTAATCAGTTAGACCATTTATATGTCTTCCTGGTGCTTACTACTTCCATTTCGCTCCTTGTGAAGAATAATTGTCTGATCCTAAAGGTCGTGCATCATCTCCCAGACAACAGCATATGTCTTCCTGGTGCTTACTACTTCCATTTCGCTCCTTGTCAAGAATAATTGTCTGATCCTAAAGGTCGTGCATCATCTCCCAGACAACAGCATATGTCTTCCTTTCGCCAACTAATTTCACTTTGCTCCTTGTGAAGAATAATTGTCTGCTTCCAGAGGTTGCGCAGCATCTCCCAGACTAAAGCACATGCCTTCCTTGGTTGTTGTGATGCATAGAATGTGATGTGTGCAATGGGGGCAGCAAGTTTTGCAGGTCAGTTAGCAGTCATGAGGACAGAATTAGTCATTTGGTTCAAGAAATGATCAGCTTCAGATGTTTGATAAGTGGGGCATGGTCTTTTCTGGGCTAGAAGATCAAACTCTAGTCTCTTCTTTCCATTTGCTTTACTGGGTTCTAGGGATCGGAGTTTGTTTGGTATCTAAAATGTATTCTGCCTGCCTGAAGTGTAGGACATTGATTTAGCCATTCTTGGCTGTAGTTGTTTCTCAGTTAAGACTGTCTGTATGTTTTTAGTATGAAACTGGGTGAAGCCGCCCCAAGATGGTGCACTCCTGACCGTGGTCTAGTCTTGTTCTCGTGTTTTAGTTCATTATGAATGCGGCCAGGCCACGGATTTGACTGGAATTCACACTCTTTAATCCCCTTTACATGTTTGTGTATCTCTCTTTGGCTATGTCTCTTTGAGAACGAAGAGCAATCAGGATCAGGGGGAAAATGCTGATCAAGACCCGCACTTCACGCCCTCGTTCCTACACCTGGAAACAGGCTTCCTAGCAGTCGTGCCAATGTAATCGACCATTCAACCGCCAAAGTGGTGAGCTTTGTGAGGAGCATTGAATTGCACTACAGTTAGGGGGGCCACTGTCCACCTTCTCAGATATGTCAGGGAATTTAAGAAGACCCACTGTAACCAAATACCAAAACAACACAGTGATAACGTAACTCAGATGGATAAGCTTCGAACAACTACTCTCATTCTCTCCATTTATCTGTCTCTTTATCTCTCTCTCTCTCTCTCTCTGCACACACACACACACACTCTCTCTCACACACACTCTCTCTCTGCACATACACACATACACTCTCACACACACACACTCTTTCACACACACACACACACACTCTCTCTTTCTGCACATACACACACACTCTCTCTGCACATACACACACACACTCTCACACACTCTCTCTCTGCACATATACACACACACTCACACATACATACACTATATATATTTATGGTGTGTGTGCTTGTGTGTATGTGTGTGTGAGATAGAGAGAGAGTGTGTGTGTGAGAGAGAGTATGTGTGTGTATGAGTGTGTGTGTGTGTGTGAGAGAGAGAGTGTGTGTAGTGAGAGAGTGTGTATGTGTGTGAGATAGTGTGTGTATGAGAGAATGTGTGTTTGTGTGTGTGAGAGAGAGAGAGAGAGTGTGTGTGTGAGAGAGATTGTGTCTGTGTGAGAATGAGAGTGAGTGTGTGTGTGTGAGAGAGATTGTGTGTGTGTGTGTGAGAGAGTCTGTGTGTGAAAGTGTGTTTGTGTGAGAGAGAGTGTGTATGAGAGAGAGAGAGAGAGAGAGAGAGTGACAGAGAGAATGAAACCACACATACAACAATCCGCGCATGTCTGTGTAAGCAGCTAACGTATTATAGCTTTCTCCTCTATTTCACATTTATTGTCTACTAAACATCTGCTCCAACCAAATCGATTTTCTACAACCACAAAATGTAGACAGTTTCCCTCCCTAACACGTGAGCTAAGCTCGTGATCATGACGCACACACAAATCAGCTGTTTTCTGGTGAGTAAGCTAGCCAGCCCATTCTTTACCGGAGAGTCTTACTGACTTCGATTATCGCCCACTTGATAAAAGCGTATACAGGGGTATCACAGCCCATCATAATATGATATCATTCGTGGGGTATCATGGTTGACATGGACATGAGCACTCTGACCTTTCAAGCAATTCGTTCAACGAGACGAAAGAAGGTTGTGTATTGAGCTAACAACTTTATCATGCTATAAAACCACCATATAAAATGCTCAGAAACAAGCTTCCTGTAAAGAAATCGGTTTCACTGGTTGTCCTAAACTTCACCTGGAGCGACAAGGCGAATTAATCAATGATATCTAATACTCGTGCCAACACTTTTGTTATGAACCACCTTAATGTGCAGAAATCTAATTATCGTTATACATTACTAGTTTTATGACCAATTCTCACGAGATTGTCCTACGCCGTGAACAATAATTCAGGCATTCAGCGCATAAATTGACACTCCAGAATGGAGCATGAGAAAGAGCACTGTTAGAGCACTGTTACTCCCATTTTCATCGAGACAGCGTTATCGCCACGCATTACCCTATTCTGATTTCACAGGCTCGGGAACGAAGAGAAGCAAAGAGAGCTGAAAATTGTGTGTTCATTTGGAAATTACCAGAAAAAATTAGTAGTGCAATTTTCACGTTTCATTAGAGGGCTTAAAGTGTTAAATATCTTGGGAACGGAAAGTTGCAGAAAGCTAACAAAAGCCGTGTCGATCTGAGAATTCCAGACAGAATGATATGTGGAATTTATACGCTGATAGTTTACTGTCGCCGAGTTTTTAGCAAGACGGACAAACAAATACAAGTATTTTTATTCTTATAATATAAATGGGTGTGCAATGGTGTGTTTTTCGCTAGGCATCGCAAACCAGCGATGTCGGGGTCGGCTAGTCCTTCTTCTAAGGCGCAAAAAGTGAAATGAGTAGCCTGCCGATAAAGTGAACACACAAGTCAACCTCACCTCCAAGTGGTGCACACTGGGAAACTATGGCCGCGAGGCTGTAGGCAAACGAGGCAATGGCTCGCCTGGGGAGATGGGCTCCTCCAGGTCAGATGCAGATGTTGGCCCGCACCGGCTTGGAGAGGAGATGGGCTCCGCCAAGAGAAAACCGCCCAAGATTCACACATGAGGACACAACCACAATCAAACATACCGGATCGGTCGCAGCCCGGGTTAACAATGACCGCGCCTGCCGTCACACACCGGGTCGGAGGCGATGGGTGTGCTACTGGTGAAACCTTCAAACTGAGGAAAGACGGGCTCACAGTGGGTACGTCGAATGTCAGGGCACTGGGCCCATGTGGCGAAGTCAATGGGCTAACACACGAGATGAAGAACTACCGATGGAACATCCTTGGTATATGCGAGGCTCGATGGAAAAGCTTTGGAGAGTTTGCCACGGAGGATGGCCACAGGTTCTACTTCAGTGGCAGGGAGGACGGGCATCTGCATGGAGTGGGGATGCTGGTGCATAGAGACGCGGCCGGATGCGTGTTGAGTTGTCGCCCAGTGTCTAGCCGTTTTGTCACCTTGCGGCTAAAGGCGACACCGTTTGATATCACCATGGTGCAGTGCTGCGCGCCCACTGCGGACTACGGGGATTGTGAAGTGGAGGCATTCTGTGGTCAGCTTCAGAGTCTGATACATGAAACGCCAAATAGGGACATGTTGGTGGTCCAGGGTGATTGGAGTGCAGAAATTGGAGAGGATGCGGTCCACGACTGGAGGGGAGCATGTGGACCATACGGAAATAAAGAAACCAATGACCGGGGCCTCAGACTCCTAGAATTTGCAAAATGCAACCAGCTGTTGGTGGCAAATACGTTTGGGTTAAACAGGTCGTCGAGACGCTGGACATGGCATGGCCCAAGCAATGAAGTGCATAGCCAGATCAACTAAATACTGGTCCGGAGGAGGTTCCGATCGAGCATCAGCACCGACAAAACAAGGAGTTTCCCCGGAGCTGGCGTAGGAAGCGACCACGATCTGGTTATGATGACCATGCGTCTGCGATTGAAGGGAGTCGCAAAGAAGGATGTGACCAGGCTAATGTTTGACCTGGACAAACTAATGGACCCAAAAAACACCGGGGTGTTCCGAGCAAGGGTGGGAGGGAGATTTGCGCCACTGTTGGCTCTCGGAGAGGAACTGGATACAGATACAGTTACAGAGTCTCTTAACGCAGCTATCATAGATACTGCAACAGACATCCTGGGATGCCACCAAACAAAAAAGAAGCCATGGGTGACCAAAGACATTCTAGATCTGTGGGATAAAAGAAGGTCACTGAAAAAACACAATCACCCACCGGAGGAGGTCGGCGGTTATAAAGAGATCAAGAAAGCCATAGAGCGAAGGATGAGAGAGGCTGGGGAGGCGTGGACGTGTGGGCGGTGCGCAGACATCGAGGAGAGACTGGACGGAAATGATGCTAAAGGAGCATACAAGGTGGTCGAGGGGCTGGTGGCGCCAGGACAGGGCAGGAACCTTATGATTCATGATAAAAACGGCAGGTGTCTCGTTGAGGGAAGTGATGTGCTGGCAGGATGGACAGAGTGCTGTTCCGAGCTATACAGCTGTGAAGGGCGAAACGAACCTGAGAAAACATTCCCCCCAACACCAACAAATATAGAGGATAACCAGCTGATGGCGGGGGAAGAGGTAGTTGCAGCGGTAGGGACATTGAGAGGAGGGAGGGCGGCCGACGTGGACAATGTGCCAGCGGAGCTCTTGCAGGCAGGTGAAGAGGTGGCGGTGGAGGGCCTGACACGCATCTGTGGCAAGGTATGGGCGACGGGAGAATGGCCGGACTTGTGGACGAAATCTTTAGTTATACCGCTACATTGGTCTGGAGACCTGGGGCTGTGCCAAGGTTGCAGAACAGTGGGCCTCATTGGCCGCCCTGGCAGGGTCATGCTTGGATTGATCCTCCGCCGATTGGGACCCTAGG
The DNA here is from genome assembly GCA_036924085.1 of Ariolimax columbianus. Lineage (NCBI taxonomy): Eukaryota > Metazoa > Mollusca > Gastropoda > Stylommatophora > Arionidae > Ariolimax > Ariolimax columbianus. The sequence goes on from JAVGWX010000003.1 coordinate 116,386,639, forward strand.
CGGAGAGCATTGTTGCCGAGGGGCAGGCAGGGTTCGGACAGCGGGGAGGCGCTGCAGAACGGATATTTAATTTGAGGCTGCTGGGCGAGAGGTGTCTAGAGCGGCGGCAGACGCTGTGTCGTGTGTTTGTGGATTTTAAGAGGGCGTTTGGTGGGGTGTGGCATGGGGCGCTTTGGGCAACCGTGGGGATGTGTGATATCAGCGGAGGTGTTTTAACGGTCCTTTGGCACCTGTGTGACAGGGCGTCTAGTGCAGTTCTTGTGGGTGGGAGGCGGCGGGACTGGTTTCGCACATCGGTTGGTGTGGGGCGGGGGTGTGCACTCTCTCCAGCTCTTTTCAATATATTCCTTGAGGGAATTGTGAGTTGGGCACTTGGGGATCGCGTTGGTGCTGTCAAGATGGGGGGCCGAGCGATTGCTAACCTTCGTTTTGCAGATGATATCGACGGGTTGGCGGGTTCAGAAGCAGAACTCCAGGAATGGGTCAGAAGGCTCGATGAAACAGCTCTTGACTATGGTATGGAGATAAACGCTGGAAAGACAAAACTAATGACAAACAACGCTACGGGCTTCAACAGCAAGATAAAAGCAAACGGTCAGGAGCTCGGGGTGGTTGACCGTTTTGAATGTCTTGGGTCGATTGTCAGTGGTGGGGGATCGGGGTGTGAAGTGTTGGCCGGAGTGGCACAGCCAATGGCGGCGCATGCACGGCTTGACAGGGTCTGGCAAGATGGACGGTTGGCACTGCGCGCGAAAGTCGGATTGATGCGTACACTGGTCCTGTCGGTGTTTCTCTGTGCGTGTGGGACATGGACGGTTGCAGCTGGCCTTCAGCGGGAGATGCGGGCCTTGGGGATGAGATGTTTCCGAGGACTTTTGGATGTCGCGTACAGGGATCGGGTTGCGGGCGGGGAAATTTGAGATGGAATTGCGACGGCGGTGGGGCCTTTCGAAGATCTCTTGGCAACTGTCGAGGGGGGGAGACTCGCTTGGTGCGGTCACATGTCGAGATCGGGTGGTCTTGCGGGCACGGTCCTCCACGGGAGGGTGCGTGGCGGACGACGAGGGAGCCGGCCCAGGGGGAGATGGGGGGGGGCGGCGTAAAGGAGTGGACCGGTCTCCGACCGGGGGAGTCGCGGGAGGCGGCTTCTGACAGAGAGGGGTGGCGTGGAGTTGTGAGGATGTCTTCATGTGTGCCCCAACGACCTCACCGGTAACGGGATGACCTGACCTGCCCTGACTTTCTGAATACTCTAAATGTTATTATTATGGAGGCATAGTTACACAGTTATCGTTAATGCCACTGCGACAGGAACTGTGTCAAGACATTAAATAATGGAGATTACCCGTTAGCACAGATAAGTCGCTGCTTGTAAAGTGTTCTTTTGTCTACTAAACTTTGTTTGCTTTTCTGGATACAGTTGAGAAGAGCTGTAGTTGTCATTTGACGTAAAGGAAGTTCGGAAGCAGATAAAGCACCTGTTATGCTTATCGGGTACACATATAGCCATGCACTTAACGTTACCTACAAAACGTTACAAATTGTGTTGGTGAGTGGTAGTACTACAATGGGTCACTCTGTACAAATTCTAGCCAGCCGGACCCTTTCCTTCCTCTCTCTTCATACTTCACTCTGTTTTATTTGACTCTGTCCTACAGTCACACTCTGTTTCATTTGACTTTGTCCTACAATCACAATCTTACTCTTGTACAACTTTCACACGCGCCCTCAGGGTGAGACCCTTCCATTGCCCTTTGATTGGGCTAGCTTCTGAGAGCGCACAAACCTAGCATAGGTACATACAGATGCACACATACATCCAAGCACTGGTTTATGCGTCTTAATATCGTCCAGTTGACTACGGTCTGAGGTGTAATAGGCGCGCCTCCGCCAGTAGAAACTATTGAGGCAAACACATTTTTAAAAATGTGTTTATATGTTGTTGTTGCTTAGATGTTAGCCTCACTAGTTTCTACCTGCGGAGGCGCGCTAATTCCACCCCATACCGTAGCCCACTGAGCAATATTAGGACGCTTAAACCAATGCTTGGATGCATGTGTGCGTCTGTATGTACCTATGCTAGGTTTGTGCGCCCTCAGAAGCTAGCCCAAACAAAGCGCAATGGAAGGGCCTCACCATGAGAGCGCTTTTGAAAGTTGTGCAGGAGTGTGACTGTAGGACAGAGTCAAATAAAACAGAGTGTGACTGTAGGACAGAGTCAAATAAAACAGAGTGTGACTGTAGGACAGAGTCAAATAAAACAGAGTGAAGTGAGAAGGGGAATTCCAGCCACAATTTATAACCAATCGTGATTTTCGAACGGGTTAGTTTTTTTTTTTCTTATAAAAATGCTCATCATTCACAAATTCAATTGTCTTCCTTAATTAAGTCGAATTTCGTATTTAAATGGAGACGAAAGATATACTTACACATTAGGGACTCCGGTGGAAAGATATACTTACACATTAGGGACTCGGGTCGAAAGATATACTTACACATTAGAGTCTCCGGTGGAAAGATATACTAACACATTAGGGACTTGGGTGGAAAGATATACTTACACATTAATGTCTCGGGTGGAAAGATATACTTACACATTGGGGTCTCGGGTGGAAAGTATATATTGCATTGAAATAAATTATATCCACTAGTATACCACCTGTTACCGTTACATAAGTCTGGAAACCTAAAGCTGTGCCAAAATTACAGAACAATAAGACTCATCAGCCACCCTAGCAAGGTCAAGCTTAGATTAATCCTCGACCGATGGATACCCCAAGCAGAGAACATCATTGCCGAGGAGCAAGCAGGGTTCAGACAGGGAAGAAGCACTACAGAACAGATATTTAATTTAAAATATTAGATATTTAAATATTAAAATGATAAATAAGGAAATGGACCTAGGGGTTATAATAGAGCATACAGGTAAAATGAGTGAGCAAGTCCATGCAGCAGTGAATAAGGTAAATGCATTGTTGAGTTTGATAAAAAGATATATTAAACATAGGAGTAACGAGGTGATAGTCAAATTGTATAAAGCATTGGTTAGACCTAGATTGGAGTACTGTGTACAGATGGAGCCCTTATAGTAGAGGAGATACAAAAATGCTGGAAAGAATACAAAGGAAAGTGACAAAACTGAGAGTGGGATTCCAGAATTACAGTTACCAGGAAAGACTCAGAAAAACCGGCCTACAGTGTTTAGAAAAGAGAAGAATTCGAGTTGACAGACAATACAGATTTATAAAATAATCACAGGAAAAATTAAATTAGACTATAACAAGTTTTTTTTGTCAAAATGCAGCCACCAACGAGAACAAGAGGGCACATATACAAATTAATTAAAGAAAGGTCCAGATTAGATATTAGGAAATATTTGTATTAGTCAGAAAGGGGTGAATGCTTGGAATGCATTGCCACAGGATGTAGTGAAGGTAGAGACAGTTAATGCATTTAAGAATAGATTGGATGCGCATAGCTTTTAGAGCAGGGTAATGCAAATGTAACTGGTTGTCTACAGACTCTGATGAGTCTTCTAAACCAGTATAAACACGTTAAGTTAAGTTAAGACCTCAACCGATAGTGTAGGAACATATAAACAACGCACGTTACCTTTTTAAGAAATGGATGAGCAGAGATAAACAACGCCTCGACGCTAATTTAACCAACTGGTAGGGAGCTATGAACAACGCTAAGCTAACTTAACCAAACGGGTAGGGAGCTATGAACAACGCTAAGCTAACTTAACCAAACGGGTAGGGAGATATGAACAACGCTAAGCTAACTTAATCAAACGGGTAGGGAGCTATGAACAACGCTAAGCTAACTTAACCAAACGGGTAGGGAGCTATGAACAACGCTAAGCTAACTTAACCAAACGGGTAGGGAGCTATGAACAACGCTAAGCTAACTTAACCAAACGGGTAGGGAGCTATGAACAACGCTAAGCTAACTTAACCAAACGGGTAGGGAGATATGAACAACTCTAAGCTAACTTAATCAAACGGGTAGGGAGCTATGAACAACGCTAAGCTAACTTAACCAAACGGGTAGGGAGCTATGAACAACGCTAAGCTAACTTAACCAAACGGGTAGGGAGCTATGAGCAACGCTAAGGTACTTTAATCAAACGTTTGGAAAACGAAATGCAAAGCATGTCTTAACCACGCTCAAAGTGAGCTATGAGCCATGGCCGGTTATCTAAACCAGGCTTGTAGAGACGTAAGGGCAATGTCCTGTTACCTTAACCAGGCTTGTAGAGACGTAAGGGCAATGTCCTGTTACCTTAACCAGGCTTGTAGAGACGTAAGGGCAATGTCCTGTTACCTTAACTAGGCTTGTAGAGACGTAAGGGCAATGTCCTGTTACCTTAACCAGGGTTGTAGAGACGTAAGGGCAATGTCCTGTTACCTTAACCAGGGTTGCGGAGAGCTACGGATAATATCAAGTTGTCTTAACCAGGAGTGTGGGGAACTAAAATACGTTCACGTTGTCCTAACTAATTGTCTGGGGCGTTCAGAACAAGGCCACATGTTCTATTAAGAGGGACATAAAAACTGAAAATGCAGGAGTTAGCACTCCACTAGTCACTTAATGTTGACAATCATTTGGTTTCGGCACTGCATAAATATATTTAAAGCTAGGATAGGCCAATCATTTATATGAAGAAAGAGAGAGAGAGAAAGAGAGAGAGAGAGAGAGAGAGATATTGGCTGAGTGAGTGAAATGGAGTGTTTGTAGAATAGTGCATAAAGGGCAAAAGCAATTCACAAATGATGACCTACTTTTCTTGTAGAGCCTGTAGGGCAAAGGTGACAAATGTCATTAGTATCTAGAAGCCATGCAAAACATGTTGGAGTCAGAAATTTTGTTGGGTGAACAGGATATACTGCGATGACGGGGAGGGGTGGAGGAGGAAGATTAACGTCTGGTCAGGCATATACTTATCATACGTGTTAGTCAGGGTAAGGCAAATATACTGGCCAGAACAATCACATTGACTTCCTCCCAGTTCTTCATGGAAACGGGTTGTTTCATGGCGTCCTGGCTAGTAAGGTGAGGAACCACGTGATCCCCGTAGTAGTGAGCGACATGCAGTTGAAACCAAGCACAGCACAACCGCCTGGATGACCCTGGTACACTTTCTTCAGCACGCTCGGGACGTCAGGAAAAGCGGTGTAACCCGCCACTTGACGTTTTTTCATGGCGAACAAAGAAGCAAACGTACTCATTGTGGGCATTCGTAAACAACAACAACAACAATCGCGATGGGCGAAATTGCAGCAATAAATAGCACACCGGTCGTGAAACGTTAGGCTATATCTTTAGGCGCCATAGCGACCTGTCGCTGCTATTTGACGTGCCCTGAATTAGGGTCGAGTCCGTTCCTAGCGACTAATTAAAATCTCATCGACCAGAAAATATGATATTTGACTTAGTGGACTGGTTTAGCTTGAGTTTAGCGAAATCTGATTAATTGAATTTTAAAATTTGGTCCTAGAGTAGATATAGGACTGCAACACTTTGCCATAGTCGATTTATATTTGATGATTTCTGAGGTCACAGGGACGCTCTCATCTTTCTGGCTGCTTCTGCTGCTCTTCACAAAGTGTTCTACGACCCTTCCGGGTATGGCATGTCCATCTACGCGTTCTCTTCCTTAATCCCCAGCAATATCAGTTCTCTTCTTCTTCTTTTCCACGAACATGAGTTTGAGACGAATCATTGGTAGGTTAACGTTTGCAGCTGATATAATGGTTTTTATCTACATGCCATATTTGTATTATAATTGAAACTTGCGTGCCCCTGAACAGGTCGGACAACAGGCATGTACCTACGAGTATCATATTTTAACACCGCCTACATTCTCCAACAAGGGACTTAACCTTATTACATCAATGCTTCCTAAGGTGGTTGTCCCCCATCCAGTGCAGGTGCCAGAGCCCTAAACCGCCGGCCCACAAAGGACGTAAGGGGGAAAAAAAGCTATTAACATTTGTGTGAGCAATCGTAACAAAAACATCAAACCGCTTATAAATTCAGCGGTAATAGTCAAAGAATTGGTTAAGCATGCATTTAATTAAACCAATTGTATTCCAAATTTTCGAAAATCAGAATAGAACAATAATAAACAAATTAGACACCGGTCACTGACAATACAAAATAGATTAGAGAACTGACGTCATTACACTTGGTCTGCACATATGTGCTCAGTCACTTTCCCTGATCCTAGCACGACATGATTTAAACCGGTGCGTTAGGATTGTAAGCATATATCACAACGGTTATGCCACGCGCTTCCCCGCCGATCCCTGCTGCAATTGATGAATGTCTGACCAGTCCGTCACACTGACAAGTTTGGAGAGCACTACATTAGAAATCCAGGGATAAAAACAAATAGTTTTGTTGCAAAGACTACGACAACAACCAACGCAGTGAGAAATTAAGGAGATAATTGAAAAAAGATAAAACAAACCCTCAGAAAGATTACCGGCAAAATATCCAGATTTTCACTGGATTAGAACCAACGAGAAAAGAGACGAGTAGGGAGAATAAGGGGCACCTGAAAAATAACAGTATATGCGGAGATCAGTACAGTTGGGGTCTTGTAGGTCGAGCTATGGAAGACGTCTCTGAATATGAACATATGGAGATAGTCCTGTGCGGCCCCGTGCTCCAGAGAAGACTAGGAGGACAAATGCTGATGATGATGCTGATTGTATTTCACGTTTGTGTTGAATATGCAAATCTTAAAGTCCCATGAGAATTATGTCCAGTGTCTGATTTTGTGGATCACAGAGAGTGCTGAAAGGTTATCAGACCTTGCTAATTTTAATACGAATAGTTAACATCTAACATTACGTGCAAATTGGTGCGGAACCTAATATGGGCCTCAGGCATATCACGATGTCCTACATAGCATGCTATCGCTGTGTGAACAGTCGTGCAGCCAATTACAGTAGGGAAAGAGATACTGATCCACGAGTACGCCACGTGGAAACGCCACACAATGCATATTCTCTCTCCAGTACATGTCTTCATCTTTCCGAGCCCATAGTCCTTGAAGTTAATGTCCTAAATTTGCTCTGCAAGTGCATCCGACCGTTCTGGTTAATAAACTGCGTATATTACGACACACAAGATGGCAATATAAGCTCGTTCTCTTTGTTAACTATCTGTGGCTGTGTTGTGTCTGTTGTGGCTGTCTGGTTAATATGTCGTCAGTGTAAGGCTTCAGTAATCTGAGAAGGACATGGAGAAAATGAAAACTTGTCCTGAAAACGGAGTAGGAATGTAAAAACAAATTTCTGCTAGCACAAACAATAATATCTAGACCATGCGTACATACAAACATACAAATATACAAACATACATACACAATCCACATATACAGAAACCATAATTATCAAATACCACCAAGATGATGTATGGGATGCTAAATACGTCAAATTTGATGTTTTAAATAATATTTTGCTCCTGTAGCTCTCTCTCTCTCTCTCTCTTTCTCTCTCTCTCTCTCTCTCTATCTCTATTGTTACCTCTCTTCTCTCTATCTCTCTCTGTCTCTATCTCTGTCTCACTCTATTTTTCTTAGCAGCAATTAAACGTCACTGACTATCCTATTTTAGATTGTTTTCTTGAACTCCGCCCACGATGAGCCTGATTTCCAAGCACCCAGCTCTGCTGTTCTAAGCCAAATCATATTCGAACTCCGCAATCGTCTGTTTCTATAACGGGTTCCACTCCAGTACATGTCTGATTATACTGTTAGATTACTTCTTTTCAGTTATATTTATCTTCACATCCTAGCCTTTTCTCCGAATGTAAGACGTGTTGAAAAATTCTTCTCAAAGAGTGTGTGGTTGTTATTACGTTCGGTTATCTAGTACGACTAATGCTACAGACTTCTCTATTTCATGTCTGTTGTTTTGTTGTGACTCTCATAGTTGAGAAGCCAGTGGTCAAATGGTTAGTGCATCATCGCCATGCTCTACCTCTAGACACAACCTCGAACCAAACATAGCATGAGTTGTGGTAGTCTACTTGAGACGATGTACATTACCTGCACACTGTGCAGTAACTGGCGAGACAAGCAAGCTTTATTCCTAGACAGCACAGACTACGACTGCAGAAATTATAGGTTTTTCTTGAATACTCTTCATTAAATGTCATGTTTCTCAGTCAGAGAGTAGGATTGATTCTTAATTTGCATGGTACGGCGTTATATGTTGTTGTTGTTGCTGCTGCTGCTGTTGTTGTTGTTGTTGTTGTTGTTTAATACCCACAATAAGTAAGTTTACTTTTTTTGTACGCCCAGAAAAGGGCGGTAAGTTGAGAGTTGTAGTAGCTTCTCTAACATTCCGAGGGTACTGACGAAGTTGAACCAGGGTCCTACATGTAGTTGTGCTGTGGTTTGCTTGATCTGCGTGTCGCTCACTACTACGGGGCTCACATCGACCCCATCTCGTTGGATAGACTGCTAGAAAGGGGGAAACTGCGTGGCAGTGAGATGGCGGGTCTTAGTCAGTTTATTTCGCCTGACCCTGACTAACATTACCCGATCATTGTGTTTTGACTGACCAGATGTTAGTCTCCTTCCCCCCTTGTTACTAGATATGGTGAATGTTTTGTAATTGTTTTGTAAAGGACTTATGCAAGTAGGTTATGACCTGGTTTACTTTCGTATTATGTGTTATCCGCCAGTTGTGGCCTTGACTTGAAGCAGACCATTTTAACGAACTATCAGACTGACGGATTCAATTCAGATATGGTCATGAGGTGTGGGTGTGACTTCAGTTGGACTGAATGGCGGCAATACTTATGTCAGTCATGGTTCACACTGCATCGTCGCGTGGTTAGTCTCAACAATTGCGCACGTGTATAGACACACACTCATATACATACCACCGTCCCACACCCACACCCATACCACACACACACACACACACACACGCACACGCACACACAAACAATACAGACACATTCACACAGGCAGTTACGCAGTTGGACTGCATCGTTTAAATACATTAGGGACAAAACCTAGACACGCACGCATACCAATGGTTCTCATATTTTCCTTGTACAGCGACACAACTATTTTGAAATTTCATGTTCTCAGCTGTCTGCCACTTTATTACTGAATTCGTGTTATTACTACTTGAAATTATACAAGTATGTGGTTAGTATAAATTGCTGAAATAATATTGTTATTACTTAGAATACTTGGAATCCTGATATTAAAACAGGCATGTTAATGTCTGTTGCCAAGTAGCCGAAGGCTTCGGCTGTAGCTAGTAGGTATTTTAAAACTTCCCACGGCTTACTAGACCTGGGGGAAGTACAGATAATTTGTAAATATTTATATTTAAATATATAAATGTTTATTTAAATTTATATTTCAATATATTTCAATATTCATAAATTGTTATTTAGTAATGTATTTATCACTTTAATTTTATCACAAGAACTTCACCTAAAATGAAGAAGAAATCGAATCGTACATTACACTATGTCACCTCTTTAAATGTTAATGAGGATATATTTTAATTTAATATATAACAAAACAGCTATTCGCATTTATATAATAAGGTATTGATAGATCTAGCGAATTAGTCTTACTGGGAACAAGTGCAGCGTACATATTATACAGGAAATATAATCTGGTAGGAAACTATGGAACTATTTAACTTTGATGTTATTGCAAATGCGACCTGTGTAGAAATTTATGAAAGTAAAATTCACAATAACACATCAGTTATAGTTAGCCCAACCTTGAAAACGAATTTAGTTCTTTCTTATCTTTCAATGTAAATGCACCATATTTAGCCTTTTAGTGAAGTGATATAAAAATAAGTCGTACTTGTGTATAACATATGCCAAGTCGACATGTCGGTTGTACGGATTTTAGTATTGAACTATCCTGGGGAATCATTTAACATAACAACAATCGGTGACAACAGGAACATTCACAAGTAACCAGAGTAGAGACAGAGACCTTGAAGCACCCAGTAGAAGGTCTAATAATATGTGAACATAGAGAGACAAGTGGCACTGTGAAGCCTCCTCTCTTCAGCAAGTGAGCAAGTTAAGTTAGCAGTGAAAAAGGCAAATGTAATGTTAGGTATGATAAAAAGAAATATTAAACATATGAGCAAGGAAGTGATCGTCAAACTGTATAAAGCTTTAGTTAGACCTAGATTGGAGTACTGTGTACAGGTGTGGAGTTCTTATCATAGAGGGGACATAAACATGCTAGAAAGAATACAAAAAAAGAGCGACAAAGATGATAGTGGGATTCCAGAATTACAGTTATGAGGAACGACTCAGAAAAACCGGCCTACAGTGTCTCGAAGAGAGAAGAATTCGTGGTGACTTAATACAGGTTTATAAGATGATCAGAGGAATCGATAAATTAGACTATAAGAAGTTTTTTTTAAAATACAGCCACCTACAATAACACGAGGGAATAGCTACAAGCTGACTGAAGAGAGGTCCAGGTTAGATATTAGGAAATATTTTTTTAGTCAGAGAGTGGTGTCTGCTTGGAATGCATTGCCAGGGGAGGTAGTGGAGGCAGGGACAGTTAATGCATTTAAGAATAAACTGCATGCGCATAGCTTTTAGAGCAAGGTGATGTAAATGTAACTGGTTGTATACAGACTCTGCAGGGTCTTCTAAACCAGTATAAAGACGTTAAGTTAAGTTAAGTTCTACTCTCACTCCCCCCCCCCCCCCACACACACACATACACACACAAAACCACACAACAAACTATAACACAAGTCCTAAAGGAACAAACAGTACTAATCTATAACAAATTTCACTTGTTTGAGAGAGTTGTGATACAATGTATTATATCTCATTGCAACAATCTTGTCAATAAAGAGGCCGACAATGGTCAAGGCAAAGTAGAAAGTTACTTCAACCTGATAAAGGTGTAACTTATGAACAGGCCAAAACGTGTATCAGGTCAGGATACATAAACGAGTGTTTAGTAGCGCATCTTGTCAACAATCAAACGACGCATATTACCAGCAAACAGTTGACAGTCACTAGACTTCACAGGTCACAACAGATGGAGATACCATCTGTTCAACAAACAAAATATTTGAATTACCGATGAATGTATCAACGGTCTTTATAAAAGGACTGCTCAACTTCTGCTACAATGGTGTCCAACATAAGACGAACATATAAAGTACATATGACCTTCACACGAACCATTTATGAACAAGATCCATGGATGCATCAATAACATCAGACTGACCACTGTTTTCTTTAGATCCCTGTAAGTTCTCATTAAAAAGTGTAAGAAGAAGCAGAAGAAGAATAGGCTTAGCCTCTTCTGCCGAATAGTAATTATATAATCTTCTTATTCTCCGCAACTTAACATTGAGCTCAATAAAGTGCTGGAGATGATGGTTAGATTATGAGCTGGACTCGCTGTATACAAACATGTCTGTCTATAGAAGTTTTTTTTCTTAAATATGTCTTTGACAGCTCACTGCTATACTTCTATGAGTTATTGATGATTGGGGCTTTTAGGGCGTAAACCTATCGCTAACATTTACACCTTTATCTATATTCTACTGAATATGTTATGGCATATGTTTCTTCTCTTTTAATTCTTACTGCCTTTTTGTCAAACTATCTGCACGAGCACTGAGATGCGACTATTGATTCTCTTCTTTGTAGTAAGTCAATACCATTTCTTGTAATATGTTCCTTTGTTTGTGATTTCTGTCGCTGTTTATTTTCTCAAAACCAGATTCCATGAACAACCCTCATTAATTCTCTTTATTGTCAAAGTTTGAATTGTAAGTTTATTCCTTATTCCCCACAGACCTGTACTGGGACCTACACAATTGATATGTATTCTAGTATTATATGTGATATCATGCCGTGTCGTATTTCCGCTTTAATATGTTACTAACGTCCTATTAAAAGTGGGAATGCTCTGTGTACCTATGTATTTTATTTCTATGAAACTATTACGTTGTAAGCTTTTTTGTAAGGAGATTACTATGTCATCTGTTTGCAACAGTTAAGACAAATCCGCCGTCTTTCGATCGTTTTTGTTAACACAATATATCTCACTCATGTAGAGCCAGAGGAAGAATGAAATGGTGCAAGAAGGAAAAGATGACGGCACTGGTAGAATGACAGTTAAACAACTTATGCAAGCCCTAAAAAGCGACCAAAGAGTTGTGCATGGTATAAAACAAATTACGGAAACTACCGCTGCAAAAGCACACAGATTACTTCAGTACCCGCTTCCTAAGGAATGAGACCAACTGAGATGTGGACCCTATACTCCAATTGGAGTGACAAAGGGACAAGACACAAAGACGTTTCGAGAGAGTATCATGAACTATTAAATGCGTAGTCCTAACATTTACCAGTTTTTAAACAAAATTTAGACTTGTCCCATCTTTACGTTCTTACAATTATAACATGTTAATCTTATTAAACGTATACATCGTGAATCCGGACAGTAAACAATGTTCAGGAAGGTAGTTGAAGGTAGTTCATACAGTTCTTATAAAGGAACGCGCAATTTAGTCAGACAATTTCTGATTAAAAGCTATTGAAGGCTGACACTCATATCTGATGGACTAAACATGACCTTGAGTTTAAATGTGCGCAATATGTCACCGATAGCAGAAACTATCTGACATTTACTCACCCGTTTCGTTCAATGGAGACTACCACGCCTGCCATTGCTGCTCGCTATTTTGTTTAGTAATCAGGGGTGGCTTCTTCATTTATAGCCATTTTGTCCCAGTTATCTTGACTACCATTGCAAATCTTCAAGAGACGGTTGTGTTGTTCTCTTCCTTTCTCGTGATATGATTTTTTTTTTGGTTGGTGTTTTTACAAGAACATTTTAATTAAAGGTTAGGCTTTCTATATTTTGCTGACGAAGGCACGTCTTTTTCCCACACCAGACCGTAGTCCTTTGGACGATATCAGGACTTATTGGTCAATGTGTTTGTAATGTGGACGTATAGGTCAGTGTATTAGCGTGTTTTTATCTGTCTACAATGTGTTCCACTATGCAGTTTTGCAGTTCATAAGTTTGTTCAGTCCTTTCTGTGCGTGGAGAAGTGGTCATACCAAGAAAATCCCCGACATGTCCAAATTGGACAAGAAGTGATTTCAACCCGGTACTGTATATTAGTATTTCAAACCAAGCTTGCGCTCGATTTACACCCCTACACCACCCACTGATTGTTAAAATAGAATGGATGTTTGATTATACTTGTAGGTTGTTTCCTTGTCCGTAGTTTGTTAAATAATTGAGTCTACCATGTTTCTTGCCATGAAAATAACTTACATAGTAACTCGTGAACTTGATGAAGTCAATTTGTTGAACTTATCTCATGTAGGAAGCTATTATCTTCAACTGATTTGTAAAAGAATTACAACTCTCGAGGAACATTCCTTCTAAACAGCAAAACAAAAATATTACTGCTCTTGACACCAACACGAAATAATAAATTAGAAGGTCAGACAAGGATATATTTCTAAAGACCGGGGGCAGAAAGACGTGGTAATCTGCTGAGGCTGGCTGAATAACTATAGACTGTGGGGTTGCAGTATCAGTGCTGAAGACACTTTGAAGCGCTTTGTCCTAACAGGATATCTGGATTACGGCTTGTTAAGAACCTTCACCTTGCTAATTTCACGCTACTTTGTACTGGTAGCACGTTACTATGGTGTGATACTTTATCTGTGAGACTTCTGATAAAGGCGCGGCTGGTATACATGTCTGACAGCCGATAGTCTATCCACTACAACACTTCCGAAGGGAGTCAAGAAATGCACTGACAAGACCCCACCTCACATCCTGGAGACTGAATTTGTTCCGCAGTTGGGGGCAAACAAGGCTATTCAGGCATTGTTATTCCTTTTGGAATAATAGAACCAACTTGCTATGTTTGTGACATTGACTAAGTAACAAACATGACATCGGCAGAAACATTTAAATGAAATCAAACAAAATAGCTTGTCACAAAGAAGACATCAATTTAGACTGCATTCATGTGAGTGACCAATACGAAGCTAAATCTTTGAGCATGCATATAAATCTGCTGTTTATTACAAGAATAAGATCCGTCATCACATGGTTACAAAATCCCGTCACGCCATGCGGAGCATAGGAAATATGGTGTTAGGCCTATATTAATTTGTAACCCAGTGAATGATGTGGTGAGCCTGTACTTCCCGGACTGAACCGATACCCATTTAAGGCTGGGTCGACCCGGGAGCCATTGTGGTCTGAGATCATTTCCACCTCAACTGGGAAATGAACCTATGACCACTCAGATGCGAAGCCAGCACGCTAACCACTGTGCTACGCGGCTTCCTTCATCACATGGTTGTTCAGTCCTAAATCTTTGAGAATACATATACATCTGACAAAGATCACTTGGTTGTTCAGTCCTAAATCTTTGAGAATACATTTAAATGTGACAAAGATCACATGATTGATCAGTCCTAAATCTTTGAGAATTCATATAAATGGGACAAAGATCACATGGTTGATTAGTCCTAAATCTTTGAGAATACATATACATCTGACAAAGATCACATGGCTGTTCAGTCCTAAATCTTTGAGAATACATATACATCTGACAAAGATCACTTGGTTGTTCAGTCCTAAATCTTTGAGAATTCATATAAATGTGACAAAGATCACATGGTTGATTAGTCCTAAACATGTAAATGTCAGAACGACGAAGATCAAAGTGTTTTCATTGCAATAAATGCGTCTCATAAAGAGAGGGGTGTTGTCATGTATGTGGTACAGGCAGGTCTACTGCTCCGGAGCAAAGAATTTTGTGTACTCTACACGCACACCATGAAACAAAGACTGATGAGGGTTGTGATCAGTCTTATAAACTACATCGCTTTTAAGCAAACTGTAGCAGAAACCACCATTGCAAGAACATACGAAGTAGTTCAGCACAGGCTTCTGGAAGACGTATTTCTTCGTGTTCTCTCTGCTATTCGCTACTATTCGCTACAGCTTACATACACACACCAGAACACCGGTATTACGGTTGTTGGAGCCCGGTTTACCTTCCAGGTGTGTGTCCATTATTATCGTGTGACTATCTTGTGCTTAATTCCTGTGTCGTATGAGGTACCATGGGCTTGCCATATTGGCTTATAGGAAGGATATGGAAATATTTCAACGTGGTTTGTGGCGCTCCCTTGTGAAGCAAATCCGGTCCTGTGCGACAAGCCTTTTCAGTAGACTAACCACCTGGAAATGCCAGATCGATAACTTGTACTTTGACATGTGATATACGTGCATACATGCTACTCTGTCTTCATTTTGGGTTTTCCTGCCTTCATATAGAGCTAGCCATAATTTCCACGCATACCACAGGAAGCAGGAGCACACTAGATCTGCTCTGGTAAATGTAAACATGGTTTCTTTGACGACTTCTGACAGGTTTTGCAGTAAGTTATTTTTATTTTTCGGATTGATGAGTGGATGCTGAGAATCGCGTGATACTGTGACCGATGTACACACCGCTGGAATTACGTTAAATATATTATATTGCTAGCGACCAATGAAGCCATGCATTATGAAGAGCTCAAATTCTTATTTACCACCAACTGTAACTTGTTCTTCTTCCTGATATAGTTTCTTAACATAGATTTAGTTTCACGAGGTATCGATCTCTTTAAATAAAAATAGAAAAATTACGTCTTCTAAAAAGAGAACGCTGGTTGATGACAACAAGGAGAGAATTTGTACATTTACACAGAGCTTAAGGTTGAAGTGGAATACTTCATTTGTCCTTAACCAATAGTTGTGCAAATAGAGTATAATTAGATGTGATGGATGGTTGGATAAAATAGTGTCATCGAAAGTGTGATAGAGAACACAGTTCTTAAACTGGAACAATAATTTTGTTACTATCACTATAGTAGTCAAGCGATGGATTTGTTAGATAAAATGATGTCGCTGGAAAAGGGGTAGAGAACACAGTTCTGGAGCTGAAACAAGCATTTGTCAAACAGCGAAAGGTTATATTGAATAGTAAGCTAGCCATTCATAATACAGAGATATGTGGAATATAATATAATTACCTTGGTTGTGTGAAAGAAGAAGGAGAAGAGAGCACAACTTTGTTGAGGTATGGACAGAGGTTATTGAACTTGTCATCGCGAGGTTTGAGTTCGAGTCTCCTGATCTAGAAGAACAACTCTGGCTTCTATCAACGCACTGTCTTGCAGGCTGAATGGAAACATAAGTAGTTTATGCAGTTAACCCAAATAATTAAATTTGGCGAATGTGGATGTGGAGGGCCGAAAGATGCAGGTATCGCAGTTCAAATGTATGGTGTGGCCCAACGTATTTTACACGGGGGGAAAAGGAGGAAAAGTGAGCAGGGGCGTACAAAGAAGATATCTCATAAAGTTGTATATCTTAGTATGTATACAGTACACACACCTGCAGTAAGTACACCGTACATATACCTGCAATAAGTATACTGTACGCATACCTGCAGTAAGTACACCGCACACATACCTGCAGTAAGTACACCGTACACATACCTGCAGTAAGTACACTGTACGCATACCTGCAGTAAGTACACCGTACACATACCCACAGTAAGTGCGACTGGGGCAAGATGTGTTTTAATAGACATTTATAGCCCCCCAAGAAAACGATGCAACAAAGATGGTATGAAATGATGCAGGTCCGAAAGATCGAGCTTCCATATGTATCCTGCTCCGGGACACCACTTGCCTTTCCCAGCATAGAAGATATTCAATAGACTCTGAACTCGTATATCATGACGCAGGAAAAACTTAAATAGATAAGGATACAGAACTGTTGAGACAAGCGATTGTGGAGCAACATAAGGCCCATACAACCTACTGCTCTGCCCAAATTACTAGTAACATGCAATATGGATAACATGCTGAGGGGGAGCGACAAGGCAACTCATTTGGTTGAACAATGCAAGCATAATTTGTGACGTGGTGCCTTGGATACGGAAAGTAGGAAGGTATTATTCAGCTCTCTAAATCCCCGCAGCGGACGCCAGAATCCACCATTGCAAGAACAGACAAAGTAGTTCAGCACAGGCTTCTGGAAGAAGTCTTTCTTCGCGTAGTCTCTGCTATTCGCTACTATTCGCTACAGCTTACATACACACACCAGAACACCGGTATTACGGTTGTTGGAGTCCGGTTTACCTTCCAGGTGTGTCCATTATTATCGTGAGGCTGACTATCTTGTGCTAAATTCTTGTGTCGTATGAGGTACGACGTGCTTGACATATTGGCTTTTAGGAATTATATGGAAATATTTCAATGCGATTTGTGGCGCTCCCTTGTGAAGCAAATCCGGTCCTGTGCGACAAGCCTTTTCAGTAGACTAACCACCTGGGAATTCCAGATCGATAACTTGTACTTTGACATGTGATATACGTGCATACACGCTACTCTGTCTTCATTTTGAGTTTTCCCTCCTTCGTATAGAGCTAGCCATAATTTCCACGCATACCACAGGAAGCAGGAGCACACTAGATCTGCTCTGGTAAATGTATACATGGTTTCTTTGAGGACTTCTGACAGGTTTTGCAGTGAGTTATTTTTATTTTTCGGATTGATGAGTGGATGCTGAGAATCGCCACAATTTTCATTTTTTAAAGCACAAAAACTAGAATAAGAGTGAAAATCCGATTGTTTGAAGTTTGGTAAAGTGGTGTCGCCTTAGAGAAAAGACTTGGGAACCATTGGCCTGTTGGCTTAATGCCTAGATTATGTGTGCCCTATCAGTTTTGTTAGGGTTTGCCAAAAGCCGGTGGTTGGCTTAACACTTTCCAAAACTAGTGCGGTGTCTAGCGCAAGCCGTCGTAACAGTACAGTGTTGTAGACAGAAGATAAACATCGCCACCTATTACACAGCTGGATATAATATACCATTAAATCTTCGAGTTAGGTCAAAGTAAATTATCTCTTCTTTAGTTACAATATCGTGATTCGCGAAAACACCATTCCGTTCATAAATATCATATCAGACGCAGGTAGAGAGAATCCCCCTCGTGTGGCATGGATGTTGAGAGGAGTCCCGCTAACGTGCTAAGTAACCCGTGGTTCCTCGAATCAGGCGGTTTGAACAACAACAAACTAGCCCGCTCTTGCAGCAGCCATTACGACTTTCACAATGACAACTCGGCGGACATTAATGCCAACCAGAATATTCAAAGACTAAAGTGCCAGAGTTTTAATTCGACATGGAAACTCGGAGACCTTGTCAGTAAGTATGCATAGCAACATTGAACAAGATAGACTATCTATATACAAAAAGGCACAGACGATATTTCTTCTTCCCCGGGTGTAATCTTCTCCTACTATGTATGTGATTGTGGGTTTACAAGTATTGTTGTTCCTATCTAAGTTGGCATCATTTTGATCAATATCGATTCTATCCCAAACTGCCCATATTTTCTGGGTCTCTATTCTTAGGAATATAACCTTTTTCAAATTGTGCGCGAACACTTCTCCACAAAAGATTATTGTGTATTTCAGATGTAAACAGCAGGCATATTTTGATATGGGCTTACTTAACAAATCTGTATAAAGCTTATTTAGCTATCAATCGAATTTTGAACACTCTTCTCTCAAATGTGACTTGGTGTTTTCACCTTAGTTCATTTACTGTCCATCCTTCGTTTCTATTTGGCAGAACTGGCTTTTCATAACATAGATGAACTCATTTTTACTTCCAAGTTCCATTTGACAACTACAAGTTGCACACATTGCGTTACATTATCAGCAATGCTGTTCCTTTGTCCTATCCTATATGTAAATGTGTTGAAGAATATGTTTGTATTTTAGTAGCCACTATATACTTTGTCGTTGCGTTCTGGAACATTGTGCGACCATCTCTTTAGTGTTCTTATAGTCAAAGCTAACCGTGCTAAGTGTAGCACTCTCTAGTATGTTTCTATCGGGTTTCATTCGCTGGGTTATATCCCTACGTTTATTGAAAAAGGCAGACCTTGGTCCTCCTGGCTGTAGTGCAAAACGTGACTGTCAGTAAATTTCAATGGAGCGTGACGTGTATCTTCGAGTATTTTTACAATAGGTTGATCCATTTTCCTTCCATTAACTTATGAATAGATAGAGCCACTATTCCTATCCTATTTCTGGTTTTAGCGTCTCTGGATAAATGAACACTGGAACTTCCTTTAACCGAACTGTTGTTTCGAATGCCCACAATGAGTAGGTTTACTTACTCTATTGTGCGCCCTGAAAAGGGCGTTAAATGGCGGGTTGCAGTTGCTTTCCTCACATCTTGAGCGTGCTGATGAAGGTGGACCGGGGTCCTCCAGGCGGTTCTGACCCTGACTAACATCTCTGATTAGTATATTTTGCCTGAGCAGAACTCCCCAACTAAACTGTCAAGCTCCAGCGTAATTCTTGCCATGTTCGGCCAGTGCTTATGTGAGAACAGTATTTGCTTAAATACCCACATTAAATATCAGCATGGAAGGACAGATCATAGAATAAGTAGAGATTTTCATAGTTGGGCCAAATTAATAGTAAATAGCTATAAACTGGCACCTGAGCTGTAAGTTCAGGTAAGGTTAGATAGACATCTGTTGACACAGAGGAGGATCATCTTGGGCACTCGGAGAACACGTCCTGACCTCGCAGTCTAGGTCATACGGCCTTTAGGAAATCGTCGCCCATTGGCTGTGCCGCCACCTAACACGCGCTGACGAAGGGTCTAATTCGAAACTAAAAATAGATTGACCTTGCATCGAGGTCAAGATCGTCTGCTGTTATTTTGTGGTTGGTTTTGTTTTCGTCTATTCGAGCCGGGAGAGGAAGATAAAGAGGAAGACAGTGTCAACGGTGATAAATGATAGAAGGTGGCTGTCAGTCTTAAATTAAATAATTTTGTCCTTGTATGTGTATAAATAATAACGGGTAAGGCTGTATTTAATGTTATGTAGTTTGAACGTCGATGTACGTTAACTGTATTAAGTGTATTGAGTGTACTGCACTGTACTCACTGAGACTCACTCTGACTGAGTACTGTCCAGTACTTATTCACCCAGTCCCCAATGTTGCAACGTTCTTAATACACTGCCAATGTATCATATGCTAATACTGATACTCCAAATATTCACTTTCCTGCCTCTTCACAACTCTGTGCGCCACCATAAGTTACATATTAGCATGTTTACTAATCAGCAAACTGTTGGTCGTTGGCGAAGTTGGTATAGGAGAAGACTTCATTTACTTTAAATTAATGTTGAAATTGTATTTTATTGATTCACTATAGGAGCGTATCGCACACAGCTGTAGTCTTAATCTTGTATATGGTATTAGAGAGGAGAAGGCGTAGTTTAGTTCTGGTAATGTTTGAGGTCTACCTATGTTAATTTGCTAATATCATTTATATGGCCAGTGGGATGCCAATACTTTTCTCAAAAGGGGACAATGTTACAGGATATCTTTCATTATGAGGCTAAGGAGGAATACTCTCCAAATAATGTACAATATGTAGGTTACAAATGTAAATTGTACTGGCACAATTTAGCTTACTTCAACAATGCACAATACTTAGAAGTGGAATAAAATAAATAATATAAAATATATATCTAATAAATATTTAAAATATCCAGTCTGGTTTTCATGAAAGTTTTATATTTAGTTATTACAGATAGGTGTGAGTGTCTTTTCATGGTATATCTTGGTTTTGTGAAAATTACTGATATCACAAAAGCCAATATTATTCCACAATCTCCATTATTCCACAAGCAATTTCAGAGCGGAGGCAGAGGCACTGAGGGCGGCAGTGGAAGAAATGGTGACACACAGTGAAAATGAAAGCCATATAGTCCTGCTTACAGATGCTCTCGCCGTAGTCACAGCGCTAAAAAGCCAGAAAAACACTGAGCTTAATGACTTAAGAGCAGCACTCTGCAAACTGTGCCAGCAGTCCGCACCAAAAAGGGTAGTGGTACAGTGGGTCCCATCACACTGCAACATCCAAGGCAACGAGGAGGCAGACAGACTGGCAAAAGAAGGTGCAAGACAATCACAAACAGATACTAGTATGACGTACGAAGAGTCAAAACGGCTTATCAAAGCCAGATACATGACCAAATGGGAAACCGAACATACTGGTTACACCAAAAACGATTCCTATTACCAGTTGAACCGAAGAGAGCAGGTCGTTGTCTTCAGACTTCGCACTGGCCACAATAGACTGAGGTACCACCTATTCAACAAATTGAAGATAGGTGGTACCGACGAATGCCCGTGCGGTACTGGTAAAATGACCGCTGAACATCTGCTGCAGAACTGCCCGACATACGAGGATCAGAGAGAGCAGATGTGGCCATCACCAGTGGAACTGCAAGACAAGCTCTATGGCAGTGGCGACAGCCTCAGGATGACCGCAACTTTTTTTGAAAAAAATAATGGTTACTATCTGACTGCGTAAGAAGAAGAAGATTCCACAATCTCTGATCTGTTTCAATAGAGCATCTTGGTTTTGTGAAAATGACTGATATCACAAAAGTCAATATTATTCCATAATCTCTGATCTGTTTCAATAGTGCATCTTGGTTTTGTGAAAATTACTGATATCACAAAAGCCAATATTATTCCACATTCTCTGATCTTTTTCAAACAACCTAGAAGGTCAACAAATCAGTCTTTGCTGTGAGGGAACATTTTCCAAATCCATCCGCTTCCACATTCCACCCTTTGAAACAGTCAAATTATATGATAATAGAATACTTTAACACTTTACAAGATCTCTTTCATTACAGGGAACCAGGACACTACCACTCATAAGAAGCAAACGGAAATTTCATTTACTTATGACAGAACACCAAGCGTTAGCAGATATTATATTACACAGATAGGGACTAGGTTTTCTTCAACTAGTCCTCTACCTGAGGAGAGCTGATAAGACTCAAGTGTTTCCAATGCCAGAGAGATGTTATTGGTGGAGGAGGAGATAGTGGGAATATCGTTGACTATTGTAATGCAGATTAAGGCTAAGATAGTGAGGAATACTAATGGTGTTTGTTCAATATTTTTATTTTATGTCCCATTGAAATGTGACTCAAAATGACTCTACTAAAGTGTCTGGGGACTAGCCTAGTCCTATTTGTCCATTGGCGGCACACTACTGGTTATGAGATAATCTTACCACTCTTGATGCTTCTCTCCTATATGATCATACAGACATAGACTTAATAGGACAGGTCACCATTGAAGTTGGCCTCATATGTTTAACCAAGCATCACAGTATTCACCTTAAACAGTATATGCTCTGTCAATTGACAGTGTCAAACTTTTACAGTAGTAGAAGTAGTGACTACAGACTAGTGTATGTAGCACTTTGTTTTTACACAATTAGATTGCCAACTACATCAAAATCATTAATATTAGTAGTTCCTACATTTCTTCAAAAGTTGTGCTACCTAGCAAGAGTAGAAAAACATGATTATGAAGGAAAGTTTTTGGATAGTTATCCAATTATGATTGGCTACATTCACAGCACTGTCAGATTGAGAATAAACGTGTTAATGTAAACCTGCCAAAATTTGTAAACTTCTGACAAAAATAAGTGAATAATCTCTGAGATTCTGAAGATTAGAGTTAGACTGATAGCCCTGGAAACTTCTTAACTTAACTTAACGTCTTTATACTGGTTTAGAAGACCCTGCAGAGTCTGTATACAACCAGTTACATTGACATCACCTTGCTCTAAAAGCTATGCGCATCCAGTTTATTCTTAAATGCATTAACTGTCCCTGCCTCCACTACCTCCCCTGGCAATGCATTCCAAGCAGACACCACTCTCTGACTAAAAAAATATTTCCTAATATCTAGCCTGGACCTCTCTTTAGTCAGCTTGTAGCTATGCCCTCGTGTTATTGTAGGTGGCTGTATTTTAAAAAACTTGTTATAGTCTAATTTATCGATTCCTCTGATCATCTTATAAACCTGTATTAAGTCACCACGAATTCTTCTCTCTTCGAGACACTGTAGGCCGGTTTTTCTGAGTCATTCCTCATAACTGTAATTCTGGAATCCCACTATCATCTTTGTCGCTCTTTTTTGTATTCTTTCTAGCATGTTTATGTCCCCTCTATGATAATGACTCCACACCTGTACACAGTACTCCAATCTAGGTCTAACTAAAGCTTTATACAGTTTGACGATCACTTCCTTGCTCCTATTTTGTTTAATTAATATTTCTTTTTATCATACCTAACATTGCATTTGCCTTTTTCACTGCTACCTTAACTTGCTCACTCACCTTTCCTGTATGATCTATTAAAACCCCTAGGTCCCTTTCCTTAACTATCTTTCTAATATTGTTTTCTCCCATTCTGTAATTATGTTCCATATTGGATCTACCCATGTGGATGACTGTACATTTATCTACATTAAACTCCATTTGCCAGCTTACAGACCATTCTCAAATTTTATCTAAATCCGACATCAATATATCCACTTCCGCTTTAGATGAGACACTACTGCATAGTTTTGTATCATCAGCAAATTTTGCAATCATGGATCTCATATCAATGTCCGGGGACGGCGTGGCCTAGTGGTTAAGTGGCACGGCTCACAACCAGAAGGTGCTGGGTTCGATCCCCATCACAGCACCGGCCGTTACCCCGGGGAAGCAAACCCTTAGAAAATGCAGGAGGAAGCAGACCCTTACATAAAATGCATGCTGAAGTCGGATGCACTGGGCCGACAGGCGCAAAATAAAAACCACAGTGTAACGCACACACGCCTTGGGGAATAGATAAATAAGGCGAACGCAAAAAAAAAAAAAAAAAAAAAAAAAATATCAATGTCCAAATCATTTATATATATCAAGAACAAAATTGGTCCCAAAACCGAGCCCTGTGGCACACCACTTTTCACTTCACTCCACTCAGAGTACTCCTTATTTATGCCCACCCTCTGCCTTCTTCCCGTTAACCAATTTTCAATCCATTTGGCAACTTCCCCACCTATTTCATGTGATTTTAACTTTCGAAATAATCTTTGATGAGGTACTCTATCAAAGGCCTTTGCAAAGTCTAGATAAATAACATCCACTGACTCCCCTTTATCTATGATTTTAGTAACCTCCTCCATGAATTCTAATAGATTTGTTAAGCATGATCTCCCTCTAGTAAACCCATGCTGACTATTTCTAATTAGATTACATTTTTCTAAATGCATTACAAAGTTTTCTTTGATTATTGACTCTAACAATTTACAGACTATGCTCGTTAAACTCACCGGTCTATAATTTTCCGGATCTGATTTTTTGCCTTTTTTGAATAAGGGGATCACTCCTGCATCTTTCCAATCCCGTGGAACAATCCCTTTTGTAAGTGATTGAGAACATAATATAGCCAATGGTTTTGCTAGTTTGTCTCTAATTTCAAACAGCAATTTTGGGTGAATACCATCTTGACCTGGACATTTATTCACCTTCAACCCCTCCAATTTTTAAAAAACCATTTCCTCTGTAATACAGATTGATCTTAATCCCGCTGTATCCATGTCTCTTTGAAAAATATCTATAGGCTCTGGGATCTCGGAGCAGTCCTCCTTTGTGAAGACTGTGCCAAAGTACTGATTGAGCAGATTAGCAGCCTCCCTATTCTCACTTATTATTTTCCCTGTACTGTCTATGAGAGGGCCTACTTTGTCTTTCATTCTTTGTTTATTTCTAACATAAGAAAAGAAGCTTTTACTGTCAGTCTTGATCCTCTGAGCAAGTTTTTTTTCAAAGTCTATTTTTGCTGTTTTATTTGCTTTCTGAGATCTGTTCTGCTTGTCCAAATATTTTACATATGTTTCTTTTGATTTACCTGCCTCTATATATTTTTTCCATGCTTTATTTTTTGCTCTTCTACATTTCACTACAAATCTAGTTATCCACTTTTTACGCTTGGGGTTTACCTCCCTACATGGAACACATTCCTCTTTTAGCGTTTCTAGAACTGTTTTAAAACTTTCCCACTCCTGTTCAACATCTGTTCCTACAACAATATCTTTCCAGATTATGTGGTTCGCTGCCTCTTTCATCCTCTTAACATCTGCCTTAGAGTAGTCGTATGTTCGTGTGTTTATGTTTACTTCTTTCCCTGCAATAAGATCCCAACGGATGATTTGATGGTCACTTGAGCCAAACAGTTCCCCAACGGTAACGTTTTCAATCATATTTTCCTCTGTGGTAAAAACTAGGTCAAGTATGTTTTTGCCTCTGGTGGCTGCTTCTACATGTTGAATTAAAAAATTGTCAGTTATGCACTTAACAAAAGGTTTAGACTCTACAATTGCTTCTGCCATATCCCATTTTATTTCTGGATAGTTGAAATCTCCCATTAATAATAATTTCCCTTTACTTGCCTTTGCTATGCTACTAATCAGCTCCTCATCTTCCTCTTTTTGACTTGATGGACATCTATAGCACACTCCAATCACTGTTTTTTCACCCCCACTTTCTATTTCTCCCCATACACTTTCATTTTTGTTACCACATGATAAATAATCTTTGATCGTTATATTAACAGAATTTATACAGTATAATAAAACGCCACCTCCCTTAGTCTTGTCTCCAATTATCCTATCTTTCCTTAACATTGTATATCCCTCAATTTCAAGTTCACTATCTGCAATCTCCTCTGACAAAACTAATTGAATAATCTCTGAGATTCTGAAGGTTAGTTAGACTGACACCCCTGGAAACTTCTGACAAAAGTAAGTGAATAATCTCTGAGATTCTGTAGGTTAGAGTTAGACTGACACCCCTGGAAACTTCTGAAAAAAGTAAGTGAATAATCTCTGCGATTCTGAAGGTTAGAGTTAGACTGACACCCCTGAGGCTTCTTGAGTTCTAGAAACTTCTAGCACTTGCAGCTTCTTTTTGACAGTATGTAAGATTGGAATGAAACTCGTTTAAGTCTATTTTTCCACAATCAACAACAATGTGTAAGAGTGAAAATTATGGGATATAAAAAGTTGATTTGCTTAAAGACCACCTGGGCATGTGCTTAAAATATAATTTGTGAAATGACTAATTGATCACAAGAGCAAAATTTTGTACATTATGTTTAAGCAATTGCAGTAAATTAAAAAAGACTGTAGCTTTCCCTAATGTGATGTTGTTTCATGTGTGCATCCCTGGGCCCCTTACTGGTGAGAAAAGAAAGTCACTGCTCATCCATGCCTGTCATTGAAGGCGACTTAAGAAGAGTTGTGCTAAGCAATTAGTGATCACCGCGTTACATTAATTGCTACAGAAACAACCATTGCAAAATGTATAAAAGATATTGGAAAATATTTTTTTCAAGAGTGGTGAATGCTTGGAATGCATTGTCACAGAATTTAGTTTAGGCAGGGTCAGTTAAAACATTAAAAAATAGATTGGATGCACTGTTATTTTTAGTTTAGGTGGAGTGGAATAAACTAGACTGTAGAGCCTTTTAAACCATTATAATAGTCAAGTTAAAAGCACACAAAGTACTTTGGTGTGGACTTCCTAAGGAGGCCAACTGTAAGGGGGGGGGGGTGAGGTTGGGGGGGAGGTTGGAAGGCGACATATTCTCCTGACTGAAGTGAAAATGGAACAATATACGAATGTGCTCTTGTTAGACAGTCAATTTATTTCTTTCATAGGGTAAAATAAACAAAAGAGCAGGCTAATTGTGCTTGTACATTGTATCTTCTGCAGATCATTATTGTTGTTTATTTCAACTGATAAACACTGTAGTATACTTGCATATAGGCCTGTCTTGTTTTAAGTAGTCCTAATCTTTATCCGCAGAAATGTAACTATGAACAATTTGAATGAAGTTGTAGTTACAATCAACAAGTGGATTGTTTTGAAGAGATGTCCGGTTTTGATTGTAAGAAGTAAACAACTTGAAACGAAAAATTATAAAAATTGTTGCTCCCGCATATCGTGGTGCAAGCACTTACCTACAGTGTATCCTGGTTCCTAAGAACAAAAAGGCAGTGACACAAAATAATTCAGTTATTTGTTATAGTGTCTTAATGTAGATAACTGCATTGATAGATTGCTTGAGCATTCATTATTTCTATATCAACATTTAGTTTTAATCTTTCCCTTAAATAAAGGACAGTTAAGCAGTTAGTATTAGTTAGTTACAATTATTTTTAATTCAAGAAAAGATATAGAACTACTGTACATCATGTTCAATATATTTCACAATTTAACAATCACTGCTGGTAAGTTTAATTATTCATTCAGTTTTTTTATTATTACACTCAAATTTGTAAGTACATTTTCTGAGAAGATTGTTACTGCTTATTTGTCCACAAAATTACATTTGTTGTTATGCAGCATTGTGTAGTTTTTAATGTAGTCAATTGTTTTTACTCACTTGTTAATAAATTGTCCATTCTTATGTATATAAAAATTGTTTCTAAATAATTTCTCTTTAAGGTAGCTGTGTGCATCGTGTTTATTTATATATCATTTTTTGAAAGTGTAAATTTATTGCTGTTTGCTTTTATTAGCTCACATTTGTTTTATCTATGCATTTGCGATGGGACCTAGTTACAATTTTTAGTGTAGTATATGGACATGGTGGTAATTTTCTTGCTGTGCCACCTTGAAACCACAACACTGATGCTAAAACTTTATATGATACAGCAATAATTGTGCTCAGAATTTGTTTCCATTCACATTGTGTAGTTTTCATGTGTGTGTAACTTGCTGTTGGTTTGTTCCTTGTACTATGTAAGGGCAAACTGTTGTAGTTAGAGGCAGTCAGGAAAGGACCCAGACCACTCAGAATGAACCAGAATATTCAGGGATGTCAAAAGAAGACAGTCTGCGATAGGTCGAAACCTAGTTTAGCGATTTGATGCTCTACACCCCAATATAGAATATAAGCCATTCAGCAAGAAGAGTTTGCTCATTGTTTTATTACACTTTTAATTGCATTTGTTTTTGTTGAGATGTGTCCAGGAGATTTACAAATTGTGATAATTGTGATATACACTCATATATACATTGATTCGCTTTACTTTCAGACTATCCAATGATGGGCGTGCTTCATAACCAGCCAGAGGTTTCTGGCCATAGAATACCAATGGATTTCTCCCCATACTTACTGTCGGCAAGTCCACCCAAGTTGTCAGGTTTTGACATCACAAGCTACTCATCTCAGTACTCAACTGGTCACATTGGATTTAGTCCATCCTCCTTTCACATTGGCAACTTTAACAGTTATTATCCGTCTCCGATAAACCGAACATTTGACAGCAATGCTAACTTAAATAAAAGGAGAAATGGACTATTGAAATCCATAATTGTTAAGCCAGAGGTTTCTAGTGACACTGAAGGTAGCTGTTTGCTTCCAGAGAGTCCACATTCACCTGGTAAAGTGACCAAAAAGGTTTCATTTGCTGACCACAAAGGGCTTGCTCTAGCTCATGTGCGTTTGGTCAAGGAAAGTCCAGATGAACCACCCCATCTGAATCCAGATATTTTGTCATCATTGACTAAGGGTGCAATTGCAGATGTGACCTGCAAACCACCCATCAAACTGTGTTTCCCTCAACCAGCATCTGACTTTCTAGCCTTCAGGGATAAAGTCAGTACCAACTTGGTCATGCTAGAAAATGTCCTGCTGAAGGACTATACTGTTGAGGGCACCATTAAAGTGAAAAACATCAGTTTTGAAAAGCATGTGTTTGTGCGGTTATCTTTGGATGACTGGGAAACTTTTGAAGACACTGATGCGACTTATGTTCCTGGTCTTGGCTTAAGCTACTCAGAATGTTTTGACACTTTCTCCTTTAAGGTTGACATTGCACCAAATTTTAATGTCTCCAAGACAATTCAATTTGCTGTGTGCTTTGAGGAAAATGGAAACCAACATTGGGATAGCAGTGATGGAACCAACTATTGCATTGTATCAGAAAATTATGAGGCTTCCAAGTTAACATCAGCGGGATCTCTGTGTAGTCCTAGATGGCTCTCAGATAAATCCACTGAAACCTGGTCCGAGTTTTCTGTGTTGCCGGATAAAGACACATCCACACCCTACTACTGAAGCAGAATTCTTCAGTAACTGGTGACTATACAAGGTCCTCTTGTGCCAGAAGAACTTTACTGGGACTCTATGAATTGCTATGAGTAAACAAGACCTGTAGACCACAAGATGGCATTTAAGCCATGTTTCTCACAGATCAGCTTAAATTCATAATGCACATTAACAGAAAAGACTACTTCCAAGTGTTGAAGAAAGTCACTTCCAAGTGTTGAAGAAAGTCACTTCCAAGTGTTGAAAAAAGTCACTTCCAAGTGTTGAAGAAAGTCACTTCCAAGTGTTGAAGAAGGTCACTTCCAAGTGTTGAAGAAGGTCACTTCCAAGTGTTGAAGAAAGTCACTTCCACGTGTTGAAGAAAGTCACTTCCACGTGTTGAAGAAAGTCACTTCCAAGTTTTAAAAAAAGTCAAACCTCATTAAGCATAGTTTCTCTTATAATGTATCACACAAATAGATGTATATCAAATATGGTATTTAATAGACTTGTTAGTTTAGCATGGTAGTTTGACAGTTAAGCATATGCACATGATTCTATGCAGCTAATTATAAACTATAGTAATAATCTCAAGAGGTTTGTGGAAATGAGACAATTAATATTTATGTATGATCGTACGGTAATGCATTGAGATAAAAAGTACATTGTTACAGATATTGCTGGTTAACTTATAAATTGCTCAAATTAAAAAAACACATCTTTATCATATTTTGTATTACAGTACTGCTAACCAGGGCAACAGCACATGTTAATTAATTTAATGCTCTTGAGTCTTTCATAGATGAGTAGTTGAGAGAATTTTGTTTCCCTTGTTTATACCTGCCAGTACTTAACATGGGAAGCTTTAAAATTTGACAGAAGACAGTATGGCCTATGAGATATGAATGTCTTAATATGTTTGTGCTGGTGACCATTTGATTTATTTGAGGTTGAAACATTGTAGGAGTTAATACACAGCTCCTAAATATCAACTGGTTCTAATTTACCTAATCATAGTTGTTGGTTGCACACAAACCGTTGAGAAAGGACCACACCTCAAAGTACTGATGGTGACAATTTTCGTTTTTTGAGGCCATCACATGATGATACCCATAATATCAGAACTTAAAATAAATATTTTCCTATGTAGATTAAAGTAGCAAATATTAAATGTATTCCTATGTTATATCGTCCCTTTATGTCTTTTTCTTTGACGAATTAAAAACCGTAATCCTGTAAAATATAAGCCTTATCATATACTTAGAAAGAATTGATAATTTTGTCATGTAAGATGGGGTTGTTTAGTTCAGTTTTACTGAGATCAATTTATTTGTTAGTTTGTTCTTCTATTTGTAATGGAAAAGTATTTACAGTTGCTCAACCTGATGTCATTGCCATTTAACGTCACATTTGATTCATTCTGTACATTACTTAATCTCCTCAACATATCTTATATTTAATTAAACTTACCGTTTTTAGTTTAAACAAAGAGGTAAGTAGCATGTCCTTTGCAGAATGTCACTTCTTACGACCGCCAATCTATTTGGCTGCTACAAGTTTCTTGGCAAGTGTGCAGTACAGTAGGTTGCAATTACTATCCGTACGCGGAGAAGCGATAAACTTATGTCTGCCAAATTGGACACAAGCGTGAATCGAACCAACCAAGTCTTTTGGATTGTGAAACGGACATATTTAATCTATTATCTTTATGTCATCTGCTGTGAATGATCAATTATCACTATTTAAACACACCAGAACATCAGCTTGGCAACTAAAACCACACTGTGCTACCAGTGTTAGACTTGGCACCTATCCAAGAACCGAGAGAGGGAAAATAAATTGTGACATGAAATATCTAAGAAAGTTAATCTGTGCTACCAGGAGAGATAGAATAAGACATGTAGACTTTAGAAGTATTGTAGAAACTGTCCCTTGTGTTGAATACATTTGAAGACAGAAAAAATGTTTGTTTAGTCATCTAATGACAATGCAGCCTGATCAAGTCACACTGTGTGTTTGTAGCACAAGTTGTTTCTGGATATAGTGAATGACTGTTGCCCAAAACTGATGACCTAAGCTCCCCACGATGCTTACCTGCACAAGTGAATAGTCAACCAAACTGAATCATCCTTTCATCTTCCCCTTCTTGTACTTCATGTTTGTTAAAAAGAATACTTTACCTTTGAGAGTAGCACTCCGAATTAGTGATAACATCTTTACAAATGCTTGTACACTGCAGGTTAGTTCTAAGTTAGTAATTCCTGCGATAAAACTACTATTTTCATTTCCCAGTACAAAGAGGAGAAATAAACTTCTGGCATTTCAAAATATTTGTGTTTTATAACATAATATTGTAACATGTAGTATTATATCTGGGGTTTGTAATATATGCTCCTGATTATGCAACAGATAAAATACTAGCTGAAAATATTGGTCATTTTCATTGCATTGTTTTTTTCATTAACATGTTTTAGTGTCAGCTTTGTTATGATATTATGTAAATTTTGGGCGGTATTTCAGTTCTGTCATTTGTTTCAATGTTTAACTATTGTAACTTTTAAAAAAACATGAGAGATTTTATTAAGAGCACCTGCAATTATAATAAAACATGATCACACTGCAAGTTTATGAACATTTTTGAGATTATTGAAAATAGAAATACCTCATGAATGCCATTTTCTGGAAAATTGAATTTGGAGTTTTGTGTTTTGCCCTTCTTAGAATGGGTTATTGCACCAATACTTGTGTAATGTACCACATGAAAATTATGCAGTTTTCTCAGGCCTTCACAGCAAGCACTTGTTACAGTTGAATCAACATTCCATGGGCTTGTTTATGTCTCCACATTAATGTGTTTAAACATTCTTTTCTTTTGCATTTCATTTACAAGTGTCTTGCATTATCCACATGCTTCCCAAGTTTGAAATTAAATATATATGCATTTAAAGGTTTTGAGATTGGTTTCATCTATCTGCATTTCAATATGAAATTCAGATGTCTGTCAGATAAAGTTGGCTTTCTTAATCTTTTACAGTACGACCTGGTTAACTAGGTTGGTGTATTTAGATCAAAATCTTATCAATTAGGATGGACTGTAAAGGATTAAGACCAGAAATCTGATAAATTAATCTAGACTGTAAAGGGTTAAGACTATATGGTATTTGAGGTATTAGTTGCAGTATGTGTATTGAAACAAGGCTAAATATATCTATTAAAATCCACATGAATATGTTGCTGATGTTTTGGAATGAAATAGCATTTGTGAAACCTGATATTACTGGTAGAGCAAATATTTTTTAAGTGCCAGTGTAAGGGGGTAATTTGTTGGTACCATTTATCATTCTTTTGTCTGTGAGCATTGGGAATTGTTACTAATAAATTGAGCACTTGTTTTGAGAGCTCTTTTTCTTAACTTAGTTCTCAAAATGTTTTTCAATAGTAGGTTTGCATTTCAAGATGGACAGTTTAATAAAATGATCTGGGGAAGAGAACTATAGACAGTGCTAGGTGCAGGAAGAGAGAGTGAACTATAGACAGTGCTAGGTGCAGGAAGAGAGAGCGAACTATAGACAGTGCTAGGTGCAGGAAGAGAGAGCGAACTATAGACAGTGCTAGGTGCAGGAAGAGAGAGCGAACTATAGACAGTGCTAGGTGCAGGAAGAGAGAGCGAACTATAGACAGTGCTAGGTGCAGGAAGAGAGAGCGAACTATAGACAGTGCTAGGTACAGGAAGAGAGAGTGAACTATAGACAGTGCTAGGTGCAGGAAGAGAGAGCGAACTATAGACAGTGCTAGGTGCAGGAAGAGAGAGTGAACTATAGACAGTGCTAGGTACAGGAAGAGAGAGCGAACTATAGACAGTGCTAGGTGCAGGAAGAGAGAACGAACTATAGACAGTGCTAGGCTCAAGAAGTAGTAGAGGTATATGGTTTGCACCAGTTGACATTGCACATTATGATGATCATTTGACAGTCAGTCAGTGGGTAATATGCTTGGTCAAAGCATAAAATATGCTATATACTAAATATCTTACTTAATGTTACATATTTAATGGTAGTGACATTAGTTTTGTAATAATACTGAATCGTTTATCAGTATGTTTTTATATGACTGGTTTTCTATTCATCTTATTTTCATTGTTTCTTTGTTTTGTGCTGACTTGATTAATGTCCTATTTCTTTGTTTATCATATAAGGTCTTCTTTGACTGTGAGTCTTATTAATGATAGCTTGCTTCTTTGTGATACTGCCAGTGCATGTTACTTTGCCTACACATAATAATTATTTATGAAATTCAGCTAATCCTGTTAAAGACAGAATTTGAGAGGCTTTGTGCACTGTGTCAGAAACAAGCCAACAATGCTTTGAAAAACTTTATGAATAAGGCTATTTCCCATGCAGAAGATCTATTATCAGATGATATTATAGTGAAATGACAATTATTTTGTTCTTCAGTTTTATTATGTGCTGCTTGACTTCTGAATTTGTTCTCGGTTTTATTTTTTCTCCCCCTCCAAACCCCATCCCCTTCTGCTGACACACTAAAATGGCATTTTGAAAATGCAGTTATTTTCTACCTGGTGCTTGTATTATACAGCTAGTATGCTGTATGTCTTCATGTTATTTCCTGGTTTCAGAATCTATCTAATTTAAGTAGACCTGGCAAATAAGGCCAGCAAAGGCCTATAAAGTACTTCAGTTCAGTTTTATAATTACCATATTACGATTACAAGAATGTTTCATCAGTATTACCAATGTCAATCATCCAGATTAAATGATTTTTATGTGACCTTGTTAATTAAAATCACATCTTTGATAATTATCTGGAAAATTTTTAAACTTTAGTAATATTCTACTGGCTAATGGTGTAAGTTAAAAGTGTCAGATTTGATCAGGATCTATAAAGTTTGAGTTGATAGTTGGCCACATCACTGAAAAACATTGATTGATGGACACACCATTGAAATATATTGATTGATGGACACATCACTGAAATATATTGATTGATGGACACATCACTGAAATACATTGATTGGTGGACATATCACTGAAATACATTGATTGATGGACACATCACTGAAATACATTTATTTATGGACACATCACTGACATACATTGGTTGATGGACACATCACTGAAATACATTGATTGATGGACACATCACTGAAATATATTGATTGATGGACACATCACTGAAATACATTGATTGGTGGACATATCACTGAAATACATTGATTGATGGACACATCACTGAAATACATTTATTGATGGACACATCACTGAAATACATTGGTTGATGGACACATCACTGAAATACATTGATTGATGGACACATCACTGAAATACATTGATTGATGGACACATAATTGAAATACATTGATATATATAGGTTTGTTTCATAAATCTATACATTTTATATACATACATACATACATGCATACTATATGTTTACCAAATCATAAAATGTCATATTTATACAAATAAAAAGCCTGCAGAATGTTTCATATGGTGCCATCCCACCATATTCAGACACAGACATCCTCTGCTTTTAATGATGGGTTTGATGCTGGACCACCAAAGTGGATAGGAAATCATTACAGATCAAACCACTGTCTTATTTTCATTTGTCAGTGCATATAGAAGCCTGAACAACATGCTTACCCTATCATTTATTAAGTGCATAGTAGCACTAGACCTAAAGGCACGATATAAAAGTAGAAAGAATTTCACATTGCTTGCTTGCCGGAAAATGTTTGTCTTTTGCTTGTCATTCACAAATCTATTTTTGAAAATATTTATTGCTGAAGGAGGTGGAGATTTATATTTTGAGCCTTCAACGAACCTCGTTTGTTTCGATGGTGGAGAAAGTTGAATGAAGAAGCTAGTATTGGGCTTGTCCGAATGTTGGCGGTTGTCCGGCACACTGTTGAAGTTTGTCCAGCACACTGCTGAAGTTTGCATTTCATTATAGCATGACAACCCCATTTGCAACATGGATTGACACTTCCTTTCTCGAACAATTTTGTTGTAGCTTGTGATGCTGATTAACACGTTTCTGTTTACTAAAGAAAGTTGAGTCAGCTGCTGAGAGCAGATGCTAAGATACAATATTGTGTGTTATCCTGAGCATCATTAATACCATATTATCAATTAATACTTTGTTATGGTAACCAATATTATTTTGTTATACATAGTACATCTGTAAACCATTACTTGGCTTACTCTTAGGGAAGGAAAGGCGTTGATGAAGGGAACTGGGCACCCTACCTCATAAACAGGATGTGGCCTCGTACAATGAAGTCTCTAAGACTTCATCCCATACAGCATCATCTACTATGGGACTGCCTTTACCTTTTTAGAAGTACATAGTATTAAATGTCATTTATGTAACAATTATAATTTGTTTTGTGAACTTCCACTATTGAATGTATTATATAATGCAAGTAAGAGTATTAGCCTATGTCTAAATATTTGAAGAATGTTTAGTGATTCTATACAAATGTGACTTACTACAGTATTAGGCATTTATTTAACAGCTATATAGTCACTATTTCACCTTTCAATTATATAATACATATTTTAGCATTGTATTTCCATTTGCAGCTTAGTTTGACATTCACTGGATAGGTTAAGGGAAAGAGTGCCAGTATAATGATGTAGTGTAGATCAGGGTTATTTAGTTATTTATACCAGCTTGATTGTCCTAAAAGTCTGCCTCTAGTTCTGTTTATATATTCTCCTGGACAATATATTCCATGCCACAATGTTAAACTATGCTCTACTACCCTTTTATTGTTCCCTTCAAAAAGTGTTGCTGTTTGTCGCAGTGTGCCATACCTTTTTCTGTCACATAATCCACCAACAAATTTTAACTCTTCTATGATGAACATGTGCTTGTTTTCAGCACATCCTTTGCCTTTTTTGGCTATCTGTGGCATTTACAATCTTCTATGAAACCATATCTCTATGTGTTTCCAGCAATTTGGCAAGCTTTCATATAAAAGAACTGGCCGTATATAACACATTTGTGTTTCCTGTTATTATAATATAATCTATTCAGTTATATTTGCTGCGACTCATTTCTTAAAAGGCCTTATGAGCTCAAATATAACCAGGGCTGCTTCTCCTGTCTATTGTTCAATGGGCTTGTCTCACCACAGCAAAATGTTATTCTTAAACAAAACATGATTTTCTTACTAGGATGCAGTTCTTACCTAGTCTGTTCTGTTTATTAGAAATATGTTTCAGGGTAGCACAATTCGGAACTGTAAACTCCATCTTCCGGGTGTGGGTCGCATAAAATGTAAAAGCACTCAATTCTTGCGTTTCTTGCCCACTTTTATTATTTCCGTTGTATAAAATGAATATTCTTGGCAGGTGTTCTTGCTCATATTGAAAACTTTCTTGGACTAAAAGTAATCCCATGCAATGCTTGTAGTTCATAGATATGGCAATGGTAGGTTTACAGGCCCTGTAAGTGTTGGGGTTTCAGAGTTAATGGGAGCAATATATAATACTTCTGTACATCTGTGAAGGAGACTAGTAAAATACGAATCAGTCAATCAAAACCTTTTAGCTCCCGTCAGAGAATATATATATATAAGTGTTCCTGTCCTGTGCCATCCTTTTCAGCTCTATCCGAATCTTCCTTTTTCCTATGTTTCTTGAATGCTCTCTTCCTTATTAGTGTTTAGTTTGTCTACTCCCGTTATCTTAGGGATTCTAGAACAGAAACCGTCTTGTAATGCTATCAGCTGTTTCCTTAATATATGTCCTAACGCCAACACATTCTGCAAATCTCACCGACATTTGTCAGAAAGTTTGATATTAGGAGTTTTATCATACCATTAAAGTCCCCATATTTCGCACAAGTACCCATTGAACCTTTTTCTTTGTAGTTTCCCCCCACAATATAGTATAACAGCTTTTACATTGCGGTTGAAGCATTGTATTTTTTGTTGTGGTACAATAGTATTGTGATCTGGAAAAGAACAGTTCAAATGTAGTCTTGACATGAACAAAGTAATAAACACGTAGCAACATTTCCACATATGCAGGTCTTCCATCAAAACTAAAACAGCACAAAAGTACACTGATCTAAACTAAACAAATATCAAGATAATTCAGTTAGATAATTACAGAATGCTAGTGCCTTAAATTGATATTCTTGTAGAACCTTATCTTTATGCCTTTATCATGTACCCAGGCCTTGATAATCTTAATGTCTGTATGCTGGTATAGAAAATTCTGCAGTCTTCGTCTTCTTCGTTCGTTCTCAATCTCCCACTACCAAACACTGAAAGGGCTTAGGTAGCAGAATCTTAGTCCAGATAACGGAATGCGTTGTGTCATAGTTTACAGCTTGGCTGCGATATTTGCACCTTTCAGTCCAACACATCCGACTTCAGCAAGCATTTTGAGTACCGGGTTAGCATTCCCTCTTCGATCCCTTCTCCTTAGCCAGTCTGCCCTGAGGCAGCCTGTTATCCAGGATCACCGCGTGGAGGTGTAGAAGGGTCTTGGCAGCTCTGGTTCGCTGGCCCTGACTCTAGCAGTCAGCTATGGGTCGCTGACCACTGCAGCTCTTGCGCTGCACAGCATCTTGATCCCCTGCAGAGTCTGTATTCAACCAGTTTCATTAACATTTTCTTGCTCCAAAAACTATGCGCATCCAATCTATTCTTAAATGCATTCATTGACCCTTCCTCTACTACTTGATGTGGTAATGTATTCCAAGCATTCATCACTCTCTGACTAAAAAATATTTCCCAATATCTAATCTGGACCTTTCTTTAGTTAATTTGTAGCTTTAATAATTTTATAATTTGAAGCGTTGATACACCACATTTACTATTCTTCACATGAAATACTAATGGTAATCATTCTTGTTATTGTCTGTTATGCTATATGACTAATGTTGGTATCCAGTGATATTAGGATTGACAACATTTGTATCCTTGTATATCATTGGTTGTGACAGTAATACATATATGAATTAATACTAATGTGTGCAATATGAGGAAATTTGAACATTGTATATTGTACATAATGTGCACTTTATATACAAAACTATATCTGTTTATAAAGTACAGAATATGTATTGCTTATGCAAAACTGCAATGCATTGTATATATTGTACATAACTTGTGTACAGTGCAGTATGATGCTATCTGGACTTATCTACATATAAATAAACCATAAGAATTCTTGGAACTTGTTGTTGACAAATGTATAACTATATTACTGTTAGAATGAGCACTGTATGTGAACTTATGTGGTTGACAAATGTATACCTGTGTTACTGTTAGACTGAGCACTGTATGTGAACTTATGTGGTTGACAAATGTATACCTGTGTTACTGTTAGACTGAGCACTGTATGTGAACTTATGTGGTTGACAAATGTATACCTGTGTTATTGTTAGACTGAGCACTGTGTGTGAACTTATGTGGTTGACAAATGTATAACTTTAGGTTACTAAAATCATAGATAAAGGGGAGCCAGTGGATGTTATTTATCTAGACTTTGCAGAGGCCTTTGATAGAGTACCTCATCAAAGATTATTTCGAAATAAGCAATCAAAGCACCCTAAAAGATTATCTCACAGCTCAACAGGCAATACAGAAGCCCAAATATATTCTTTACAACCTTCGCACTGAGATCCATACAAACAAAGAACTGGGCAACATGTTAGAAACCCTGGTCATTTGTTGCAAATTGTGTAAAAGTGAGATGTTTACAAAACGCATTGAGCGGTTAATTGTTTATGGTTTATACACAACAAAATCAATGGGACGACAGAATTCTCGTGAAAATGTACATATAAAAAAATTGCTTCCTCCCGGGGAACATAAGGGTGAGACAAAATATACTGCTGTGAAAAAGCTGTCCACCTTCTGTTTAGCATATAACAGAACTGAACCAGTGATTGTCCTCAATGTTTGATAGCGGCAGAGGGTTATGATTGGACCAATTCAACAGCAAATGGATGATATTCACTCTCTCAGAAAGTCAGCTGATTCATACAGAACAATCAGTTTTACACGTACAGCTGCATTATTGCGTCAGATTTTAATACGTGTTATAAACCAAAATACAGTCTATTTCATGTTGGTGACTTGAATTCCAGATTTATGAAAACCCATTTCAGCATGTTATTGTTGCAGGGAAAAGTATTTCACAAAACGGAATTGTTTTTTCTCTCACGAAACCAACTATCCACGTCATTTAACATCCGACCTTATTCTTGCACGCGGAGACAATTTCCTTCCTGGCTTAGCCCGTTTGACGCACAATCCTCGAACCTCTTGTCAATACTGTTTGGAGTAAATAATCTGAATGTGGAAGAAATTGTAATTCCGAGGTTATAGAGTACAAATTACATTAAATACTGAAGTGTGCCAATCCCCGACCTATGCCTTGCGGTTGTTCTCGAAAATTGTACACGTAGTAAGCCTCCGGTTCAGGACGACACATGATTTCAGGTAATGGTAACAGCTGAAAGAAAGTGTCAATGAGTCCGTCCATTCTCGTATCTATCTATATATATGTAAAAGTAAATAATTTAACAATAGAACGGTTGGTGTAAACGTAACTTATTGAACAATAGAACGGTTGGTGTAAAAGTAACTTATTTAACAATAGAACGGTTGGTGTGAAACTAGCTTGTTGAACACTAGAACGGGATCAAGATGCTGAGCAGCACGTGAGCTGCAGTGGTAAGCGACCATAGCTGACTGCTAGCGTCAGGGCTAGCGAACCACAGCTGCCAAGACCCTTCTACACCTCCACGCGGTGATCCTTGATAACAGGCTGCAGCAGGGAAGACTGGCTAAGGAGAAGGGATTGAAGAGGAAATGCTAACCCGGTACTCAAAAAATGATTGCTGAAGTCGGATGTGTTGGACCGAAAGGTGCAAATATTGCAGCCAAGCTGTAAACTACGACACAACGTATTCCGTTCTCTGGACTACATTCTGCTACTTAAGCCCTTTCAGGGTTTGGTAGTGGGAGATTGAGAACGAACGAAGAAGAAGAAGAAGAATACTAGAACGGTTGGTGTAAAGCTAGCTTGTTGAACAATAGAACGGTCGATATAAAACTAGCTTGTTGAACAATAGAACGGTTGGTGTAAAACTATCTTGTTGAACAATAGAACGGCTGATGTAAAACTATCTTGTTGAACAATAGACCGGTTGGTATAAAACTAGCTTGTTGAACAATAGAACGGTCGATATGAAACTAACTTGCTGAACAATAGAATGGTCGATATAAACTATCTTGTTGAACAATAGAACGGTCGATATAAAACTAGCTTGCTGAATAAGCAAACGACACTGATCAATGCAAGATGCACTTGTCATTAAATAAAGCTATTTTTGATGCTGATCTTTCATTTTCAGACATATCAGATTTCTGCATTAGCATGATGAAGCAATAATGCTAAGAAACTCGTTTTGTAAAACAATAAATGTGAAACAGAAGATAAATAAGACCAAATTAAATGTAAACATTGGAAGCTGAACAATGGAGTCGAATATCTGAACAGTTACATCATCATCATGGTTTAGCACCTTGCCGGTAGAAGTGAATAATTGTGTTTCACAACACCCTCGCCAAAGTGATGTTTATCGAATTTAATGCTAACCTTTTTCCGCACCAAAATGTACATGTGTCGACAATGTTTTCTTGTCTTGCCGTTTCTTTCACACACATTTTGCACGTTTTGATTTTGGTGTTCATTTTCTTCAGTTCGTGGGAAAAACGAGTAGTTCTCTTTCTAATCCTGTAAAATATATAAGGTATTTCTGAAGTTTTCTGCTACTTCAGAAGGCTACTCCAAACTCAGACTGATCACGGTCAGCAGAAACATGCTGACCAAGACCCAACTTCACTTCCTCGTTCGTGTTCCTGGAAACAGGTTGTGTTACAGCAATCTGTCCAACGAGGCAAGAATCGACATCATAAGTATAAGCTTTCTGAGGAGCCTAGCATTTATATACAGACAGGAAGACCCCAGTCCACTTTAGGTATGTTTCTGGATGAAGGAAGAGCCCTCTGTAAACCGGATATCAACAAGAAACGTCGACAAAATTTAATTCAACAGCACGAATAGCGTCGAACAACATCTTCAGATGAGTTGGACAACACTATTAATCTCCTCTTACAAAGTGATTTCTGCACTGCAGTGACCATATGCTGGTCTCTGTCACACACTTAACTCTCAAGGAAACCACTCAGGCAAGAACTTAGGATAAAAACCAGGACTTCCGTCGGTGGATGGTCGAGATTGAACTCTGATTTATTCATGTGAACAGAACCGTCTCATGCCTCCCTATGAACTGTTCATCTCTCCAGATGCTTCGCTGTCATATCACTGTTGAATCTCTGAGCACCAGGGACATTATATCTACACCAATCGATCGTATATCAGGAGTACTTATGTATTAATATTTATAATCTATTATTGCTGTTATTGTTAAATGACTACAACAAATAAGTTTACTTTTTCCGATCTGACGAAACAGCGAACTTACTCACTATGGGCATTCAGCAAACGTAGCAACCGTTTATTGCATATATTAATTTAGTAGTGCTCCCGCTTTACTAACGACTTCATTTCTTACTATTATAAATCAGGTTTCCTGAGCGATTGGCACTTGTGGATTTTAGTTATAGTGCTTGAGGTTCCGTGGGTTTCCTTCCCAGTCCTGGAAGAAGCCAGACATGTATTTGGCTTCTTCTCGACCGTCTGACGTAACACATGGACTACAATGAGTGTCATTGTTTTTATTTTGGAGTTGGTATATTGGTGTTTTTGGTAGGTCATTCGAAAGTCCGTCAAAATGTGATTGATCAGCAGGTTGCACCAGTAGAGGAAGTGTACACAATTTCACGGGGAAGTTAGCTAAAATAGAAGAAGTAGAAGTTCCCTCAAACTGATGGCGGTCATGTCAAGTGACACTGACAACAGAAGCTTGTAATAAAGAATGAACTGCGCTTTACGAAATAATCTGCTTTACAAACATATTCGCGAAGCCAACGTCTTCCCTCAACACCACTCAGCCAAAGTTAAGATGGTCTGACATCAAATGGCGACCAAAGTAGAACACATTCTATCTCGAGTATACAAGTGAACATACGTAACTAGGAACACAGAGACAAGACAAAAACAATGGCGTTGGCAATTTGACAGCCTGAAAGGTACAGCCTGACAATATGCGAGAGGTACTCTGTTCTATGGGTTAACTTTCTATTTAAGGAGTGCCTCACACGTGGGCGTAGGCAATCATTCCCCCATTGAACATGGTGGCCCGTAAACAACTTCCCGATCTGAACATTTAATAACATTATTGTTATCTACAGTTTGTTGTTATTTGTACGGCAGTAAGCCAAGGACTGTATTGCAGCTTAAAGCAGCTTTGAAATGCTGGAGATTGATAAATTGAGGTTTTCGTAGAAGAGGCATTTGCATCCACCTGTGTAACTATATCTATGTATCTATATCTATCTATATATATCTATGTATCTATGTATCTATCTATCTATCTATCTATCTATCTATCTATCTA
This sequence comes from Ariolimax columbianus, assembly GCA_036924085.1. Classification (NCBI taxonomy): domain Eukaryota; kingdom Metazoa; phylum Mollusca; class Gastropoda; order Stylommatophora; family Arionidae; genus Ariolimax; species Ariolimax columbianus. The sequence continues at coordinate 116,429,283 of JAVGWX010000003.1, forward strand.
TCTATCTATCTATCTATCTATCTATCTATCTATGTAGCTGGCTGGCTGGCAGTCTGTCTATCTGTTTATATTTCTGTCTTTCTGTCTATCTGTCTGCCTGCCTGCCTGTCTGTCTGTCTGTCTGTCTTCCTCTTCTTCTTCTTATTCTGCGTTCGTTCTCAATCTCCCGCTACCAAACTTTAAACATTGATCTGCAAGTAGCATGATGTAGTTCAGAGAACGGAATACGCTGTGTCACTAGTTACAACTTGACTGGGATAGTCTGTCTGTCAGTCTGTCTGTTTAACTGTCTGTCTGCCTGCCTGCTTGCATGCTTTCCGGTCATCCACTCACCCATCCATCCATCATTTCAAGTATCTATATGTCTGTCTATCTCTGTATGTCTGTTTATCCATCAAACTTCTTCCACTCATCCATCCATCCACCCATCTATTCGTCTGTCCGCCCGTCGTTAGATCTAGGATGTACAGATAGAGAAGGAACTCATACAAAAAATGCAGTAGAAAGACAACCGCACTGAAACTAGTCTCTACTAAGCAAATCGTGTTACGTCCCTTATTAACCAAATTTAGCCACTTTCCTTGCATCATCCATTAATTAAGAAAGTACAGTTCGATCATGGACAACTTTAAATAGAAGGCCGTCAGACTCATTGGGAAAATACAAATAGAACGTCACATGTATAGGCCAACTAAATTACAGAACTCATCAGCACTCATATTGTGCCAAGGTTTATAATCAATCCATACATCATCCACACAGAGAAATAAAACAGATTAACGATACAAAACACAACAAATCACTGTTGAGAGTGATCCTTTCACAGAATCCTACCCTGAAACAAACCGAATGCCAATCTTCATTTCTTTATTTACGGTTTACAACAACCAGCGCTGCTAATAAAACTGACCTTTTGAAATGAATACCCCTTTTTTGAGGGTGAGTATTTTTGGAAATAACATGTTTCCCCGTGTTTTACAAAATCTGTCCAGCTTCAACCCAAAGCGTACTGGATTTGAACAGCGATGTCATGTTTCTGTGCGTTTCATATGTAGTTAAAAATTGTGTCAGCAAGTACATAGGTGTAACAAATCAAGCAAAGGAGATAATGGCCGGGAACTTATTCTCTGGGGCCAAAAAAGTAATGGGGAGGTATTGGCGATGGTAGAGAAAGCTAGGATCGAAACAACGCCATCGTCAGATGCTTAAATAAATATATATATATATATATATATATATATATATATATATATATAATATATATATATATATATATATATATATATATATATATATATTTATATATATATATAAATATATATATATATATAAATATATATATATATATATATATATATATAAATATAAACACGAGCAACATGAAGTGAAAATATATTTCATATAGGCAAGTTGATTCAAAAGCAGGGTCATATGTGTTTGAGACTGCCATCTTACCATTCACACTTAAACCCAATTGAACACATTTGGGCAAAACGTAAGGCGGGAGTGTCATCTAGAATGTGGACAAAATGCGTTTTGTTCTGTAAATTGAATTTTGTTTGGCTGTTGAGAAAGTATAATCAATCTTCTTGTAAATACAAATTGAATTTAACATGTAGTTTTTAAAATATAGACTGTCAAACAGACCTGGGGTCAGTCCCAAAAAATATTTAAAAAACAATTTAAAATGGCTGCCAGTTACTAGTTTTAAATTATTATTCCCCTATAATATAGTTATCACAACAAACAATTAGGGGCTTTCAAGCTCCCTTAAAAAATTCAATATAATAAGTACTCCCCACTTAATGCATATGGCAGAATATGTTAGTCACAATTTTATCTTACACAATATGTAATTTTCAAAGAAAAACAGTTTTGTGAGAATATTGAGAAATAAAATCATGTCGTGACGCGAAGATAAGAAGAAAACTTAATAGGAAACGTAGGTTCTTTTGTGATAGGTATACCAAAGGAGCAGGTGTTGAACTATATGACAGGTTATCTAGTGGACTGTAGCTTAGGCTTATGATTACGTTCTGGAAATTTTATCAACATCAACATTGAATCTTTTAAAATTTCACTGACCACGCCACTTAGTCAGAAATAAAGATATGCAAATTATATGATCTTGTGAATCAGATTACATTTTTAGTGAAGATGATCATGTTTATGAAGAGTTGGATGATATGCAATAAATAATTTGGCATTTGAATACTAAGTATTTAAAAAATAGTTACAGAACTTGTTTGTCACTTCTTTTATTCCAATGCACAGCTGCTAGAGACAAAGGACATGGGCCTAGGCAGCGAGTTTGAGTTTCATTGTAGCAGAATAAATTGTAATATACATCAATTTCTTCATGTAATCAAATATATGTAGGTAATTTGTGCGTGAATTCAATAAAAAAAGGTGGGTTGTCTTAGCATTGAGATATGTTGGAGGAGGGCTTGCAGACCTGCAGATGTTCTGTTCTACCAAATTAGAAAAACAGCCACAACAAAAGGTGTCCATATAAGAAAATTGTAACAGAAGAAACTGTTCATACAAACACACCATTAACCTACCTGCTGTTGTTATGGCTAATACAAAACCAGTATTTTACGACAGTGACTGGAATGAACTACTAAAAACGTGTCTTGAAGGAAATATATAAAATGTCAATAATTGACTGAACAGTGCTTTCTTGAAATGATGTCCCAAGAATAAGAGTCATGGACTAACTATGGAGAAAGCTGTTGTTGCTTTTGCAGTTTCTGTTTATAATGATGGGACAAAATCTCTGTTGGTAATGGAGGAAATGGAATTACATACTTGCAGGTATCTGAGAGAGTCCTGTGAGCACAAGAACAGTTTGTCGCAAAAAAGGAACTCAGAGAAAAGCTATTAAGGCATCCTATGATGCCAGGAGGGCAAGAAAGAAAAAGCAGATTTGTACTGGATGATTGGCGTGCAGTTACTGAAGGGTTTATACATCAGGTTGAAGGTCATCAAGGTATTTAATCATAAGAAAATGGATCTAAAACAAACTTACAAAATCCCACCATGGAAAAAACCCAAGTCATCTGAGATGGTAGAAAGCATAAAGGGAATAGGGAAAAAAGGGAACTCAGACAGATTCACAAAGGAAATTTATCACAGAAGAATATCTTAGGAGAGTATACCCACCAGAAACATGAGCACACGTATATACAGATAACTTATCTAACAAAGCCCCATCTAATGGAGGGAGATGGGTCTATTGCAGACTAAGGAATAGAGAAGAAAAAACTCGAGTATTAACAACGGGAACATATTCCAATAATTTCAGTGCAAAAGCAGAGGCACTGAAGGCCGCAGCTGAGCTTGTAACCCAAGATTAAGTTATCCACCAAGAAAACATAGCATTCCTGACTGATGCCGCGTCAGTATTAGCAGCGCTAAAACAACACAAAGATGAAGATCTTGAGCAATGCATGTTCTCCCTGACACAGCTCTCAGCAGAACACCCAAGGTTGGTCATACAGTGGATCCCATCCCACTGCAATATTGAAGGCAATGAAGTTGCAGACAAACTAGCAAAGAGTGGAGGAGCATCCCCACAAATAGACCTGAGTATCACATATAATGAGGCCAAGACCATCATTAAAGCCAACTTCAGGGTAAAATGGGCTCATAAACACCTAGACTTACGAAAATAAAGACAGCTACTATAACTTAACTAGAGAAGAGCAAGTCATCATCTTCAGACTGAGAACTGGGCATAACAGACTCAAGGGCCATCTTTACAACAAAATGAGGATTGGGACAGATGACAGGTGCCCATGTGGGGAACATATCATGACCGTGGAACACATCCTACAAAGCTGCACGCTCACGCAGGAAAAGACAGAACAATACTGGCCTCGTGAGACAGATATGAGATAAAAGCTGTATAGAGATGAAACAGCCTTACAAACAAACAAACAACGGTGTCCTTTGTAAGAGAAACCGGAACCTTGATCTGAGGATGAACGAAGAAGAAGAGGAATAAGAAAATTGTAAAAAATAGTGTTCTAAAATTTTTGCCGAAAACCGCAAAGTACAGACGGTTTGTGTGATAACTTTTTTGTTTTTAAAGCAAATATCCTGCAACTTTGCATGTATATTATAGAAAACCATAGCTTAATTGAGAACTATAGAAATCAAGCTCTCTTAAATATGTAAGAGTTATTATAAATTGCAGTATCAAATTTTTTAACAAAATTGAGAAATATTAGAATTTTCATAAAAACGCAATTGTAAAAAATGTTGCATTTTAACTGAAGTCTATAATAAAGGGACAATCTTGAGCAGCATTCTAATCCAGTGTAAAAACGTTAAGTTAAATTAAGTTAAGGTACAAGATTTATACAATCAAATGTTCTTGCATGGCCTGAGATGAGTTTGAGAGTTCGTGGCGAGTTGTTTGTGGGTCCGTTAAGGGTTGTCTGTGGGTCGGTTGTTTGTGTGCCCTTGAATGGTTGTTTGTGGGTCCGCGAAGCGTTGTTTGGGGGTCCGCGAATAGCTGTTTGTGGGTCGGTGAAGGGTTGTTTGTGGGTCCGTTAAGGGTTATTTGTGGGCCATTGAATGGTTGGTTGTGGTTCGAGAAGACTTGCTTGTGGGTGCGCGAAGAGTTGTTTGTGGGTCCATGAAGAGTTGTTTGTGGGTCCATGAAGAGTTGTTTGTCGGTCCATGAAGGGTTATTTGAGGGTGAATGAAGAGCTCTCGTAGGTTCTGTGAAAAACTCCGATAGGGTCAGTGAAGGGTACTGATAGGGTCAGTGAAGGGTACTGATAGGGTCAGGGAAGACTTCTGATAGGGTCAGTGAAGGGTACTGATAGGGTCATTCAAGGGTACTGATACAGTCAGTGAAGGGTACTGATAGGGTCAGTCAAGGGTACTGATAGGGTCAGTGAAGACTTCTGATAGGGTCAGTAAAGGGTACTTACAGGGTCAGTGAAGGGTACTCATAGTGTCAGTGAAAACTTCTGATAGGGTCAGTGAAGGGTACTGATAGGGTCAGTGAAGGGTACTGATAGGGTCAGTGAAGGGTACTGATAGGATCAGTGAAGACTTCTGATAGGGTCAGTGAAGGGTACTGATACAGTCAGTGAAGGGTACTGATAGGGTCAGTCAAGGGTACTGATAGGGTCAGTGAAGACTTCTGATAGGGTTAGTGAAGGGTACTGATAGGGTCAGTGAAGACTTCTGATAGGGTCAGTGAAGGGTACTGATAGGGTCAGTGAAGGGTACTGATAGGGTCAGTGAAGGGTACTGATACGGTCAGTGAAGGGTACTGATAGGGTCAGTGAAGGGTACTGATAGGGTCAGTGAAGGATACTGAAAGGGTCAGTGAAGGGTACTGATAGGGTCCGTGAAGGGTGCTGATAGGGCCAGTGAAGGGCGTTGATATGGTCAGTGAAGGGTACTGATAGGGTCAGGGAAGACTTCTGATAGGGTCAGTGAAGGGTACTGATAGGGTCAGTGAAGGGTACTGATAGGGTCATTGAAGACTTCTGATAGGGTCAGTGAATGGTACTGATAGAGTCAGTGAAGGGTACTGATAGAGTCAGTGAAGGTTACTGATAGGGTCAGTGAAGGTTTCTGATAGGGTCAGTGAAGACTTTTGATAGGGTCAGTGAAGCGTACTGATAGGATCAGTGAAGGGTACTGATAGAGTCAGTGAAGGGTACTGATATGATCAGTGATGGGTACTGGTAGGGTCAGTGAAGGGTACGGATAGGGTCAGTGAAGGATACTGATAGGGTCAGTGAAGGGTATTGCTATGGTCAGTGAAGGGTACTGATACGGTCAGTGAAGGGTACTGTTAGGGTCAGTGAAGGGTACTGATAGGGTCAGTGAAGGGTACTGATAGGGTCAGTGAAGGGTACTGCTGGGGTCAGTGAATGGTGCTGATAGGGCCAGTGAAGGGTGCTGATAGGGTCAGTGAAGGTTACTGATAGGGTCAGTGAAGACTTATGATAGGGTCAGTGAAGACTTCTGATAGGGTCAGTGAAGACTTCTTATAGGGTAAGTGAAGACTTCTGATAGGGTCAGTGGGAAACGTGGATAAAGTAAGTGAAAATACTCGGATAGGGTCAGTGAATAGTACTGCCGATGTCAGTGAAGTGTGCTGAAAGAACAGTGGGGTTTTCTGGCAGGGTTTTTGAATAACGCAAATGATTTACTTAAAAATAAGCCAACTGTGTGAGAAAATGCAATAAGGAGTTGGAGATCCAAACAGTCAAACTTAAATGATGATACAATACTTGATCTGATACCTTATGATATGCCTGACCTGGTTAAACACGTAACTTGGATTAAAACAGCACGAATCATAACTAAAATGAACACGATTGACCGTATGATGAAAATCTAGAACATCTAAACGTTGTTCCATATTATCAGCAGAAAACACTGTAAATTTGTAGAAATTAACACACTTACTATCAGCTATTGCCAGCATTTTTTATTCCGTTTGAAAAATTACATTAGCGTTTAACAGGACTGCTCATCAAACCACCAACAAACATGTCAAAAAACATAATTTATTACTTCCATTGGCAGTTTGTGGATTGTGTGATAGGCAAGCATATTAGAAAATGCCATCCGTGGTTGAGAGTGTGTATGTAAAATGTTCTATGTCCTGCTTTAATTTAGATTTTTCGGCTTAAAATACTTTTAAAATGCTTTTGAATCCATGAAGGACCCTTTAGAATGTATATTGTCCTTTTATTGCACAGTTAATTTGGGCTATATTGCAGGACAAATTCCGCTCTTGAAAGTTTACGTTTTTTGGAGTAGGTCGACAAAAAATTATTGCATAAATGAGAATGATATATGGGTTAAGTTATTTCTACAACAATTTTGATAATCAATTTAATTTTCAAAATTTAAAAAAGCATTCCTTTACTTAAATGTAAAAATGGACTTCGCTGTTTCTTCATAAATGCATCAATGACCAACTCATAAAAATAAAGATAGCTCAGTTAGTATGTCTGTCTTCATGATGTTTATAGTCTTTTATTCTTCCTTAAGCTGAAAAGCTGCATTCGGTGCATGTTGTGCTTGGCAAAGTAAGAACTAATGCACAGTACAGAGCTTGTAAGTTTCTTCGAATACAGATATATAATCTGTAGATGTATGTTGATATATATTTTGCACAGCTCACAATTCGCAAGTGTCAATAATTTATTAGCAGCTTATCCAAAATCACGTGCAACACTACATGTCGTTAATTCGTAAGAAGAAAATGAATTCTTGTTTCTAATGCTATATAAAACAATAGTACCCTCTCTTTCTAAGGTGGTACTGACTTAAGTCGACTATATGGTTGTGATAGCAGAATTTTCTATGCTTGCCCTCAAACGTCTTTCCTTCCTCAGTCACGCTTAAAGGCAAAGCCGGATCTTATTACAAGAAAATATTAACTTGTATGTTACTGCTGTAGAGTATGAATACCATTAAACACAACTAAGTCTGCCAACGATATTGTTTATCAATTTTTTAAAAATATATTGACTGAAGAAATTAATTAAAGGTTTACATTCATATGCTAGGGAAAGACAATCACTGCTATTATGGACTGCCCATTACTAAACAGTATGAGATAGTTGAGTTATAACTACTTCTATATCCCTTCTAATTGCCAGAAAAATAATATATTTGCTCTTGTAATTTTGGTTTCATATGTGATACTATTTCCAGAGCTCTCTTACAAACACAGAAGGGTACTCTACACTCAACAGGCTATAAGCCTATATGCATGTCGGCGCGTGTGATGTCATGAGATTTCACACTACAGGCATGAAACTGGCAAACATATTTCGATCGTTTTGATGGCGCGAGAGCAAATTCTTGGCAACTACTAGTCCTTCAGATGCATTGGCGACTTTTGGCAATTTCTATGCTAATATTGAGCGATGGCCATCAATGCATGATTATTGTGGAGTAGAGATCATAATCTGATTTTGAAGAGCTAGAGAGTAAAGCAAATGACTCTTGGGCATTGCTTTAAGGCATATAATGCAATTAGTTTGTGTCCTTTGCACACGATCGGATCAAGTACAGCGATTTGTCTCAATGCACTGTGTAACTGCATTCAATAGGTCTCCACAAGCAATGTCTCACGTGTTTAACTGCTCAGAATGGATGTTGTTATGGTTGTTGATTCTGCATTTTGTTTCATGGAGCTGAATAGCGTTTTTCATAATATGAAAGCGCATTTTAATAATATGTATATAAACTTCATATATTTTTAAAGGTACACATACATTCATTCACACACACAGACATACACGCATACACAGACAGGTCCATACACACACAAACAGACATATTTATGATTATATATCATATCACCATATATATATATATATATATATATGTATATATATATATATATATATATATATATATAAAACATCTATGCATAATGTATATTAAGAAACGTTAGCGAAGATGAAAACATTGAACGTTTCGTTCCATTTACGATTGGTGGTTACGAGATTCCAGAGTAACGATTCACAGATGACATAGTAATTCTATGAAGAAGTGAAGAAGGGCTAGAGCAGCCACTTTTAGCCGTAAATGGATACAATAAAGATCAAAACATATTTTTTTTTAAATACGCAAAACAAATAATATGACCACCGACAAAACACAATGCCAAAATAAATTTACAGCAGGTGGTAAGGAAATTGATCAGGTCACGCATTTTGAATATCTGGGTACCAAAATTTAAAAAAATGGCGACTGCTCCACAGAAATCAGAAGCCTAGCCATGGCAACGCAGAGGCTAAGTAGCTTGAAGAAATTATGGCAGAGCAGAAACAAAACGACAAACGTGAGTCTTGCGAGCCTATGTTTTCCTGTGGCGGCATTGGGCTACGAATTATGCACGATTACTAAAACGTCTAGAAGAAGAATCGAGTCTTTCGAGTCAAAATGCTACAGAAAGATTATCAGAATACCCTGCAAAAAGAGAAATATAGACATTCGGCAAGAGTTGAGCATAGAGGAGAACTGGTTTATCAATTCCATTTTGACTAGAAAATGTAAATACTTTGGTCACATCAAGAGACACAACGGTCTTGAGAGAACGGTGATGGAAGGTATAGTGCCAGGTAAAAGAGGAAGGGGTAGACCAAGAAGACGATGGCACCAAGATATCCAGGAAATCCTGGGTATGACTGGTGGATGTTGGAGTTTTTGCAGGGGTAAGAGTTTCTTTTAGACAGACTGTGATGGGAGCGACTCTCTATAAAGGACATGCTACATGATAATTTATTTATATATACATATGTGTGGGTGTGTGTGTGTGTGTGTGGTGTATAATGCATGACATTACAGAAACGGATAAACATTTTTCATCCATTTAAATAAACCTAGCAGAGGATTTTTCTAATTCTAGGAAACTATAAAGGCCAGCTGAGAGGAACGATTGATTCATATGTAGGTAAGCTCATGACATATGTTGTCTTTTGTTAATGCATATATGAAACGTTCAGGGCTTGGTAGCGGGAGTTTGAGAACGTTCAGGGCTTGGCAGCGGGAGATTGAGAACGTTCAGGGCTTGGTAGCGGAAGTTTGAGAACGTTCAGGGCTTGGTAGCGGGAGATTGAGAATGTTCAGGGCTTGGTAGCGGGAGATTGAAAACGTTCAGGGCTTGGTAGCGGGAGATTGAGAACGTTCAGGACTTGGTAGCAGGAGTTTGAGAACGTTCAGGGCTTGGTAGCGGGAGATTGAGAATGGTCAGGGCTTGGTAGCGGGAGTTTGAGAACGTTCAGGACTTGGTAGCGGGAGATTGAGAATGTTCAGGGCTTGGTAGCGGGAGTTTGAGAACGTTCAGGGCTTGGTAGCGGGAGATTGAGAATGTTCAGGGCTTGGTAGCGGGAGATTGAGAATGTTCAGGGCTTGGTAGCGGGAGATAGAGAATGTTCAGGACTTGGTAGCGGGAGTGAGAGAACAAACGTAGAAGAATAATACGATTCTTTTCTCTATATTGAGTATTTACAGAAATGAATTCAGTTTGTATCTGGGCAATAAATCTTGAAACATTGTTATTTTATTGTTATGTTACTTGTCATGTGAAAAGACACATTACCAACATTTGTCCACGAGCTGCAGATTATATGCCATAGAGACATAAGTGGATGATGAGCAGCGGCTTGACTTACCCTGTTATCTAATAACTAATCAAAATATATCAGCTCCTTGTGGAGCATAGGCCACCAACAAATGGCGGCCAAATGTTCCGTTCCTGTGTTGTCCATCCTAGCTCTGCCCACGCCTTTCCTGTTGCCTTTATGTTTATCGTAAACCCCGTTGTCCTTGAATGTTTACGTCTGTCGCTACTTCGCTTGCAAAAACACAGCATGTCTCGCAATGCAATCAGCTGGTTTTCGCGGCGTGTGTCCTATCCAACTCCGCCTACGCCTAGTAATATTTGTTCCGTCCTTTCCCACATTTCCACAATTTTATCATACCAATTCATTCCCCCTGTTTTAGTGTAAGAAAAATCATTCCAGGAACGGAACTACTACGTCATTACTGTAACTGACGCATGAGTCAATCAATTACAGTAATTACCTTTCATTATTACTGTATTATGGTAATGTTGTTGTTTAGCCCCCCTTTATCTTATCCTTATATTTCTGTGCTAACAATGAGAGCTACGCAGACATCAAAGACAGTTGAACTTAGTATGATCAGCATTATACCCTGTCAACTTAACTGAACAAGACGCTAATGTGAAATGTAAACAAGAATTCTACAAGCAGCGCTATATCTGGTACACAAGTATTGACTTCTTTTAGTTCCTCCTTTCATTTATTACAAACAGAAAATGAAAGACTGCAAATGATATTGTCCGACACGCCTCGATTATCTCACATGGGGAATACACAATCGTCATCAGTCATAATCATTGTCCATGTAACGTAGGGATGTATCTGCTGCTACTCATCTATTGATATATTGATTTAGTTATTTATCTGGGCTAGCACGAGTCTGGTTCAATGAGTTCATCGTTAACCCTTCTGATCCTTATTTTCAAAGTCTCGGCCTTATTATGTTTCTCTTTTATTCAGCAATGTATCTGCGGTTGTGTAATTCTGGTTCATTGAGTTCCTTGCACACCAGTCTAATCATGTTTATTAAAGTCACAGCACTATCAAGTGTCTATATGTGCTCTAACCAAGATGACATCGACCTATCGACCTTATAGTTGCCTGGTTGTTCATTCGGGGAAGGACCAATTACTTCTATTATAAATCTAGAAAAGCTGAGACCTGCTTTAACCCCAGCAACATCTGTTTGTATAGTAGTCACATGGACGTCGTGGTTGAGATATGGACATTATGTTAGAGGCCCCGCTTTTGCACAATGTGACCCAGTTGGTACAACATTTGACACGGAAGCATTTATGTATCTTTTGTAGACAACTCGGTGCGATCGCTCCTCCACGAACGGAAAGGAATGGCTACCTACAGTACTGCACAGCTGCCAAGAAACTTATAACAGCTAAACAGGTTGGCGGATGTATTAAGCGAGGTTCTGTAAAGGGCACGCTGGTCATATTTATTTTACATTTATAGACATAACAGTGGATTGAAAGAGTCAAGCATTAGACGAGGTCGACGATGCAGCACTGAATGGGCTGAGAAGAGCCAGCGACTCATAGTTGGCAGCTTGCATCAGGGTCAGCGACTCTTAGTCGGCAGCGTGCATCAGGGTCAGCGACTCATAGCTGGCTGCTTGCATCAGGGTCAGCGACTCTAAGCTGACTGCTTTTAATAGTAAGCGAACCACTTCTGAGTATTTTCTCCCTAAACGTTGGGATCTAGACCATATTCTGACTCCAAGCGGCAGAGCTGGAAACAGACTGCACTCGTGCAGTCTGGCTAAGAGAATAGGGGTCTCAGTGGGAAGACAAACCCGGTACAAAAAAAGGCAGTTGAGATCAGATGTGTTGGGTCGAAAGTTGCAGCGATCGTAGCCTGGCTGTAAACTACCACACACAATTGCAACGCCCTGAGGACGAACATAGATGAAGAAGAAACATGATAACATAATTACTTAACCAGAAAATAAAAGGATGAATAAAAAAGATTCAAGAAAACTCAGTAACTTATTTAAAAAAGCAAACTTACGAGCAACTTATACTAGTGAAATACTGTCATTGTAACAACTGCAGAATGTATTCCCCATGTGTACATCTTGCAAGTACAGTGTGATAAGGATGCGTTGTGTACACGTGTCATTTAAGAATTTACTCAACGCATATTTTTCAACATGTATATTGCATCCAGATTGCAGACTGTCACAACAGATGCCACCGACGGATTCAGACTGCAGACAGTCACCACAGCCACCGCCGAAGCATCCATACTGCATATTGTCGTCATAGACGAATCGGACGAGTCCAGACTGCATACCGTCGTCATAGACGAATCAGACGAGTCCAGACTGCATACTGTCGTTATAGACGAATCAGACGAGTCCAGACTGCAGACCGTCGTCATAGACGAATCAGACGAGTCCAGACTGCATACTGTCGTCATAGACGAATCAGACGAGTCCAGACTGCATACCGTCGTCATAGACGAATCAGACGAGTCCAGACTGCATGCAGACCAACGCAGCGACGCCTCCGACAAAACCTTCGAATCCAATAAACAAACAAAACATAATCATGTAAAAAAAACAACAACCAACCAACTGACGACAACATCATATACAGCTGAAGAGTAGTGAGAGAAAGTGAAGAAAGAAGATCGAATATTATCAGAAAGAAACATTATAAAATAAGCAGACAGACGCTGGGTTGATAATTACATGGGAAGAGGAGCAGGGCGACCAAAGTACACATTGACAGAGCTAAAGAAAATGGAGATTCGCTGACGGAGATCAAGAGTACGACGCATAATAGAAATAGATGGAAAGTGATTATTGAATTGAAAGGAAAAAGTGAAGTCAGGTGGAGTTAAAACGAAGACAATTTGGGAAAGAAACCCCTTAAGGAGAAAACCCAATCACAATTTTTTCACCCGCACGACTTTTGTGATCTGTATTGTATTAAATTCCTTCCCATTCAGCCGACATGAATAGATGTTAAACCTTACTTCTATTACAGGATTACTTTCATGGTAGATATTTCTAATGAATTTTGTTGGATCATCGACCAAGCTGTCTACTCTTAAGGATTCTCATATATCAAAAGACCTTTAGTGAACAGAAAAACTGTGAACATGTCACCGAAGCCAGAACCGTCTTCACATTATCTTTTGTAATGCAATATACAAGAATAGAAGTGACAGGGAACAGAACTCCCTAAACGTTTCAAACAACGTGTCCTCGTTTATCTGCCCCTGGTACTAATGTCGCAAGTTTGTCCGACAGTTCACGTAACATTGAAATATTGCAGCTATTAATTATTAACTTTTTCTGATGGCCATCTGCTATAAAAGTATTTCAAATAGCTGGATCAACGCGTTTCAGCTTTTTTCTTGTTTCGTGGGTATTCCATTCAAAGTTATCTAATGGCTCTCCTAGCAAATATATGTTTAGTAATGTAGCAGCTTTGTTACCAAACATTAATCGTTATTACTAACATTACTCTTGTTAGGCACAAGACAGAGACAAACAGTCACGTATTAATCTCACTTCACTGATCTTTAAAGATTGATGGTTTCTGTGGACAATGTCAAGTGACAACAATAAACAAATAAAACAAAACACACGAGAGTATTTGTTGTTGTTTTCTTCTTCTTTTTCTTCTTCTTCTTTTTCTTCTGCTTCTTCTTTTTCTTCTTCTTCTTTTTTCTTCTTTTTCTTCTTCTTCTTCTTCTTCTTCTTCTTCTCTTTCTTCTCAACCTCCTCCCTTTCTTCTTCTTCTTTTCTTCTTCTTCTTCTAGTTCTTCCTTTTCTTCTAATTTTCTTCATTTTCTTCCTATTATTCTTGTTCTTGTTCTCCTTCTCAATATCCAACTTCTTCTTGTTGTGTGTTTCGTCTCAAATAATCACAACCATTTTCTTGTATGAACTTGGCAACTTGCCTCATGTTTTCTCCTCACCATACAGTTCATTGTTCAACTCGGTTGGAGGTTGTGATGCTGTCCCCCAGCTCTTCTCTAACAGAACATATTCTGCTCTTTATCTCTTCTCATCACTAAGCTTGTCTGTGCAACCAATTTATTCATTTGTGAAACGGATGATGTATGAGTTGTTTTTGGCTGGTCGTAGTGCGCGAGGGATGAAAACTAACACTCACATAAATGACAGAAAGAAAACCCAACTTTACTATGTTACGTAAATTATGTATGAGGGAAACTATATGTAACGTAAATTATGTATGAGGGAGACTATATGTTACGTAAATTATGTACGAGGGAAATTAAATGTAGCGTAAATTATGTACGAGGGAAACTATATGTTACGTAAACTATGTATTAGGGAAACTATATTGTACGCAAATTGTGTATTATGGAAACTATATGTTACGTAATCTATGTATTAGGGAAACTATATGTTACGTAAACTGTGTATTAGGGAAACTATATGTATATTAAACATCATTAATTATTCATCTTAATCCAATTGGAGCATGGGGTCGCAACAGATGACTTCCTTCTCGACCTTCTTCTTCTTCGTTCGTTCTCAATCTCCCACTACCAAACCCTGAATTGACTTAAGTAGCAGAATATAGTCCAGAGAACGGAATGCGTTGTGTCGCAGTTTACAGCTTGGCTGCGATATTTGCACCTTTCGGCCCAAAACATCCGACTTCAGCAAGCATTTTTTGAGTACCGGGTTAGCATTCCCTCTTTGATCCCTTCTCCTTAGCCAGTCTGCCCTGCTGCAGCCTGTTATCCAGGATCACCGCGTGGAGGTGTAGACGGGTCTTGGCAGTTCGGGTTTGCTGGCCCTGACGCTAGCAGTCAGCTATGGGTCGCTGGCCACTGCAGCTCATGCGCTGCTCAGCATCTTGATCCCCCTTCTCGACCGTTCGCCGTCAGGTGTACCAAAACCTCTACACTGAACTCTTTCCCTAGGGTTTGAATCTAGCGCATGTTTGGTTGTGCTGTTATTAATAATATTAATACTGGTGGTATAAATGTAGTATCACAAATAAATATCTGTTGATAATATAACATTCTTTGTGTCCGTGTTTTATGATATCGGTCTTAAGCACCAACATGCTGTAGGGAATGGGGGGGGGGGGGAGGGGGGGGGAGGGGATAAACTGGACATAGTATTTCCATTTCAACGCGATAAATTCCATGTCCTTCATGCCTGCATAATGTTATCAACTGGTGGATATGTGGGACAGATAATGTGCACTTCTTATGAAGTCTATTGGGATTCCGTCCTTTCCTGGAGCCTTACTAGACGCAAAGTCAGCAACATGCACAGTTAACTTCTGCCATGGTCGGCTGCGAGTCCAGATGGTCAAGTGTTGGCATGGTCTCGATGGCATTGAGGGCATCCTCTGTTAGCTATGTCTCGCTTAAGTAGAGTTCAAGATAGTGTTCTACACGTCTAACTACTCCCTCTTATCAGTGATGATCTCCCAGATACAGCTTTCATTGGCTCACTCTTTTTAACTGTTGGTCCGAAGGCTTTCTTTATTCCTTGACATATTCTCTCCAATGTGAACTAATCCTCGGGGAGGCGCGTCTCCTATCAGTAGCCTTCACTGAACCTATCAGTAGTCTTCACTGAACCTATCAGTAGCCTTCACTGAACCTATCAGTAGCCTTCACTGAACCTGTCAGTAGTCTTCACTGAACCTATCAGTAGCCTTCACTGAACCTATCAGTAGTCTTCACTGAACCTATCAGTAGTCTTCATATATAGGTTGGTGCCGCAATTATGACTCATTTAGAGGAGGAGCTGCACAGCTTACTTTCTGATGGCTGCTGGGAGTTTGGATTAACAATCAGTAAAAGGAAAACACAAGCTATGGTGCTAACAAAGCACCAGTAATCTCCATTGATGAAGAGGATCTCGAGGTAGTAGATCACTTTACATACCTGGGATCTTCAGTCAATAACAGACTATCTGTGGATCAAGAGATCAATATCAGGATATGCAAAGCAGCAACAACAGTGAGCACATTAACAAGAAAATGTCTGGGAAAACACGAAGCTCATTGTTAAAATTAAAACACTTGTTTGCAGATCTCTGTCCTCAGCACCCTTCTTCATGGGAGTGAGACATGGTCTACCTACATGCACCAGTAGAGGCGGCTAAACAGCTATCACATGAGGTGCCTGCAAAGTATCCTTGGAGTTGGGTGGCAAGACAAGATCACTAACGCGGAAGTGTTGAAAAGAACAGGCCCTGTCACAATCGTTTCCATGCTTAGTCTTCAAAGGCTCCGATGGCTGGGACACACTCGAAGGATAAATGATGGTAGAATACCAAAATATCTTCTCTATGGGGAATTAGTTGGGGAAAAGGTCTCCGGGTCGGCCATTACTTCGGTACAAGGATGTATCCAAGCGGGATATAAATGATGCAGGCATCGGTTTGGAATTATGGGAACACATGTATCGTGTTATATGGAGAGGCAGGATTAAGCATGGGATACAAAGTCGATATTGATTGCGGTTAGGCTAAGGACTCAGCAGCGTTTGAGAACACACGCCACGCAATGCGATGTCGCAAACTATCCTGGTTTTCCTTGCACATACTGTGGAAGACGCTTCTCTGCTCGGATTGGTCTTACGAGGCACATTCATTACCGTTGTAGACTGTAGTTACATCCCTTTTTTCAAAGCACAATTACTATCATCTGACAAGACGGAAAGAGCCAATGAAATGAGGAAAGTTATTTATTATTTCAGAAAGCATTTGGAATCAGGATGTTGAGCAGGTTATGAGCTTTAGTGGTCAGCGACCCAGAGCTGACTGCCAGCGCCAGGGTCAGCGACCCAGAGCTGACTGCCAGCGCCAGGCTAAGTGACCTAGAGCTGACCCCCAGCGCCAGGGTCAGCGACCCAAAGCTGACTGCCAGCGTCAGGGTCAGCGATCCAGAGCTGTCTGCCAGCGCCAGGGTCAGCGACCCAGAGCTGACTGCCAGCGCCAGGCTAAGTGACCTAGAGCTGACCCCCAGCGCCAGGGTCAGCGACCCAAAGCTGACTGCCAGCGTCAGGGTCAGCGATCCAGAGCTGTCTGCCAGTGCCAGGGTCAGCGATCCAGAGCTGACTGCCAGCGCCAGAGTAAGTGACCTAGAGCTGACTGTCAGCGCCTGGGTCAGCGATCCAGAGCTGACTGCCAGCGCCAGGTTAAGTGCCCTAGAGCTGACTGCCAGCGCCAGGGTCAGCGACCCAGAGCTGTCTGCCAGCGCCAGGGTCAGCTATCCAGAGCTGATTGCCAGCGCCAGGGTAAGTGCCCTAGAGCTGACTGCCAGCGCCAGGGTCAGCGATCCAGAGCTGACTGCCAGGGTAAGTGCCCTAGAGCTGACTGCCAGCGCCAGGGTCAGCGATCCAGAGTTGTCAAGACCGTTCTCCACCTGATGATTCTAGACAACAGAACAGACTGGTTAAAGAGAAGGAATCGAAGAGGAGCGGATAACCCGGTACCTACAAATGCCATATTGAAGTCGAATTTCTCCGACCGAAAGGTGCAAATATAGCAGTTAAGTTATAAAATTCGAAACAACGCATGCCGTTCTCCGGAACTGTAAATGCTAATTGCAAATTCCTTTTCAGGGCCCAGTAGCGTAAGTTTGAGAACGAACGACGACAAAAGACGCGAGCAAATGCTATGGTTTAACACTTCTGCTCATTATATGTCAGTGTAGGTATGGCACCTTATCCAAGTCTGTCATATTTCTCCTTTTTTGAATCATAGCAATTGATTGTGTCGTAGTTTACAGCTTGACTGCGATATTTGCACCTTTGGGTCCAATACATCCGATTTTAGCAAGCTGGTATCTAAGAACGGACACAATTAACAAAGCAAATTTTAGTATTAGTGTACGTCTGGTCGCCTTTCTCGGTGCTGTTTTTCGGAAACCACACGTTTCTAGTTTAGTTTCTTGACGACTGTTCTTGGGTTAATACATTTCATGGTCTCTTAGAATGTATTAAAAAAAGATATTAACGTATAACAGACCAAACAGCTTCTCCGAGGTCAGATGATTAATTACTCTTGGCAAATTTAAGAACATTCTGAACTGGTCTCTTTTTTTGCCTGGTCCTAATCCTATCTCGAACTGTAACATTAAACCCAACTCAATTAGTGAACTTTACGAGTTTTTTTTTGAAAAGGGAAGAAATCAGGTCGAGGAATGGACAGTTATAAGCCCGTTTCACGAAGTGATCGATTTCACTACTTGCTTGCAATACAAATTCGTGTACATGTAGTCAGAAGGAAAAACAAACCCTGGAGCACAGCAACCATTCTGTGGTACTCGCACGGAAGACAAAAAAGACCACCTGATTAGGCAGCCCGCCCGTGGTGGACGTTTCGTGACTTTGCTTTATGATGTGATTACTAGACCTAAAAACACACACTGGTTCTGAATTGTTCATCGACTGTTTCTTTGGTCTGAGACGGATTTTTCTTGTCTTTGCTGTGTGTTGTGACGGCTTGATCTGGATATTTTGGGATGGGACATCGTGTTTCTTGTCTGGCTGTTGGAGCTGAGACGGAGTTTTCTTGTTCCTTATAATGTGCGACAGTGAGGTCTAATCCTTTTGCTTTTTAAAATAATTATATACAATGACTGTGGAGTTTTCATTCTTTTTGTAGCTAGGATAAAATGTTTGTCTGAATCTCTAATGAAGGATGGCTCTAGGTGAGGTGTGATGCATTTTTATAAAAAATTTATAAAGGATTAACACAGGATGACAGTTACGTGCCTTAACATTGAATATTACATGTCATCTTTACTGCAGTGTTAAAATGTTGTTTGCGCCTTATAAGCTCCTGGATTGGCGAGGATTAGTGATTATAATTTAATCCTGAATGTATTGATGAAAGTGAAGCAAAGAACTGTAATTTGCAAATCATATTGTAATAGGCGACAGAGGGGATGAACATGCAATACCCCATCCGATAGAAAACTTGTGTCATAAGAAAATAAATTTTCAACTTCGTATCCTAAAATAGTAGCATCCAAGTAAATAAGCAAACCAATTTTTCTTGAAGTAACGAGATCCATGAATTGTGTTTTTCCAAAAATTGTCATTTTGTTTTCAATAATGAAAAAAAAAAATAAGTCAAATCAAAACATCCAGAAGAACGAAAATGAGAATTAATGACGTAAATTCACAATTGTCATCCTTGCCTACAAGAAAACACCAACAAATGTTAAATTCGGTATTTTAATTTGACACACGTTCGAGAGAAACAATACACAATTGAAACTTGTTTGGCTTAGCTTGGCTACGTTCGTTCTCCATCTCCCGCTACCAAGCCCCGAAAGGGCTTAAGTAGCAGAATATAGTCCACAGAACGGAATGCGTCATGTCGTAGTTTACAGCTAGACTGCGATATTTGCACCTTTCGATCCAACACATCCGACTCTAGCAATCATTTTTGGAGGACCGTGTAAGCATTCTATCTTCGATCCCTTCTCCTTAACCAGTCTGCCCTGCTGCAGTCTGTTATCCAGGATCACCGCGTGGAGTTGTAGAAGGGTATTGCAGCATTTGTTCGCTGGCCCTGACGCTAGCAGTCAGCTATGGGTCGCTGACCACTGCAGCTCATGCACTGCTCAGCATGTTTCTGCTTCTTCTTCTTCGTACGCTGGTTACAGCAATATAAGTTGCACTGTGTTACTTTGTTAAGCCTGTGGCCCAGTGCATCATATTTCAACAGGCGTTTCTGTAGGCATGCCCTGCTTAGCCTTTGGCTGTCCCCAGCCTATCTGCAAGGCATCAGTTGTTGGTGGTCAGAGTTGTCTCTCTTAGGGAAGTTGTCTTGCAGGACTATCGAGTCTTCCGCACTCGTGTCTATAGGGTGTGGCAATAATATGATACGATATGATGGATTACGTACTAGTTTGTACTATCCCGGAAGATAGGCAGTCCAGTGTGTCTGTGTCCCAGGATCGTCACGTCCTGCCAGAAACGTAGCATATGCATGTGAGGGGGGTATCTCTTTGCTCCCTTTATTTTCTCGGCTCATCTGCAGTGATGGTACGCCTAGCATTCCCTGCCACCTGGGAGGTTGTCACAATAGGGCAGAGGTGCAATGTCCGCTGGCCTGTATCTCTTCTGCGTCCATTGGGATGACTGATATCAGACAGAGGTAAAAAGAGAGGCAAGAGTGCATTTAACCAGGGGATAAGCCTGATCATGGCACGGAGATGTTGTTCGCCTGGTGTGCGGACATATCTCATGATCAAGGGCTGAGTCTCAACAGTCCGCAGTGAGGTGGCTGCTCTACTGCTTACGACACCCCCACCGAGAACTAAGTCTTTTACCTCAACGCCGTATGGGGTGAATATTGAGCAACTCACCCGCCCGCTTTGATCGGCGGGACGGCAGAGACCTTTTCTGCGGTCGACCGGGTCGGGAAAAGATGCGAGCGCCAGGTCCCAACCATGTCGTTGCCTCCCGTTCCAGTGGTGCTGAGATTCAGGGCGGGATTCCGGCTTAAAGGCGTTCGGCCGTAATCCCTCAGATGGTAGTCTCGCACCGTTGGCTTATCAGCCAGGCACGTGGACCAAGTGTCTGAGACCTGCGACTCCTCTCGAATTGAGCAGAATTTCCGTAGCAACGCTCTGTCATAAGTAGGGTAAAACTGACCTGTCTTCCGAGGATCTAATACCAGAACCCATTCTCTATTAGACCAAACAAATCAAGAGAGAGCTACTAGTCAGTCAATGACCAAGTTTCTGAAACCTGCGATTCCTCTCGGATTGAGCAGGATTATCGTAGTAACGCCCTGTCATTAGAAGGGTACAACTGACCTGTCTTAGGAGGGTCTAATTCCAGCACACGTTCCTATTAGACCCAACAAAGGTGCTTTCGACCTGTCAATCATTTCAGTGTTGGCGTGTTGAGTCAAATTAAGCCGCAGGCTCCACTTCTGGTGGTGCCCTTCCTTCAATTCCTTTAAGTTTAAGCTTTGCAACCATACTTCCCCCGGAACCCAAACACTTTGGTTTCCCGGAAGCTGCCCGCAGAGTCATCGAAGCAACTCCTGCGAATCGCTAGTCGGTATTTTTTATGGTCAGAACTACGACGGTATCTGATCGTCTTCGCGCCTCTGACTTTCGTTCTTTATTAATGAAAACATTCTTGACAAAATGCTTTCGCAGTAGCTCGTCTTGCCGCGATCCATGAATTTCACCTCTAACACCGCAATACGAATGCCCCCGTTTGTCCCTGTTAATCATTACCTCCAGTTCCGAAAACCAACAAAATAAGACCGAGGTCCTATTCCATTATTCAGGTAGCCGAGGCCTGCTTTAAACACTCTAATTTTTTCAAAGTAAACGCGCCGGCCACCCGGGACGCTCAGCGAAGAGCACCCGCGGGAGATAGCCATGCAGACGGAGAGCAGGAGATAACGGGCAGTGAACCGGCGCGAGCCTCACCACCTGCCTGCGCCTGAGATCCAACTACGAGCTTTTTAACTGCAACAACTTTAATATACGCAATTGGAGCAGGAATTACCGTGGCTGCTGGCCCCAGACTTGCCCTCCAATAGAACCTCGTTAAAGGGTTTAAAGTGTACTCATTCCAATTACGGGACCTTGAAAGAGTCCCGTATTGTTATTTTTCGTCACTACCTCCCCGTACCGGGATGGGTAAGTTGCGCGCCTGCTGCCTTCCTTGGATGTGGTAGCCGTTTCTGATGCTCATTCTCCGAAATCGAACCTTGATTTCCCGTTACCCGTTACAAACATGGTAGGCATGTCACGTACCATGGTCATTTGATAGGGCAGATATTCGAAAGATGCGTCGCCGGCACACGAGGCCATACGATCAGCACAAAGTTTTCCGAAGTCACCAGTGGGGACGCCGCAACCCCGCGAGGGGAAACGACTATTGGTTTTGAACTAATAAAAGCGCTCTTTCCGCGAGGGTCGAAGCTTGGTAATCATGTATTAGCTCTAGAATTGCAACAGTCATCCAAGTAGGATCGTGTCATGGAACGTATGATAAACACCAGACTGATGTGGCATCTGGAAGAAAAACGAATACTAATTCCACAGCAAGCCGGCTTTAGACAGCACAGATCCACTGAGGACCAGATCATCCTCATAGCCCAGGAAATAGAAGATGCCTACCAGGCACAGAAACACACAGTAGCTGTTTGGGTGGATCTGGAAAAGGCATTTGACAAAGTCTGGAAGGATGGACTTAGAGTCAAGCTAAGAAGAAGTGATGTCTGTGGGAAGATGTACAAGTGGATCAACCACTACCTCAAACAAAGAACGGCCAGAGTCCAAGTACAAGGGCAGATGAGCAAAAAGGTGACACTCGAGCAGGGAGTACCCCAAGGGGGAGTATTGTCACCCACACTCTTCCTGGTATATATAAACGATATTACAGAGAATATACCAAGAAGAGTCCATAGCTCAATGTTTGCAGACGATCTGGCTATGTGGACCTCTGAAAAGAATCTCACCATAGCAAGAAATCGGATGCAAAAGGCCCTAACATCGCTGGAAGAGTGGGCGAACTCATGGCTGGTCAAAATAAACGAGGAGAAAACCACGTGCACAATATTCTCGCTCTCATTAAAACCCCAAAAGTACCAAATTAAGCCTAAATGGCAAAATCCTGCAGCCAAACGACAACCCAACCTATCTGGGAGTCACATTTGATCGGCGCATGACATGGAAAAGTCAGATTGAGAGAAACCGAATGAAAGCCAGAGAAAGAATGGCGATCATGAGGAAGCTTGCTGGCACAAGCTGGGGAGCAGACGAAGGCATACTAAAGAAACTGTACACTGGAAGAGTGAGACCAGTTCTCGAGTATGGCATTGCGGCATGGACAACAGCAGCGAAGGCGAACTTCGATAAAGTTAACAAACTTCAAAACCAAGCCATGAGAATTATAACAGGTGGCATGAAGTCAACGCCAATTGTAGAACTTGAAAAGATTACAAAACTGCAATCCATGACCGATAGAAGAGACTGCAGAGCCCAGCTGCAGTCAGAGAAACTCCGAAGACTGACGGACCATCCAATGTACCAGAGACTAAACAATTTGGGAAACGGGAAACTAAAGCGGAGAAACTTTGCAGAAATAGCCAAAGCAAAGATGCACGAAGATCCCATAAACGCACTAACAACACCAAAACCCATCACTACTGTACGAAAACCTACTTGGAGGCAGGATATATTTCCAGAGGTGGTAGAAAATATACCAGGTATTGCAAACAAAAACTGCCAGAGTGAAAAAGATAGGAGAGACACTACCCTAAGCTTCATAACGAAAAGCTACCCAAGCATGGACTGGACCCATGCATACACCGACGGTTCTGTAACAAACACTACACAGAACGGAGGGGCAGGAGCATTCCTGAATCTACCAAATGGCAGAAAAATAACACTGTCATTCGCTACTGGTAAGTACACAAGCAATTTCAGAGCAGAGGCAGAGGCACTGAGGGCGGCAGTGGAAGAAATGGTAACACACAGTGAAAATGAGAGCCATATAGTCCAGCTGACAGATGCTCTCGAAGTAGTCACAGCGCTAAAAAGCCAGAAAAACAATGAGCTTAATGACTTAAGAGCAGCACTCTGCAAACTGTGCCAACAGTCCACACCAAAAAGGGTAGTGGTACAGTGGGTTCCGTCACACTGCAACATCCAAGGCAACGAGGAGGCAGACAGACTGGCAAAAGAAGGTGCAAGGCTACCACAAATAGATACCAGTATGACGTACGAAGAGTCAAAACGGCTTATCAAAGCCAGGTACATGTCCAAATGGGAAACCGAACATACTGGTTACACCAAAAACGATGCCTATTACCAGTTGAACTGAAGAGAGCAGGTTTTTGTCTTCAGACTTCGCACTGGCCACAACAGACTGAGGTACCACCTTTTCAACAAATGGAAGATAGGGTGTACCGACGAATGCCCGTGCGGTACTGGTAAAATGACCACTGAACATCTGCTGCAGAACTGCCCGACATACGAGGATCAGAGAGAGCAGATGTGGCCATTGCCAGTGGAACTGCAAGACAAGCTCTATGGTAGTGGCGAGAGTCTCAGGATGACCGCCGCTTTTTTCGAGAAAATAATGGTTACTGTCTGACTGTGTACGCAGAAGAAGAAGAAGAAGACTTCGCACTGGCCACAATAGACTGAGGTACCACCTATTCAATAAATTGAAGATAGGTGGTACCGACGAATGTCCGTGCGGTACCGGTAAAATGACCGCTGAACATCTGCTGCAGAACTGCCCGACATACGAGGATCAGAGAGAGCAGATGTGGCCATAACCAGTGGAACTGCAAGACAAGCTCTATGGCAGTGGCGACAGCCTCAGGATGACCGCCGCTTTTTTCGAAAAAATAATGGTTACTGTCTGACTGCGTACGAAGAAGAAGAAGAAGAAGAAGAAGGAAACAAAACCTGCTAGACTTAAAAAGAAAGGAGAGATACTACCCTAAGCTTTATATCGAAAAGCTACCCAAGCATGGACTGGACCCATGCATAAACCGACGGTTCTGTAACAACCACTACACAGAACGGAGGGGCAGGAGCATTCTTGAACCTACCAAATGGCAGACAAATAACACTGTCATTCGCTACTGGTAAGTACACAAGCAATTTCAGAGCGGAGGCAGAGGCACTGAGGGCGGCAGTGGAAGAAATGGTGACACACAAAGAAAATGAAAGCTATATAGTCCTGCTTACAGATGCTCTCGCCGTAGTCACAGCCCTAAAAAGCCAGAAAAACACTGAGCTTAATGACTTAAGAGCAGCACTCTGCAAACTGTGCCAGCAGTGCGCACCAAAAAGGGTAGTGGTACAGTGGGTCCCATCACACTGCAACATCCAAGGCAACGAGGAGGCAGACAGACTGGCAAAAGAAGGTGCAAGACTACCACAAACAGATACTAACATGACGTACGAAGAGTCAAAACGGCTTATCAAAGCCAGATACATGACCAAATGGGAAACCGAACATACTGGTTACACCAAAAACGAGGCCTATTACCAGTTGAACCGAAGAGAGCAGGTGGTTGTCTTCAGACTTCGCACTGGCCACAATAGATTGAGGTACCACCTATTCAAAAAATTGAAGATAGGTGGTACCGACAAATGCCCGTGCGGTACCGGTAAAATTAGCGCTGAACAACTGCTATTTATAAATAAAATAACTGCTGGAGATATAATGTTACGTGCTGACACATAATCTTTAAATATCCATCTTCAGTACTTCAGATTATGTCATTTTCCTGAAGAAGTTGGAAGCACTTTTTGTGAAATACTCTTATAAATGATTACTTTTATTGAACAAATCCCGACGACTGGAAATATTTTTAGGAAATGATCTTCAGAATGTTCATTCAGCATCAATTATAGTTTCTAAAAATGATTTATATAGTGCATAGAGCGTTGTTCTGTTGTCGATCTATAGCATGTTTTATTTTTAAAAAATTAACAGGGAATGGGGCCTAGAAAAACGTTGAGGTGAGCTTACTCAATGGTCGGTGACTATCTAGCTCGCATTACTTAAATACCCAGCATTCGGATAATCAGCGTTAAGCTTTATATTTTCAGTATTCTCAAAGACAAGGTAAAGCAAAAGTTGTTTCATACCAGATGATGGTCGTCATCACATGTGATGAAGACCACTACCTCAGCTCAGTCAATCTTCACCAGTTGTTCTATTCGCTAGTATAGGTGACTTGCGTCGTGATTTGGATTAAAGTGGTGCAGTTTTTGCGCAATTTGTAAACCACACTCTCTCGTCCTGAGCTACCTTTGGTCTGTATCAAGAAATTATCGAGACGACTGGAGAAAGCACAGGATGCAGATTTTCTATCAAGGTTTGCTTCCAAAGCTTTTCCCGTAAACAAGTATTCAACAAGGCAGATTCATATAATATGCTGCGGTAGAGGATAACGTGTTGGAGACTTCATTTTATTGGAACATAGCTTTTTATGAGTTCAGGTGGTCAGCTCCTTTACTTGCTGACTTTACTTCCCTAACTGCAAGCCAGGCATCCATTTATAGCTGGGTTGACTTTGACCTTTTGATAACGAGAATCCAAATAGCAAACAGTATTCTTTCTTGCAGTGGGAAACGACCACTCTAAACCTCTGCTACCGATACGCTCTCCTAATGAAAGCTTACAAAAATTCTCTATAAAAAGTGGATAAGATAGGCATGTCAGATTTGTTTCCGTGTGAGAAGAAGATTCTGCACAAAAAATATTTCTCTTGAGCTCATTTCACGCATGTCTTCACTCTTTCTATCTTTTGTGTTGAGTTTATTTCTCAATCTAAAGCTCAAAAACAGACATCACTTTATCTAAGTAGATCTCTAGAAGGTCTAAGAATTCCACATTAGCTTCCCAAAGCTCTTGTGTTGATACCCTTAGCCCAGCGATCAGCTTTGGTGAAGTGTGTGAATACAGAAGCTGATATGATTCATGTGCTTTACCAGAAATGACATCTGATTTACATTTTTTCCACTATGTAGATCTCATTTAAGCGTATGGAGGGTTAAAGCACGTAATTCTAATGACATACGTGGTGGGTTCATTCTACGTCGGCAACACGCTTTAATATATCAAGCTGTAAATGGGTACCTGGCTTACTGCAGGACAGGCAAAGAGGAAACACCACTGCTTCTCAGAAAAATGAAGAACTTGTCCATAACACTTCATCATTCCCGACTGCTCTATCTATTATAATTTACTTAACGTCTTTATACTGGCTTAGAAGACCCTGCAGAGTCTGTATACAACTCGTTTCATTTACATCACTTTGCTCTAAAAGCTATGCGCATTCAATTTATTCTTAAATGCATTAACTGTCCCTGCCTCCACTACCTCCCCTGGCAATGCATTCCAAGCATTCACCACTCTCTGACTAAAAAAATATTTCCTAATCTCTAACCTGGACCTCTCTTTAGTCAACTTGTAGCTATGCCCCCTGATTATTGTGGGTGGCTGTATTTTAAACAAAACTTGTTATAGTCTAATTTATCGATTCCTCTGATCATCTTATAAACCTGAATTAAGTCACCACGAATCTTCTCTCTTCTAGACACGGTAGGCCGGTTTTTCTAAGTCTTTCCTCATAACTGTAATTCTGGAATTCTTCTATCAGCTGTGTCGCTATGTTTTGCATTCTTTCAAGCATGTTTGTATCCCCTCTGTGATAAGGACTCCACACATGTACACAATACTCCAATCTAGGTCTAACTTATGCTTTATACAGTTTGACTATCACTTCCTTGCTCCTATGTTTAATATTTCTTTTTATCATACCTAACATTGAATTTTCCTTTTTCACTGCTACCTTAACTTGCTCACTCACCTTACCTGTACTGTACTGTTATAGGGCAGTACTTAACACGCACTAGATTTGATGTAATCGTTAGTAATTGATGACACAGAGAAGGTTATGAGATGAGATTTGATGTAATCGTTAGTAATTGATGACACAGATAACGTTATGAGATGAGATTTGATGTAATCGTTAGTAATTGATGACACAGATAACGTTATCGGATGAGACTTGATGTAATCGTTAGTAATTGATGACACAGATTACGTTATGGGATGAGATTTGATGTAATCGTTAGTAATTGACGACACAGATAACGTTATGGGATGAGATCGGTGTGGACATCAATTTCTCTAGAATGTTACAGAAATAGTCAATGTTGCAGAGAATTTCGACCGAGGTGTTGCAGTCTTTTATGTGAGTGAATGAAAAAAGAGCTCCTCTCTCGTTGCTCTGCTTTGTCGTGATAGACAAGTGTGTGTGCTCTCATGACCATTAGAGCTATGCTAGCGATGTCATTTTGTTATTGTTGTGAATGTCCACAATGAGTAAGTTTACTATTTTGTGCAGGTTAAAAATGGCGTTAAGTGGCAAATAGCAGTAACTTTCCTCACATCCCGAGCGTGCTGATGGAGGTGGAACAAGGTCCCACAGGCGGTTGTGCTATGTTTATGTTCATCTGCGTATCGCTCACTACTACAGGGATCAACGATGTCACGGATAGTAGTAGTGGTCCCCAAATTGTACATGTCGAAGTGAGGCACAAATCTGCTGCCTTGTAGGCAAGCTAGGAAACGTCAGGACAAAACAACAGCAAACTTGATTTAAGCCCTTGATGAAAAACTCGGATTGACTGGGCCACAGAAGTACCAGTATCATATAAATGTACAAAGCAATGTATCACTTTATGAGAACATCACAAATTAAGAGTCATGAAAGTGGTGCTTTCACCCAGTGAAGTTCCACCAGGCCGAGAAAATGCCTGATCACCTACCTATGATTGGACTGTGATCACCCTTCTCTATTTGGTTGAGGCAAGCCACACAAGGAAATTAATAGAGCTATTTACTAAGCGTGGCTTAGAGGTAGAACGTTCGTCTTCTAATATCCCAATGATGCCGGCTCGAATCCCTCCGTCGCCAATTTTGCAAACACGAGTTAACTTGGTGTGATCGCTCCTCCGCGTAAGAAAAGTAATGCAGGCTACCGTGGCAAGAAACTTTCAACTCCCAAATAGGTTGGTGAATGAAATAATGATGTTGTGTAAAAGACATGCTACTTTTACATTCACCAAACACCGCTAACAACAGGGTGTTCGACTCGTTACCGGTCCATAGCATTCCCTTTGAACGAATAAACCAATGGACGTATTTCAATAAAATTTGACACGGACATACATTGGTGTGTTAGAAACATAATAGCCCATAGGAAACGTTGAAAGTGGTCGCTATTTGTGTTAAGGTATTGTTGTATATGCTTTTCCGTGTTACGGAAGGTATTTACGAAAGCATAAGTAGTCACAGACTCAATCTCTCGTCGAATGTTGTCTTGCTGTTTTTCCTTGAGATTCCTTGGCTTGCTGTGACACACTTTCTCTTTCAGCACGCACGTAAGAATAAATTATGTTGGGTAAGGTCAGGTGATCTTGGTGACCGAAGTTCTGTAGAAAGGACACGATCTGCAAAGAAAGAAGCAATTTCCGCAACACTGACATTTGAGGTGTTGCATGTAAATACATTCTGCTGAAAATAGCCCAGATCGGAGTTCCTCGTCGTTCAATTGGCTCACAGTCAAATTTGTATTGAATTACGTTCATTGGTTTAAAAGTTACAAGCGAAAATCAGGGACCGGGAGCGAGCGGGTCACCCTGTATAATCATACTGACGTGGAATTAAATTGCAATGCTGGGCATTGACGTCTTTCTATAAAACTTTTTCATGAAAATCAATGAATGTAGCGTGTATAAAAGAGACCAATTTCAATAACAATAACAACATTATTTGTCATCGAATACTATCTCTTTAGATTCGACCGTGAATTCGAAGACGCAGCAGAAATAATCTGACACCAGACTACTATTCATAACTGAACAAGACCATATTTCACCACCAAGTGGCTGCACTTGAAACAAGCTGTAAACATACGTCTTGTTAAGAGAATAAGTATATCAAGAAGAAGGGATCAAGATCCTGAGCAGCGCATGAGCTGCAGTAGTCAGCGACCCATAGCTGACTGCTAGTGTCAGGGCCAGCAAACCAGGACTGCCAAGATCCTTCTACACCTCCTGGTGATCCTGGATAACAGGCTGCAGCAGGACAGACTGGATAAGGAGAAGGGATCGAAGAGGGAATGGAAACCGGGTACTAAAAAAATGCTTGCAGACGTCGGATGTTTTGAACCGAAAGGTGCAAATATCGCAGTCAAGCTGTAAACTACGACACAACGCATTCTGTTCTCTGGACTACATTGTGCTACTTAAGCCTTATCATGGTTTGGTAGCGGGAGATTGAGAACGAAGGAAGCCAAGCCAAGAGGAAAGCCAGACCCATTTTCAAAAATTTCTTGTTGAAACCAGATGTGTAGGGTCGAACAACGCAGATATCGCAACATCGATGTAAACTGCAACACATCGCCACAAGGTCTTTTTTAGGACAAACACTTCAGAAGTAGTAAAAGAAAACTCATCCGCTAATTAAGCATTCCAGAGAAGAGTGCTGATATTGATGTGAAATTCAATAGTAAATGAAGTAATGTCGTTGTAACTGTTGTTTAATGTCCAAATTGAGTAAGTTTACTCTTTTCTGCGCCCAGAAAAGGACGCTAAGTGCCGGGTTGTAGTAGCTTTCTCACATCCCGAGCGGTCTGATACAGAAGGGCCATGGACCTCTAGGCGGTTGTGCTATGGTTGGCTTCATCTGCGTGATGCTCACTACTACGGAATAACTCCGAAACACATCTCGTAATCCAAACATTCTTGATAACAGCGTGTTTCCGATAGTGTCAGGCGTTTGATGCGAGATTTATTCTATTTTGGCGGTAAAGATGGCGACAGTGTATGGCGTTTGATGCGAGATGTATTCTATTAAGGCAGTAAAGATGGTACAGTGTCAGGCGTTTGATGCGAGATGTATTCTTTTATGGCGGTAAAGATGGCGACAGTGTCAGTCGTTTGATGCAAGATGTATTCTATTATGGCGGTAAAGAAAGATCGTGGAACGACATATCTTTTTATATTCACGACACACACGCGAGGAGTCGGCTGTGGAGTGGTACGATTTATTTTTTAGGGTAGCACGCTTTCACTCAGCCTCTGCGATAGCATTACTCTTTGCGATTTTAGTTTCTTTTGTGATACCAATCCGACAGGTGCTACGATATTGAAGCTTTTCAGATACCCTTTTTTGTAGCGTTTTTTCTGCCTTATTCCTTCTCCCCCGTGTTAGCTTTTGCCTGTTGTGAGCTCAATTTATAACAGCTGCTTGGTGATGCGCTTACCTGGCATGCAAACATGCCACGTCCATTTGATCTGACTTATTTGCACACGTGTTTGGGTGCTCAACATGCTATGCTTGCTTATAGATTCAGAGTTAGGCACTTTGTCCTGCTACCTGAACCTGTGCAACGTATGCAGCCAGCTAAATAGCTCTGTGGCATGTCTGCAAAACACTGTCCATGTTTCACATTTATGCTGCAGAGTGGATACCACTACAGCACCATTCACATTTACTTGATCAAGCATAAATATAAGGAGGTAACGTTACAGTTAAGGAAACAAACATCATATTTACAACCACTAGATTCCATCAAACAAAGAGCTGTCATTTTATAGTTTAGAAATAATGAGTTCAACCTGCATTTTAGGTAAGATCCAACAGCTGTTTCGAAATATGGGGATATTCAGACGTTGACATTAGATAAAATATAGTGAAAAACTAAAATTAAATCCAAATTTCCAACTAGTAGATGGGCCAGGTGAAAAACTCACTTTATGCTTACAAAGATGGTACGCGACCAGCAATCCTGATCAAGGTTTATCTACAGAGGACGTTCAACATGCAATTGATAGAAAAGAACTTGATAAACTAGCAGACAACATGTCAATACATCGGGCACTAATATGGAGTATGTTCCCTCCATATAGAAACCATTGCTCTGCTGGAACACAAACCGAGTATGTTCACTCCACGAACAAACTACCCTGCTGGAACACAAGCGACGTATGTTCCTTCCTCACAGAATTCATTGCCCTGCTGGAACACAAACGGATTTTGTTCCCTCCACACAGAAACCATTGCCCTGCTGGAACACAGACGAAGTATGTTCCCTCCACACAGAAACCATTGCCCTGCTGGAACACAAACCGAGTATGTTCCCTCCACGAAAAGCTTCCCTGCTGGAACACAAATGGAGTATGTTCCCTCCACACAGAAACCATTGCCCTGGTGGAACACAAACGAAATATTTTGTTTGTACCGTCAAATGAGAAAATCGGATCTAAAAGAAACAAGTCGTCAATTGGAAGCACGGTTATTGTACCTTCAGAAATTCGTGACTTTTTAGTTGATACATTATCTTTATAATTCATAAACCTTTCAGCTTAAATGTTTGTATTTTTATTATTTTCATCTCAACGTTAATGTGTTACGCAGAAATATTATGTACACTGCGCGGACAGATTTATCAAAACATACGTTGTTATGTTATTATCACGAGATCCATAGCTATAGTTTCTACACACAACGTATTTTAATGTAATTTCGTTAATTGATAGTACATTAAGATCGGCTGGCGCATCTTCATATATCGTAGTGTTATGAGTATATTATTTTTCCGTATCAAGTTGCATTAATGTTTGTAATAATTATATTTCCAGTAAGAGCTGTGTTTTGAAAGACAATTATTTTAACTGTTTGCATTTTTGATTTAGTGTTTCTTTTTAATTAAATGGTATATTCCAAGCTTCACTATAAGTTCAAGCATGCCTTAATTAATGTAATTGTTGACTTAAATATACATATACGTAGAATGTAGTTAGTTATCTTATCCAAAATCGGATTACTAAAATAGATTGATAACTGTTACCAGTTGAATGAATCACAAACCACCTTCCTGCAAAAACCAAGTTCCTCTTTCATTAAACTGTCCTCACATTTAATCCATAATTAATTGTCAATGTCTGAGAGGGCAGCATATGCAATTTTCCTTACTTGTGCTAGATTGAAGACTTGTCACTTGCCACCTGTCCTTTGCACAAACCGATTCTACAGGATTTAAGTGTAAATGGTAGGAAGGCAATCTTAAACACTCGTGACCATGCTTCTAGATCACTTTGTCAATGTGAAACGTTAGGAAGGCAATCTTAAACACCCGTGACCATGCTTCTATATCACTTTGTCAATGTGAAACGTCTTTGCACTGCGTGTGTTCTTGACACGTGACAACAAATAAGGTTTGATTAGCATTTCCATAAACGGAATGTGCTCTTTTGTTAGCCAAGGTTTGATCTCATCCTTAGTGCTTGCCGATATTGGAACCTTGTCTTCCAATGGTAGAAAGCATTATCGATTACCAGATAAAAGGATCAATCTAATGACGAGAATACAGTTTTCTCAATGAACTCTATATATATAGTCACGAAATATGTTGCCGTTCTTCTCTGAATGTTATTTCTGATTCTCTGTAGATTTTGAAACAAGCATAAGTTCACAATCCTTCATCAGTCCACTATGTTCTCCACCTGCATGGGCTATTATCAGTTACTGTCCATTACTACTTGTAACAACTTTTTTATATTTCCATCTGCATATTGCCATGCATCTGCATTAGTTTAGTGTGCTTTTATCCATGTTTCATCTTTGTACACAATTTGGTAATTTTGTTTACGCATTTCTCTAGTTTTCCGTAAATATATTCTTCTAAAAGTTACTAAAAGAGACTTTTCGCAAATGATATTTGGAATACCTTTATGCTCGCTAAAGCCAGCACCCATTACAGTTTTCTATAATGTAGTTTTAGAGATATTAATGTCGTTGAACCTTCTCAGCGCAATTTTAGATTTTCTGTAGCGTCAATGCGTCTTTAGAATCCAATATTCTCTAAATTTCTCATTTAGTAATTTCCTTGTGAAAGCTATCAACTTCTCCCCCCCCCCCCCTGGTGTTTGTAGAAAGGCTGTCCTGGTCTAGTGTCCAGTGTGAGAGTGACCTATGGTTGATACCAAGGGCATAAATTGTTCTTATCTCTTTGTTTAAAATACGATGATGCAGACTCGTACGTTCAACTTCACACGAGAAATGTTTATGCAATTTTATTGCTGCTATATAGGGAAACAAATTTACTTTTCAATGCTATTCAAATTACATCAGCACAGTATAGCTCTGTTACAGCTTTATAAATTAACATAAACTATGATAGCCACATACTTTCCATAATGTGTGGTGCAACTCGACACTTGCAGTACAATATTAGAGCGTTTACAATTAACCGTAAAAACATGTGCAATGTGTGGTTCCATGAATGACCTTTCCCACACGTCGACATGAGCTACTACTGTAGAACTGTTAAAATGCTATCCGGCAAAGACATACATTTTTAAAAGTGAGGGTTGGTATACTGTAGTCTCTAACACTTCATCCCTTACCAGCGGTTAAATCTGCTGAAAGACTTCATTTACCTTTTACCCCAACTAAGCTTAAATGCATCATGTCTTAATCTGATTGAAAGACTTGGTACAACCTCAATCATACAGAAACTAAAAATATATTTGTTCATCAATCTATAACTCATAATTGAAGATATATTATTTTCAAGATCAGTACGTTTTTCTGAACACACTATAAAGCAATAAGTGCAGATGGATGTTTGGGGATGATAACTGAAACCTTACATTAATAGTTGCATGCTGTTGTAGTGAAATTATCGAGAATCAATGATGTAGCAAATCTTATGTTAAGAGTGAGTTCTCGAACAGCTTTATATACAAGATTATGCAACAATGAAATCGTTACAAGTGTTTTACTAAATTTTGTTATCACTTATTTAACAAGGTTGTTTAGATGTCACGTGAGAAAGAGAAGGAAATAAGCTTGATATAGTTGTAATCATCAATTATTTCACAACCGTACTCTGGCATCCACGCAACAAACATGCTAGAGATCTAAGCTACATCTCTAACAATAAACGCGAATAACAAATTATGAACATCTAATTAGTATTTACAATTGTCAAATGAGTATTCACAAGCAATTAAGATATTTAATTGGAATTGTGAATTCACTTATTGTAAAAATTATGACATACAATAATAATTTGTTGACAAAATGTTGCTAGGATACATATGTACATACACATTTGTGATTAATGTATGTTGATGTTTTTTATATATATATATATATATATATGAATGTATGTATATATAAAAATA
This sequence comes from Ariolimax columbianus, assembly GCA_036924085.1. NCBI lineage: Eukaryota > Metazoa > Mollusca > Gastropoda > Stylommatophora > Arionidae > Ariolimax > Ariolimax columbianus. The sequence continues at coordinate 116,464,150 of JAVGWX010000003.1, forward strand.
TGTAAATATATATATATATATATTGTTTAGTGCTAATGATCTCTCTTCAAGCTGACTCCTTTATATTCTTACTTCTAAGAAGTAGACAGTAATGATTCATTCTATCTGCAATCGTTCTTTAATACCAGTCTAATTATTGTTTCATTCTTCTTGTTCTTCTGTGTTCGTTCTCAATTTCCGCCTACCAAGCCCTGAACAGGGCATTACAAGTAGCTGATGTAGTCCAGAGAACGGAATGCGTTGTGTCGCTAGTTTACATCTTGGCTCCAATATGTGCCCCCCTCGGTCCGACACATCAGTCTTCGACCAATATGTTTCAATATTGGTGCAAGCTTTATCATACTTTGCTGTTTACTGTTCTTTTATTCTTCTGTCTCCGATATACTTTCATTTCCCATTTTTCTAGTGATGTTGAGGATTCGACTTCCAATGACGTCAAACATTTGATTTGTGAGTGAGAAAGTCAGCCATTTACATCAAGTAGTGACACCTGGGAATTTTATTTCCTGTTTTATCTAGAGAATATTATGAGTCCATGCCCCTGGCTCCCTTGTGTGCAAAGAGATTGTGAACGTAACTTTTCAGTCCACCTTCCAACGTTTCCATACACCTAGTGTCATTGCGGCTGTCACCATTACTAATCACATTAATCCTTGATCCTTCATGTCAATTAATGTCTCTACTGTGGCTCTTCCTGCTTCAACGTTCTCTCTGTCTCAGTACAACATGGCACGTCTGTGTCCAGCGACTAAGGTCAATATCCTTCTACTCTGTCTACATCGAATTTCCAGTTAATCTTGTAATTTAACGTCTTTGCCTCCAGTATGCGTTAAATTTGTATGGTGTTTCGGTTTAAGGTCCTTAATTTGTTTACGCAATATTACAGGCGCCTGTGTGTTGCTGGGGTCTGAATGGGGATTAAAGAAGTGTCAATCTGTAACCTACAAGACTTCTCAAGATTCGACTAAGGAGGGTTCAGCATGGGTTAAAGAGCCCTATCCTACAGATACTATACGCCATGAGAAACACACGAGAATACATCAACACCTCAACGAGAAGGGAACTGACTAAGTAAGTCAGTCAGGTTACTGAACGTTCACAATTTTGGTACGTAGTGTTAAAGTACATGTATATTTGAACCCATTTCAGGTCAGTCTAGGTACCATCTCAACATCATCTGTCTCTGTGCTTGATGTTGTAATCTTCTAGGCAATCCCATGTCCATATGTCGGTGTTGTGCATTAACATATAGCGTGATTCACCTCGTGATTTACCTTCCAGTATTGTTTTCAGTAGGATGTAATGTCTTATTATGTCCCTACATTATATTAACTGTCGGACTCTGATTTCGTTCATCAATTTGCTTTGCACTCCTAATTTTTCATAGACTTTGATTAGGTTTTTTTTTTTAGAAGATACACTTTATTCTTCTGTTTATTGACATTTGAATAACATCGATGCTTTTCTCTAATCGTTTGTTCTTTGTTCAAGTTTCTACATGCTACAGTACAAGCCAGTGTACATAACGCCAGATCAACATTCAATTTTAATTTGTGAGTGATTTGCTTGGATGTCAATCAATATTTGACATGCTGGGGAAAACTGATTTGGCCATCTTTAATCTCTTCCTGTCTTCCATTTCGCATTTCTCACTTATTATATTTTCAGTAAAGGAGAAGCTCTTGAACTGTTCCAATAGTTGACCCTTCAACTTCTATTAATAGAGTATAAATCGAGTCTGTTTTGCGAATTATCACATTTTTTGTTTCCTCAAGGTAAATGTCCGATCCATACAACTAACATTTGTTCAATTCTTGAAACACTAATTCCTGTAGTTCTTTTCGCTTTCAGCCAGCAGAACTGTGCCATCCACATATCTGAAATTATTTACTGATTTTCCATCGATGATGAGTTCTGGCATTTTCTTTATCAACTGAAAAATATATTCAGTGTAAATGTTAAGCAGACAATCCGGCAGTACACATTCTTGTAACACTCTTTGTTCATACAAGGCGTGTTAAAATTAAACCGGACAAAACTGCAACAAGTGAACATACGTACGATGCGCATAATGACGTCACTTCAGGTGTAAACAGCACAAACCAACCGTCAAGTGTGAACATTTAATTATCCTCTGACTCATAGTTTCCTCAGCAGGCCGTTGAAAACATGGCGGGTGTGATACGGATCCGTCCAGAGTTGATCAGCAAGCGGTGATTCGGTTTCTAACAACTGAAGGATGTTGACCAGTTGACATTCATCGCAGAATGCAGGCAGTGTATGGTGACACATGTGTGTTGAAGACAACAGTGAAGAAATGGACAACAATGTTTAAAGAAAAACGTGAGTTAACGAAAGATCTTCCAAGACCATGTCAGGTGCATATAGTTGCGTTAACTCCCGTCCTTCTTTGTCACTCTGGACAGATTCCGTATCACACCCGCCATGTTTTCAACGGTCTGGTGAGGAAACTATAAGTCGTAGAATAATTCAATTTTCAAATTTGACGTTCGGTATGTGCTGTTTACACCTGAAGTTACGTCATCATGCGCATCGTACGTATGTTCACTTGCTGCAGTTTGGTCCGGTTTCATTTGAACACACCTCGTACTTACATGACAAGTGAAGCTTGCTAGATCTTACAGTGTGGCTTTTTTTTTTTTTAGATTTGAAAAACATATTTTAGAAATTCATTTTCCATTGTAACGAATACGTGAATGTAAATATAAAATGCAACGTCTGACACAACACAGATTTCAACAACAAATACACCTGACAAAAAAAACAACCTAGATGAAGAACAAGCAAGGTAACAATTATATTATGTGTTTATGAAAGTGGAAAAGTGGTGATTTTCAGACGTCACACATGCTACATCAGACAAAATCTAAGAGCTACATAGATACATCAATGTGATAATGGTGGAATAACTGTTGAAAAAGTAATCGAAATATGATGAACAGAAAAAGAAGCTTTCAGAAAAAATACTGCCAAACTTGAACATGTTCTATGGATGAACCAATAACATCAAACTAACCCATGTTACTTCTATATACTAAGGCTGACGCCTGGAAGGATACAAGGAAACTAAACTCGTCATCTTAATTTGATTAAAACTGTCCAGTTACTAGAACCAGTGTTTGCCAGAGCTTTTCATTTCGATAACATCAAACTGTGACGGGCCAACAGAATAAACAGTATTCACAATTCGCATTAAAAATTAAGAAAGGATGGTCATCTTCAAATCTTTATGTCCATACTGGTAATTAAACAAATTCCTAGGTTATTATTTTCTTGTTAACGAAATCGTTTACGGTTTTGTATCATTGCTTCCTACAAATCTTATATCTTATCTGGCGGTATTTTTATCGTGTTATTGGCAGCGTTTTTCAATATTCTTCTCACACCAAGAATACAAATTCGACCTTCTCTCACCAAGAATACAAATTCGACCTTCTCTCACCAAGAATACAAATTCGACCTTCTCTCACCAAGAGTACATATTCGACCTTCTCTCACCAAAGGTACTTCTTCTTCTTCATCGTACACAGTCAGACAGTAACCATTATTTTTTCGAAAAAAGCGGCGGTCATCCTGAGGCTGTCGACACTGCCATAGAGCTTGTCTTGCAGTTCCACTGATGATGGCCACATCTGCTCTCTCTGATCCTCGTATGTCGGGCAGGTCTGCAGCAGATGTTCAGCGGTCATTTTACCGGTACCGCACGGGCATTCGTCGGTACCACCTATCTTCAATTTGTTGAATAGGTGGTACCTAAGTCTATTGTGGCCAGTGCGAAGTCTGAAGACAACGACCTGCTCTCTTCTGTTCAACTGGTAATAGGCATCGTTTTTCCACCACCAAAGGTACAAACTCAACCTTCTCCCACCAAGAGTACAAATTCGATCTTCTCCCACCAAGTGTTCAAATTCGACCTGCTCACTTCAAGAGTCTTCCCCCCTCCCCCCATTTTTCACCTCTCCCAATCCCATTACAGTTTGTCATTTTAGTCGTCTAAAGAATTCGCAATATTCTCCTAAAAAACCCACAAATCCGTTGCCTCCAGTAACGTTGATGTTTGTTTATTGATTTTTGTCTTTGTTTCGTATTTGTCTGATTTTATCGTCGGAAGGCAAGATCTCTGTTTGACCTAACTAAGACAGATATATGGTTGAGCTGACGCCACCATCCCTACAAATTCGATACGTCAAGTACATTTGACATTTCAAGAGATTAAAGAATTATTTGAAATGTTATCTGTTGTAAAACACTGTGTATTGGAAATACTTTATCAGCATTAAAGAGCAAATATATGTATGATGTGGAGCCGCGTAGCACAGTGGTTAGCGCGCTGGCCTCGCATCTGAGTGGTCCTGGGTTCATTCCCAAGTTGAGGCGGTAATGTTTTTTTCAGACCGCAATGGCTCCCGAGTCGACCCAGCCTTAAACTGGTACCGGTTCAGTCCGGGAAGTAAAAGCGGCGAGGGAGAGGAGATGGCTACCGCCCTCATATAGCCGAGCCTTTGAAATGTGAGATCGCTAACACCTCACACCCCTACGGCAGTAATGCTATGGGATACTTTACTTTATATGTATGATATAATGACCGCGATATGGAGAAACCGGGACATTCCAGGAATATTTAGTGTTAAAGTTATGGCAATGTTGCCTCTGTCTCCGTTATTTGGGGAAAATAAACTCATTTAAGAAGAATTCATGTGACATGCATGTTCTACTATCATTAAGCTGTCAGATTAAATCAAGTGCTGTCTCTCTATTGATGATTCAAGGTAACATATCTTTGATATTCTCAAAAAAATCATGCTACCGCAAAGACTCATTCTGTCAACAAATTATTTCATACATTTTTCAATCAAATAAAATCATGGGGGTCATTAATACAGAAGACTCCCGGCAGTAGACCTCTACCAAACCTAATTAAACCCTTTACAATTACAGTTGTTTTGTTTATTTGTACATTTGTTTCAAAAATGAGGTAGCAAATCCAATGCGCACTATTTTAATAAATTGCCATTTACAATCAGGTGGTGGATTCTAGTGGTTCTATCCCTCCTTCGTCGGTATGGGGTCTCTGACCCACAGTTGAACATCAGCTTTCTATGTTTACTGTCATCCAATACAAAAGCATTTGACGAGTAATCTTTCCAAGCACTACCACTTGACAAACTCACGTTTTGGGTCTGCGTCTAAACATACTATGTTTGATTGAATAATTGATGGTAACGTCTAGGAAGCAATATAATCTTTCTGCGGTTGTAAGAATTTGTTGATGTAAACGGAAAAAAGCAGTTTGAGTTAGAACTCAGAAAAGGGAATTTCTTTGCTGAAAATGGGTTAACTAGTTACACACAAGCCCGAAAACATGCACATTGATTGTACTTCTTAGAGCGTCGAGGTAACTTCGCACAATTATTGTTATCATGGAAAATAGCATTTGTTCATAGACTCTTCAAACTTGAGTGTAAGCTTTGCTCGTTTACACAGTAGAGAGCGTATGGACATCGTTTACAGTGAACCTGAGAGGAGTAGTAGAGTTATGAGTTTTCGAGTATCATGGTAAGGGTAGTAGGTTCGATGCTAGATATCAACAGGCTCCAGTCCACTCAGCGTTAAATGGGAGACTGGCTTGCTGTTTTGTAAGACAGTTTGGCAAGTAAGGAAATTGGCCACTCAATCTCATCCCCGACAACAGCCTCTGTTACGTCACTTCTTGTACCTATACATTGTACAATTAACCCCCACCCCACTCGCATTACGACCGAGATGATTCTTTAGCTCCTTGTTAAAGGTGAAGGAACAGAAAATGAGTAAATATTTCTTACTAAACAAGTACAAAGTCAGGCAAATGTACTCGTAGTTCAGTTTCCGAACTTTGTATATAGAAACTAGACACCAATAGTCCATTTTATTGTCAGTGTGTAAACGATTAGCCTAACGAAATGCAACACAATTTAGACATTATAAAATGGCTTTCAAGGAAGGAATATATGTAAACGAAATTATTGCAAAAATGTCAACACGAACATCAATCTGAAGACTTTCAGAATGTAAAGGAACCCAACTAAATGTAGTTTATTATGCAGAAGGTAACTTACAGCAACATGTTCAGTTCAACTAGCCAATAACCAAATGAAAGTGCTTGTACACATCTGACTAATAATTAAGTAAATATATTTTAACAATTGTTATGGATATGTATGACAACACGCTTAGACAAGTTTAATTAATAGTTTGGTCAACATGTGTGCTCAAACTTGACCAAATAAATTGTTCAGCACATTTCAGTAAGTCTTATTACAAATTTGGTCAACAAGTTTGCACAAACTTGACTAATTATGTGGTTCAGCTCACTTGAGCAAGTCTAATTACAAATTAAGTCATCATGTCAGATTTCAGTCAGCAAGTTACATTAATAATTTGGTAAGTATATTTAGTCATATTTTATGCATGATTAAATCAATGAACGATTTCACCACATGAGGTCAACACGTTTGACAAGTTTGGACAGCATTATCCACCTCTGGGCTTATATAATTAAGTGCGTCTGGATTCCTTCCATAACAACCATTTCCACATCATATTTCCTAGAATTCAGCTCAAGATCATTAATGAGAAAGCCAACCATTCCCCAAGCTCCGGTCTCTATTTGATTTTGTTAGAATAAAGTGGGACTTTATTCCCGGCGTAATCTTTTTATTAACAAACCGACAAAATAAACACATTAGTCACATTTAATAATAATTGAATACAGAAACGAACTAACATGGTTTTAAAAATTAAATGTAATGTTACACTGACGTATAGCAATAATTATGAACACATATGTTTTATGGATAATAGCAATAAAGGTAGGGTCATTATCAGCACTGTTATGTTGAGTTAGGTACAACACGAACAACTATTGCGGTGTATATGTATCAAAATGTTTATCAATAATCTGATAAAATCATTATTTACCTTACGTTGTTAAATCAATATATATAAATATATATTGTTATATATCATATTAAGTTGCAGGAATTCTTCACTAGAGTGAGATGCAAGATTGTAGACGAAAAGATCTGGGCGTTAGAGTGAGATGCAAAATTGTAAACCAACAGAGCTGGGGGTTAGAGTGAGATACAAGATTATAGACGAACAAAGCTGGGTATTAGAGTGAGATGAAAAAGTGTAGACGAAAAGATCTGGGCGTTAGAGTGAGATGCAAGATTGTAGACCAACAGAGCTGGGCGTTAGAGTGAGATGCAAGATTGTAGACAAACAAAGCTGGGTATTAGAGTGAGATGCAAGAGTGTAGACGAAAAGATCTGGGCGTTAGAGTGAGATGCAAGATTGTAGACCAACAGAGCTGGGCGTTAGAGTGAGATGCAAGATTGTAGACAAACAAAGCTGGGTATTAGAGTGAGATGCAAGATTGTAGACAAACAAAGCTGGGTATTAGAGTGAGATGCAAGATTGTAGACGAAAAGATCTGGGTGTTAGAGTGAGATGCAAGATTGTAGACGAAAAGATCTGGGCGTTAGAGTGAGATGCAAGATTGTAGACGAAAAGATCTGGGCATTAGAGTGAGATGCAAGATTGTAAACGAAAAGATCGGGGCGTTAGAGTGAGATGCAAGATTGTAGACCAACACAGCTAGGCGTTAGAGTGAGATGCAAGATTGTAGACAAACAAAGCTGGATATTAGAGTGAGATGCAAGATTGTATATAAACAAAGCTGGGTATTAGAGTGAGATGCAAGATTGTAGACGACAAGATCTGGGCGTTAGAGAGATGCAATATTGTAGACGAAAAGATCTGGGCGTTAGAGTAAGATGCAAGATTGTAGACGAAAAGATCTGGGCGTTACAGTGAGATGCAAGATTGTAGACAAAAAGATCTGGGTGTTAGAGTGAGATGCAAGATTGTAGACGAAAAGATCTGGGCGTTAGAGTAAGATGCAAGATTGTAGACCAACAGAGCTAGGCGTTAGAGTGAGATGCAAGATTGTAGACAAACATAGCTGGGTATTAGAGTGAGATGCAAGATTGTAGACAAACAAAGCTGGGTATTAGAGTGAGATGCAAGATTGTAGACGAAAAGATCTGGGGGTTAGAGTGAGATGCAAGATTGTAGACGAACATAGCTGAGCGTTAGAGTGAGATGCAAGATTGTAGACAAACAAAGCTGGGTATTAGAGTGAGATGCAAGATTGTAGACGGAAAGATCTGAGTGTTAGAGTGAGATGCAAGATTGTAGACAAACAAAGCTGGGTATTAGAGTGAGATGCAAGATTGTAGACAAACAAAGCTGGGTATTAGAGTGAGATGCAAGATTGTAGACGAAAAGATCTGGGGGTTAGAGTGAGATGCAAGATTGTAGACCAACAGAGCTGGGCGTTAGAGTGAGATGCAAGATTGTAGACAAACAAAGCTGGGTATTAGAGTGAGATGCAAGAGTGTAGACGAAAAGATCTGGGCGTTAGAGTGAGATGAAAGATTGTAGACCAACAGAGCTGGGCGTTAGAGTGAGATGCAAGATTGTAGACAAACAAAGCTGGGTATTAGAGTGAGATGCAAGATTGTAGACAAACAAAGCTGGGTATTAGAGTGAGATGCAAGATTGTAGACGAAAAGATCTGGGTGTTAGAGTGAGATGCAAGATTGTAGACGAAAAGATCTGGGCGTTAGAGTGAGATGCAAGATTGTAGACGAAAAGATCTGGGCATTAGAGTGAGATGCAAGATTGTAAACGAAAAGATCGGGGCGTTAGAGTAAGATGCAAGATTGTAGACCAACAGAGCTATGCGTTAGAGTGAGATGCAAGATTGTAGACAAACAAAGCTGGGTATTAGAGTGAGATGCAAGATTGTAGACAAACAAAGCTGGGTATTAGAGTGAGATGCAAGATTGTAGACGAAAAGATCTGGGTGTTAGAGAGATGCAAGATTGTAGACGAAAAGATCTGGGCGTTAGAGTAAGATGCAAGATTGTAGACGAAAAGATCTGGGCGTTACAGTGAGCTGCAAGATTGTAGACGAAAAGATCTGGGCGTTAGAGTGAGATGCAAGATTGTAGACCAACACAGCTAGGCGTTAGAGTGAGATGCAAGATTGTAGACAAACAAAGCTGGATATTAGAGTGAGATGCAAGATTGTATATAAACAAAGCTGGGTATTAGAGTGAGATGCAAGATTGTAGACGACAAGATCTGGGCGTTAGAGAGATGCAATATTGTAGACGAAAAGATCTGGGCGTTAGAGTAAGATGCAAGATTGTAGACGAAAAGATCTGGGCGTTACAGTGAGATGCAAGATTGTAGACAAAAAGATCTGGGTGTTAGAGTGAGATGCAAGATTGTAGACGAAAAGATCTGGGCGTTAGAGTAAGATGCAAGATTGTAGACCAACAGAGCTAGGCGTTAGAGTGAGATGCAAGATTGTAGACAAACATAGCTGGGTATTAGAGTGAGATGCAAGATTGTAGACAAACAAAGCTGGGTATTAGAGTGAGATGCAAGATTGTAGACGAAAAGATCTGGGGGTTAGAGTGAGATGCAAGATTGTAGACGAACATAGCTGAGCGTTAGAGTGAGATGCAAGATTGTAGACAAACAAAGCTGGGTATTAGAGTGAGATGCAAGATTGTAGACGGAAAGATCTGAGTGTTAGAGTGAGATGCAAGATTGTAGACAAACAAAGCTGGGTATTAGAGTGAGATGCAAGATTGTAGACAAACAAAGCTGGGTATTAGAGTGAGATGCAAGATTGTAGACGAAAAGATCTGGGGGTTAGAGTGAGATGCAAGATTGTAGACGAACATAGCTGAGCGTTAGAATGAGATGCAAGATTGTAGACGAACAAAGCTTTGTATTAGAGTGAGATGCACGACTGTAGAAGAACAGAGCTTAGCTATAGAGTGAGAGACAAGATCGTAGACGAAAAAAGATTAGCCCTAGAGTGAGAGACAAGATCGTAGACGAACAGAGCTTAGCCCTGGAGTGAGAGACAAGATTGTAGACGAACAGAGCTTAGCCCTAGAGTGAGAGGCAAGCTCGTAGAAGAAAAGGGCTGGGCACTGGAGTGAGAGGAAAAATCGTAGATGAACAGAGCTTGTCAATGCGAGGTAAGATCGTAGATTAATAGAGCTGGGCGCTAGAGTGCGAGGCAAGATCGCAGCCGAACAGGTGTATATATATATATATATATATATATATATATATATATATATATATATATATATATATATATATATATATATATATATATATAACATATTACGACCTCCAGTATGCCCATGGGGAGGTGGCTACTGAAACCTCTTTTATGAGGCAGTGAGTTTCTGATTCTTAATCCTTGATTCGGATGTCTACAGAAGGGCTCGTTGTGTCATGAGTGGATAGCGAAATTATATACCTCGAACCTCCTGGATCTCGCGTGCATCTACTGGCTTGGCAATGCTGGCGTTTCCAGAAACTAAAAAACTGACACCCTGTTCATAAACGCACTTTTAGTGAGAACATGTCAATGAATAGGGCTGACATTTTGAAGTTGATCCACGTCTACGTCTTAAATCATGAAACAGGGGACGGCGTGGCCTAGTGGTTAAGTGGCACGGCTCACGACCCGAAGGTGCTGGTTCAATCCCCATCACAGCACCGGCCGTTACCCCGGGGATGGAAACCCTTAGAAAATGCAGGAGGAAGCAGACCCTGACATAAAATGCATGCTGAAGTCGGATGCACTGGGCCGAAAGCGCAAAATAAAACCACAGTGCAACGCACACCGCCTTGGGGATTAGAGAAATAAGGCGAACGCAAAAAAAAAAATCATGAAACAGAAAGCGTATAATAAGATGTATGATCCATTACAAGAATTATGTCACACATACAGTGGATGTCAGGTCAGTTCAGGTCAGGTCATGCCGTAAACGGTGAGGTCGTTGGGGCACACATGAAGACATCCTCACAACTCCACGTCATCCCTCTCTGTCAGATGCCGCTGCCTGTGACTCTTCTGGTCGGAGACTGGTCCATTCTTTTATGTTGTCCTCCCATCTCTTTTTGGGCCAGCCTCTACGTCGTCTGCCATGCACCTTCCCGTTGAGGATTGTGTTTGCAAGACCATTTGATCTATATATTTGACCGTACCAAGTGAGTTTCCTTCTTTTGACAGTTGCCAAGAGATCTTCGAAAGGCCCTATTGCTGTTGTAATTCTATCTCGTATTTCCTCGTTTGGAACTCGATCTTTGTACGTGACGTTTAAAAGTTTTCGGAAACATCTCATCTCCAAATCCTGTATCCTTCGTTGAAGGTCAGCTGTAACTGTCCATGTCTCACATGCATAGAGGAATATTGACAGGACCAGTGTACGCATTAATCTGATTTTCGTGCGTAGTGTTAACCGTTTATCTTGCCAGATTTTGTTAAGCAGTGCAAGCGCCGCTACTGTCTGTGCTATTCTAGCCAACACTTCACATTTTGACCCTTCATCACTGACAATCGACCCAAGATATTTAAAACGGTTAACCACAGTGGATGACGTAAACATATACACTGACTTATTTTCTAAAATTAATGTATCCAAAAAATTCTTTGATAAGTTGATTCATTCAGAACCTCAGACTTAACTTGAAATGAATGTATACCTCACAAATTGGATACAAAGAATGTATCCATTCATAGATTATTGAACATTAACTTATCTAATCTTACATATTTTCTTGTTCTTGATATTGATGACCCATTTCTCGGCGTTGCTGTGTATCTCAACGTCATCTACAAAGACGGCTTGGGCTAAGGACATCTATCGGGTGGTAAGCATTTTCCCAGAGGCGTCCCGGATGTTGTTGTGACAGCAAGGAAGACTGACCAACGAGATGGAGGTCTTCTCCAAAGTCTTATTTTGACTCGGGGGTACCAGGTTGCTGTCACTGAGCTTCATCGACCATCGTTAATTGAAAAGCGCTGTGAAAGCACGACATAAAATTCTCCAGATATTAAAACAAATGGACGGAACCTATGGAAAGCTGATAAAAATAGACTCCGCGTTGCCCAACCAGCGATGGAACGAAGAACAATGAAGATCTCTTTTCGAGACGGAGAGAGCAGACGTCAAGAACTGCCTTTATGTCGATTTGAGAGGATTCATATTTATGGACATACATGGCCGCCTACGCAACATGTCATAAATTTATGAACTGGCAAAAGAAAATAGTCTTTTCTCCGCATTTCGGCGATTTTATGTTTTCAGCGAAGGCTTATGTTGTCCATATTTGTTAAACAATACTGAAAAATATCTCGATATTGAGCAAATAGTAAAGGTGACAGACAGCCGGACGTGACTGCTGCAAGGGTCAACATGTCACAGTTTATATAAATAAAATGATGTTATAAAGAGCAGCCATAAGTATCGCTTTCTGACCTCGTGTCTTTGAGAAGTTTGTAAAACAAAAAACAGTTTCAGATGCTGGGTGGAACTGAGCAGACGTAATAGTTCTTATACCTAAGAACACATGCGCGTAAACACACTCATGGGCTCTGTCGCAATAAACATAATGTTTAGGCATATTCTCTGGCAGAAAGTCTAACCAACCAGCCTTGATAATTAGAAGTTCTTGTTTTTTTACATGAAATGTTTCTTAGGGTGTATATTTCTCTACTGACATTACAATGAATTATATATATATATATATCTGAAGATATCATATCTCGTGAAAGGAAAGCAAATCGAGCTGAAATTAAATCTAAACATGCTATGGTCGAGTTCTAGATCAATGCAGCCTATTTCACGAACAACAACTTATGCATATTATTTACAGGCATTGTGCGGTTTACGGTGTAATAGAGATGAGTCGTATGTTGAGAATCCTGTTTGCAGTAAAGAAGACTAATAACGTGATGCTTAAAGAGGCACATGCACAAAGAAAGCTGATGGCAAAAATCAGAACAAACAATCATCCTATTTGAGGCATGCCATGAGAAAAGGTGAGTTGGAAAACAGGATGACCACGGGCAGTATCGCAGATAAGAAGGACAGAGGTGTGCGAAGAAAGAATATATTGACCAGCTTGACGGGAAGACACGGGAGACGATCAAATATTGAACAGCTTGACATGAAGACACGGGAGACGATCAAATATTGACCAGCTTGACGGAAAGACACGGGAGACGATCAAATATTGAACAGCTTGTAGGGATGACACGGGAGGCGATCAAATATTGACCAGCTTGACTGGAAGACACGGGAGACGATCAAATATTGAACAGCTTGACGGGAAGACACGGGAGACGATCAAATATTGACCAGCTTGACGGGATGACACGGGAGACGATAAAATATTGACCAGCTTGACGGGAAGACACGGGAGACGATCAAATAGTGACCAGCTTGAAGGGAAGACACGGGAGACGATCAAAGGCAGAACCAATAAATGACAAACGCGATAGAAGGAAGTGGACATCCACGAACGCCAACCGGAACGGCACACGACAATGATGTTGAGAAATGGGCGGATTGATTTATAAAGTTTGCATAATTGAGGCTACAATCTTGATTGAAGCACATACAGGAACAAATATTTTCATTCCAACAATCAGATAATTCTATACGATCTGAAAATTATGTTAGTTCCCGTGCAAAGACAGATTCTACAGATAGTTCCTTCAGTCTGAAAAAATTGCATTCCACACTTACTGTTGGACGTTCCTTCGATGGGTCAACTTCTTCTTCAGCTTTTTCGTTCTCAATCTCCCACTACCAAACCGGGAACAGAGCTTTGCAAGTAGCAGGATGTAGTCCAGAGAACGGAATGCGTTGTGTCACTAGTTTACAGCCAAAACACGTATATCTCCCCCACACCTCTCCTCGCACATCATTCATCGCCTTCAATATACGAGTAGTGAAAACATAAACTTCTTGACTTCGCCTTCCAACCTCATTCAGCCTTGTTTAAAGGTGAAGTCACGTCATGATGTCAGAAATAGTGATTTGTGTGCTGCCGATGAGCAGCAAAGATGGCGCCATAACTGGCTGCGGGTCTGCATTGGTCTGCTGTTTTATTTCATTATTGATGTTACCAGAATATGGATTTGCCGGGCATTCACACTAGTCGACGACTTACTCTTGTATTCACGTAAACGTGCTGTTGTTTTCCATTTGGACTGGTTAATTCGTTCGTTTTGTGTGTTTTCTTCCGTCCGATTATCCTGGATTGGACATCGGTATACGAATAACAGTACTCTTTAACATGTGTCATATTTCATGGTCTAGTTCACATGGCTAAACCCCGATTTTGGCGCACTTCGCCCTAGCTGCAAATAGTGGTAGATTTGTTGTATGAAATTTTAGACACAACTATAAAGAACTGTCACCTGGAGAGAGATGGGCTCCGTCCGGTGTGTAGAGGCTAAGACACACCGTTGTTGTGTGGCAGGAGCTGGTGTGACACACTGCATTAACGGTGCCTCAACCACCTTATAGGTTATGTTACTGATGATGATGATGATGAATATAACATGATTTAAAAAGCGAAGATACTAAACCGTTTAACGTTTTCGCAAACAATAAAATATTAACGTACTAATTTTTAAAAATAAAATCAGGGAATGATAATTTCTTTAGCAATTAATGAGAAACCATGACATTGTTTACATCCGATGACACAAATCTCTTTCAACGACACGGGATAACACGAGATTGATCACATATACATTAGATAAAACACGTTTGTTCACACATACAAGAGACAATATGAGTGTGTTCACATATACATGAGATAACATGCGTTTGTTCACATATACATTAGATAAAACACGTTTGTTCATACATACAAGAGACAATATGAGTTTGTTCACATATACATGAGATAACATGAGTTTGTTCACATTTACATGGGATAACATGAGTTTGTTCACATATACATGGGATAACATGAGTTTGTTGACATATACATGGGATAACATTAGTTTGCTCGTACATATACATGAGATAAAATGACATTTGTCCTATGATATATGAACTGATACAATTAATGTTTTCCACAGACGTGTGTTTCTCTAAGTCTTAGTCCATACTTGCAATCGAATTTGCAGAAAATAGGTGACTGGCCTGTTGTGTTATAAGACATGGAAGTAACGTCGTCTTTTTGTCTTCATCACGGTGATTATTTGGTAGAACTTTGTTGCCTTAAAACATGTTGCCTGAAAAATGGCGAACCACTAGCTACTGTTGAATCTGATCCAAATATATATGAATCGTGTCGTTAATGTGAATGGAGCCTGGTATCTTTGTCGTGATAAGCAAAGGCTCTAGTCCTCTACAACTCTGCTAATCCGCTGCTGTAGCAGGAACTATTTCGACGACACATCCGATAACCTCCGGGTTTTTGCAACAATGCAGGAAATGATAAACATTTGTCGACTTCTATATACGATGACTCTCCGTTGGAATCTGTGGCTCTTAATGGAAAGAAAAGAATAGACACTATTTTTATGCATGTGGTAGAAAGCGACACAATAGCGTTGTGCATGTAATTAGCACCCTTAGTACTGAAACGGAAACTCTTTTTGGATGAGAACACGCAATTGTTTTGGCGCTGGTTTCCTTCAAGAGGGTGTTTACATTGATGGACCTTTACTTCGCAAGGAGCCACCAAGTGAAGGATCTGAAAACATGAATTTAGCAGGTCCTATACGACATAAAATGGATGTCATGTGTGTTAACGTTACATCACACATCGAGACATCGGTGTCTAAATGTAATCAATGTGCCCGGGTTATTTGTCACGTGATATGACAGGTAGTTTAGTCACAAGTTTTAATTTGGAATAACACTTCACATATCTCTTGTTTTGTAGTATCCTTACTTCAGCGAATTCTGCTATGATCAGTTGTGCAATTGTTCATGGAAGTTATCATTGACAGTTGTGATAATTCACGATGTTTTATTCGTGTTATCATACTTGTATAAGAGCACACGCAACATTCATTACCCAGTCAATTTCATTACCAAGAGATTGTGTGACTCTGTCAAGGTTGTTCATAAAGTCTTCATCTATTTTGGTGAGGAAGTTATACATTTTTATCTTCTGTTTCAGAAACATTAACAACGTATATAGATGATAGTAAGATAAGTAGTCAATTGACGAATCATGAGAACATATGCAAATTGGCAACTTATTTAAGAACCTTGTTGTTTTTGTTGTTTACTGCCCACAATGAGTAGGTTTCTTCTTCTGTGAGCCCTGAAAATAACGTTGAGTAGCGGGTTGCTCATATTCCGAGTGTGCTGATGAAGGTGGACTGCGGTCCTTCAGGCGGTTGCTCAATTCTTGGCTTCATCTGCGTGACGCTCAATGCTACAGGAATCACGTCGATCCAGCCTTGAAAACGGCATGTTTCTAGACGCTGCATGGGAGAGAGATAATGGTCTTGGTCACGCATTGGCTATTTATATTATAACACGTTCGTTTTTTTTCTGTATGACCCGTTATAAAATCTCATGTCTTTCAGATGGCAGTTACTTTTGTGGAAAACTGACATCAACAGATTAGAACTTCTGTAGATAACATATATATGAATATGTTCTGGCATGTGTTTGAAATTGCTTCATAATATTTTGAGCTGTATAGCGATTTTGATCGGCGTCACGTCAAAGTCTATTTTGAATTACTAAAAAAATGTTACCACTTTCATCATTTCATTAATCAATTTCATATTTGTTCATTATTTTTGACATTAAATAGGTATAGACTTTATGAACATCATGTAGATATTATCATGCGTATGACATTATAAAGACCGAAAGTAATTTAAGAATGCGTTTACAATTTGTCAGGATTGTGGTCGTGCAATACTGTGAGTCAAATTACACATGACTATGATCCATCGAGTACCCGTGCGTGTGCGTTGATATCCCATTACTACTGGCTATTGGAAGAGGCTTTATTTTGCAATCGGTATTTAAATCAGTCTCTTCAGTATTATCAACTGGGTAAGGTTGCTGAGCAGAAATAAGGTTATTGTCGTTTTCAGTGCTTTCGGGCATTCCCGAGTTGTTGCTCTTAGAAATATGGACATTGTTTTCATGATGAAACTTGTCTGTGGTACTGTCTATGATCTCGATGGAAGTTTTGTTCCCGTGTTTGGATTTGTTAAGTCTCATCTTGAGCCATCTAGAATCTGATGAGCGCTGCGGACAGAAGATGGCGGCGAATGTTGTTCTAAACTGCTTGCTCATTGTGCAGTACAGAACAAAGTTAACTGAGTTGTTAATGAGAGCCATAATGTCTAATAGATCTCCTAGTTTATTGTACACGGCGTCAGTGAAACCAGTTACGAAGATGTTCATCAGTGTTAGTATTCCTTGAGGCAGTTCTGTCAGAGTGAACAACACCACAATGGCCAACAGCATCCCCGTTGTTCTGTTATGCTCCCCGTGTTTATCGGATTCTGCTCTGCGGCCTTGAGATTTCAGCTTTAGGCGCTTCCTGTAGGCCTTATGCATGGCGTGTAACAGTAGAAGAGTCAAGGTGACTAGCATGACGCATGGAACCAGTTTAATGAGGGTAGCCTGAACCCAACTGTTCACCAGGATAGTAATCAGGTATGCATTGCCAGTTTTAATAGCCGGATAAAAGTAAGAATTGTCACTGGAGTTCGCATGGCTAACCGTGGAAGTATTTCCTGTATCATTGTTAACTTTGTTCTGAAAACATTCACCTTCACAAAAAATATAGGAATTGACAGCGTAGTTAGGAATGCACAGGATTATTGTTAAAATAATGACGAACAGCACAACAAAACACGCTCGCTGTTGACTGCAGTAGTAGGTTCCCCTTGTTGGTTTACATATATAAATGTATCTGAAAATAGCCAGTGCAATTGTTAACCAGATAGCCACCGTATGAGACACTATACTGAAGCTGGCATGAAACAACAAGAAGTAGATCCAAGACAGTTCTGGCGTACTGAACGCAGGTCTATTAGGATCAACAGGCGTCATGATGTAGAAGTGAGTAGCAAACGGGAGATAATCAAGCATTGTGAGTAAATCAGCTACGGCAAGCCACAGTAAGAGCGTGTTGGTGCTAGAGGCCATGTTTTTCCTGGTCAAGACGATGATGTTCGCGGAGTTTGACAAGACCCCGAAGAGGCATACAGCTACAGCTATGTAGCCATGGATACTGCTATACTTGATGCTGAATTCGTTGAGTCCTCGCACAGTTTCGTTGCTGGCAATTCCAGAAATATACTCGACTCCCATCTTGCTCACGCCTATGTCCACACCAAGCTTGTTCCTGTCGGTGTGCGACGAATATTATAGCACAATATATAGCACAATCATGTCAATTCGGACTGCAGCAATATTACTCAGAAGAAACGATCATTATAATCTTAATGACGTAAATCATTTCAAATTAGAAGCGATCACTTTAGATCTAATAATGAAACTATTTCAAATTAGAAGCAATCATTATAATCTCATGATGCAATTATTTCAGATTAGAAGCGATCATTTTAGTCTTACTGATGCAACTATTCGATATTAGATGCGACATGTATAACCTAAACGATGCAACTATTCGATATTAGATGCGACATGTATAACCTAAACGATGCAACAATTCGATATTAGATGCGACATTTATAACCTAAACGATGCAACTATTCGATATTAGATGCGACATGTATAACCTAAACGATGCAACTATTCGATATTAGATGCGACATGCATAACCTTAACGATGCAACTATTCCATATTAGATGCGACAGGTATAACCTTAACGATGCAATTATTTCAAATCAAAAGCGATAATTTTAGTTTTAATGATGTAACTATTTCAAATCAGAAGCGATCATTTCAGCTATCATTTTGCTTTCAGTTCTCAATACAATCACCAATTTTACTTATCCATACTATTGCAAACATGTCTTTTTATGACATATCGTTTGCCATAATTTCGGCAAACGTAATTTCCATTTTATCGTTGAAAAAATGTTTCAGATTCACGAGAAGACCTGGATGAAATATTCTGTGACATTTCTCCTATAACTGATAATGCACCAGAAAGTATTATTTCTGTAGATATTACAGTTTTACGTTTATTTCCACGGTTAAAGTACGCGTTACTTCGTTACGTCATTATTGCGAGCAGAAACAGCTGAGAGTTTTGGAACGGTATGGTTACCAGCTATTCTTTATATCTGTGAAAGACAAATAAAAATAGATGCTGTTAAAGTTAACAATAACAATAATGATATCGGAAACTAGAAGGTATACACTAATTCCAACTTTTTACATGAGCCAAGAATAATACAACATGTATACAAATAAATACTAGCTGGACGCATATATTATTTCATCAAGTTTTAATTTGTTAGTAAACACATTATAGTGTATCACACATGGCGGTTAAGTTAATTTCTCACTGCAACACACACTTATTATATTGGTATGCTGATGAATGATTGTCAAAGTAGTTATAGTGCAAATATCTCGCTATAACCGGGAATACAAACATAAAGTAACTAAGTTGTAAAATGTGTACCTAATTGCTTTGAGTCAGCTAAGGTGATGTATGTAGAAAGAGAGCATGGTATCCCCCTCCCATAAAGTTCGGCGTATAAAATCATTCATTTTCAGACTTTATATTCTAGGGCAGTATCTGCTAAAGAAATCAACATCATCAAGTGCCCTGTCAGTTGACGATATAGGCCTCTTCTTTCTCTTATCAGTGTGTTGATTATCTTTTCCGATATTGCTCTTCTCCCTTGCCATGCCTTCAAGCTGTCCAATATTTTATTTCTTTGCCTCCCTCTGTCCTTATTTCCTGCGATTCTGACGTTATTATCGTGTATTCTAACCTGCCTATTCTTACGGAATACCCTTAAGCCTTCTCAAGAACCAGGTTATTAGCTTTCTTTGCAATCCATAGAATTTACAACGTTCTTCCGTACAACCACTTATCCGTTGCCTCCAATGTTGATCGCACTTTCCTGCTGATTGTCCATGACTCGCGCCAGTATGTCAGTACTGGTTCCACGTAGTATTCAATAACTGATTTTCCTTAATTTCAGTCATACGGCTTTGTTGCGCAAAATTCTTCTCATTCTCTGGAAGACTGATTTTTGCCTTGTTTTTTATTTCATAAGTGCATTTCCCATCCGAGCTGTTGTGGGTACCCACGTATTGAAATGGGTGTAATTGCTTTAGTTCTGTCTCGTTCAATACCTTGACCTTTTGTTTTATTCAACACCTACAAAATACTAAAGACATTTAACATGAGCTCTGCCTACTTGGCTCTTTTTACAAATTAAAATCAAATGTATTTTGAAACATTCTCACTGTACCCGTAACCTATCTACTTTATCAATATGTCATTCAAACAAATAAAGGGAATAAACAGAGCTATTAGAACATGAGATACTTTATTATTGAAACCCTGACAATAAAAGAGCCTTACGTAGATCTAATAATTGGGACTGATGTGTTATCTACTGTAAGCACCAGAAAGAGCACTGCCACAGGTAGTGGTGGGGAACATCTTTGCTGTATCAAGCATATTGATGAAGCAAGTTTTTAGTAACGCAATGAAGGAACTAAACAGAACTGAACAGAAGACAGCAGTGTACGAGGATTGGTTCCATTGTTTATCGTGATTACTTCCTGAACCTGACAAGGACTTCACATGGTTTAATAGCTGTGGAATGATTATGTTGCAGGATCAATACGGCTAGCTACAACATAATGTAAAAAAGTCGTTATTATCGTGTATTCTAACCTGCCTATTCTTACGGAATACCCTTAAGCCTTCTCAAGAACCAGGTTATAAGCTTTCTTTGCAATCCATAGAATTTACAACTTTCTTCCGTACAACCACTTATCCGTTGCCTCCGATGTTGATCGCACTTTTTTGCTGATTGTCCATGACTCGCGCTCTTTCTGGTGCTTACAGTAGATAACACATCAATGGCTGCTGGAAGAATTTCTTTTTGAACACTTTGTAGTGAAGGCAGTTCCCCTTAGCATACCGCTAATGTTTACTCTCATAGTCTCGATAGGTTGACATTTGATTAGCAGCCTGTCAAATACATGTACATCAATACAATGATACATAAATGCACGCGAAGTCTGTCAGCTATCAAATAAATGTCATCTGTATACCTGGACAGGGCTTTCTTCATCCTTCAACACAAGTTGACCCTATCCATTGTTGATCATGGGCTTGGCACATTTATTCTGTCTAGGACATAGTGGGATAGATGGGAATAAATCTAGAATGAAAAAAACGTGAAGAGTTCTAAACTGGAATAGAGAAACTTTCACCATGAGATACGATACAGACTTGGACTACGATATCTATAATCGCCGAACACAATACCCCCAGTCACAGCCTCCTTTCAATGTAAGTGATAGTACATAGTCAAAGATAGTGCTCTTCAACCTGAGTGCTACCGCCCACTAGTGGGTATTTTTAGCTTTCACGTGGGTGGTAGTAGAATAATTACATGCCGTATTAAAAGCTCAACCTGAGGAAACTATGACAGAATACAGCAAACCAAATAAAGTGCTAATTTTGAATACTTGTATTTTTCCGTGGCAGCATACGTCTGTGGAACATAAGCAGTTACCAAAAACTCGAATCGAAATGCTATAGAAAGATCATCAGAATTCCGTGGACCGAAAAAAGAAGACTGCAGATATCTGACGAGTTCGGAATAGAGGAGAACGGGTTCTTTTACAAATGAATAGGAAATGAAAATACTGTGGCCACATCAAAAGACACAATGGTTTTGAGACAACGGTAATGGAAGGTACGGTGTCAAGCAAGGCAGCCAGAGGCAGACCAAGAAGACGATGGCACCAATATGTTAAGGAATTCTTGGGCATGACTTTGGAGTAAGCTGGAGATTTGGCGAGAAATCGAGTTTGTTTCATACGGGTTGTCATGGTAGCGATGTTCTGCAAGAGACATGCTACATGATGAGTAAATACATCCAAATTACGCAGACTTCGTAGATAATCACCCATTTTTTTCGATTTTAGTTGGCGGTCCAGAAAATGTACACTCACGGAATTTATAAAAGTAGGCGCCAGGTATAAACAGGTTGAAAAGCACTGCCCTGTGATAAGATGTATACACAGATATAGCAGAAATGACACGCAACGCGTTCTATTGCCTCTGATAGAGGTTTTCATTCCTTGTTGGGATTGTACAAGTATAACCACCAGCTTTATTCTTCATTCTTCTTTTTCTTTGACTTCGCCTTTCATCCTGAATAGGACGTTATGACATTGGTCGTAGTTTACAGTGAGACTTCGATATCTGCGCCTTTCGGGCCGACACATCCGGTTTCAGTTGACTTTTAAGTAACAGGGTCTGTGTTTCCAATATCATCAGTGTGCTCATAGCCACACTAAACTAATGCATCTTGTTTCTAGAGCTACTGCTTGGGGGGAAAAGGAGGGGGAAGGGGTAGAACAGGGTATTGGTCAGATCTGGTCAGATCCTCATGCAAGCTATGAGTTGCTTGCTGCTGTCAGCCATTCACTGTTGCATTCAATGTTTACGTTCGCATTTTTCCCTACAGCAAATGCATGGTATGCTGTATTTTGCGTACAATGTTTCAGTGCAACCGACTTCAGCACCCATTTTATAAACGGGTTTCGTTCCATAGATGTACCTCTATGATGTTTCTAGAAAGAGAATTCGGCAAGTTGGGCTGTGAGCCGTGTCTCTAACCTCGTCGACACGCTAAAAATTTTTGAACTGAATTCCGTCATCTGACGTATGTAATAGAAAAAAATGTATGTAATATTGATACTTATTCCTTTGAAATATGTTGCTTCATTTTATGTGTAGTTTCGTTGACGTGTATACTAATGACAGTACTTATTGGGAGATGCAGGGAGTTTACTGAACTGGGAACACTTTACAATGAATAATCTCCACTCAAAGATTGAGAAGCGCTGCGAAAGACCGTGCCAGCACTAATGGAGGCTATTGTGTTAGAAGAATGACACTAAGCGTTTAGTTGGGCTAAAGTGGATTTTAGGAAACGAGCACTACAGACGGACGAAACATTTGTAGTTTGAGTTTCTTTACCAAGTATGTCGTTCACTTTTATGGCGGGTTATAGTTTCCGTTTTTGTGCCATTTGTCAGTGCTTTTTCTTTTTATTCTCTATACTTTCCATCCATTTATCTCTATAGCGTTCTTTAGCATTGCAGTCATAACTTATGCTGCCGAGAAGTTGTTATGTATAATATGTTTTGTTGTATCGAATCGATAACAATGTACATAGAGCATACATATATGTTTGCAATCACATTCATCAAATGACGTATTGTGGATATTGATGGTTCCAGTAGCTCGCTGGCTGAACACTGTGTTCGACAATATGCTGTCTGCTTATTGCTGATTCTCCTTTGGCATCGTCCTCATCGAAAAGGCGTTAAATGCGTGCTGTCAGTATGTCTCCATTATTTTGGCACTGTCCTCACCTAAAAAACGTTCAATAGTAACTGTCAGTATGTCTTCCTTTTATCAATATATAATATTCTTGTCACTGTCCATTGGATTAATGTCACCTTTCAATGGATCACTGGACATAGCGGGCTCCCAGAAAACGAGATGACTGACAGATTAGCAAAAATACGAGACTCCAAACAACAATTGCATAGACCCTGCAGTAACAACACAGTAAATCGAATTATTAAGAATATAACCAGGAAACTCTGGGCAAACTTGTGAGTGATGGGAATAACATGTTGCAGTGTATTTAGCCAAAATGTAACTATGACATAATTAAACTTCATAGAACAGACTAAAGTCTCATCATTCTTTTCAGAACATGACACACCAGAGTCAATAGCCACTTAACTACATCAATCTCCAGCACGCACCCTTGTACAGAAATCGTTTTCGCCTCGATACACAGTTAGACCCATATTCATTGAGTGCAGGGCACTTGCGGACTTGAGAAAACGATTCTAACAAGCACTGCTAACAATTACCAACAAACTGTACTGAGCAGTGAAACAATTGAAGAAGACGTGTATCTATTTATATCATGACATTTCGCCGTTGCGAGGAGGCTTGCTCAGCAGCTATTGAATAACAACAGATTAAACAGATCTCACAGGGGACGGCGTGGCCTAGTGGTTAAGTGGCACGGCTCACAACCAGAATGTGCTGGGTTCGATCCCCATCACAGCACCGGCCGTTACCCCGGGGAAGCAAACCCTTAGAAAATGCAGGATGAAGCAGACCCTTACATAAAATGCATGCTGAAGTCGGATGCACTGGGCCGACAGGCGCAAAATAAAAACCACAGTGTAACGCACACACGCCTTGGGGAATAGATAAATAAGGCGAACCCAAAAATAAAAAAATAAAAAAAAAACATCTCACATAACCAACTCGGATCAAGATGCTGAGCAACGCATGAGCTGCAGTGGTCAGCGACCCATAGCTGACTACTAGCGTCAGGGCCAGCGAATCAGAGCTGCCAAGACCCTTCTACACCTCCACACGGTGATCCTGGATAACAGGCTGCAGCAGGGCAGACTGGGTAAGGAGAAGGGATCGAAGAGGGAATGCTAACCCGGTACTAAAAAATGCATGCTGAAGTTGGATGTGTTGGACCGAAAGGTGCAGATATCGCAGCCAAGCTGTAAACTATGACACAACGCATTCCGTTCTCTGGACTACATTCTGCTACTTAAGCCCTTTCAGGGTTTGGTAGCGGGAGATTGAGAACGAACAAAGAAGAAGAAGATAACCAACTCAGAGCTGACAAAAATGCATCAATAATCACAAGCGGTTTGGTACCCCTTACCTCAATCGCCCGCTACTACTATTTTTAATAAGCGATATGTTTTTGAACCCTCAATAAGTAATAATAATTATTACCTATGTAACTAATACTCTGAATAGATGTTCAATGAATGGCACACCAAGACAGACTTCTGCAGTATATGTTCCTGATTGAAAGACAGACCAGGGTTCAGTTCACAGTCGGTCTCAGATTAAATTGGTTGCCATGACAACGGATGCTTACTCCCCCCCCCCCCCCCCCCCCCCCCCGAACTTTCTGGACTCACGTGCCAGAGATCTGGCCTGTTGGTTTATCTTTCAAACGAGTATTTATCGGAAATCCGTGTTCGAGAATTGAAACAAAGTGCCCTCAGCTCTCTGTTTACCAGAGAAAAATACATTAAAAGACAGTGGTCGCCGGGTGCCTAAACTGAATAATGAACAAAAACAATATGCATGTAACGGTCGAGGTGCATTTATACTCAGACTTGAGGCATCTATGAATGACATGATTTCCCTGTTGTATTGCTGCCACGAGAATAACGCTCTGTTCTGTTTTGTATGTTGACTATTTGGAGGTGATGATAGTTAGTCAATGGAAAGAGTGCGTGACCTAAAACATCTTCAGAAAAAGATAACAAATGTTGAACAATTGACAAAGCATCAAGTCAATGTCATCAGTTTTCACCTTTTTGGAAAATGTGACATCGTCGAAAGTTTGAGCAGTGCTTATAATGAATATGTTCGTGCTCAAAATGATTTAGTGACCAAAAGTCGGGATAATCTGTCCCAAATAATTGATGTATTGATATTATGTGAAGCATGCGACCTCCTCTTTGAGGTCAGACGTTTCGAATTGTATCCAGACATTGATAGCATATCGATACGAGTTTAAGGGAAAAGTTTATGAGCGCTATTGATTATTTTTTAATGCAAAAATCAATAATACACAAGGTTAATCAGGAAGTATTTTTAGAGAATGTTATCCATTGAGAAGGACTTGGCGAAAGAAATTCCTGATTTTGACAAAAAGACGATATTAGCGCGAAGAATAGAGTAGATATGAAGGCAAAATGCCGGAGGTACTATATATCGACCTCTTTGCATCAAAGGTGATAGTTACCAAATTCCTACCCAATAACGAATCTCTGCCGGTACCAAAGATCGAATCAGATGAGGTGGTCCATGCAATCGAACAACTATAAGGACAAGGCGGAATCACGAATGGCGTAATCCAGGCAGGCGGGGATACTAACGCGGGATTTCTTCTTCTTCTTCTTCATCGTACGCAGTCAGACAGTAACCATTATTTTTTCGAAAAAGCGGCGGTCATCCTGAGGCTGTCGACACTGCCATATAGCTTGTCTTGTGTTGCCACTGTTGAAGGCCACATCTGCACTCTCTGATCCTCGTATATCGGGCAGTTCTGCAGAAGATGCTCAGCGGTCATTTTCCCGATACCACACGGGCATTCGTCGGTACCACCTATCTTCAATTTGTTGAATAGGTGGTACCTCAGTCTACTGTGACCAGTGCGAAGTCTGAAGACAACGACCTGCTCTTTTCTGTTCAACTGGTAATAGGCATCGTTTTTGGTGTAGCCGGTATGTTCAGTTTCCCATTTGGTCATGTATCTGGCTTTAATAAGCCGTTTTGACTCTTCGTACGTCATACTAGTATCTGTTTGTGGTAGTCTTGCACCTTCTTTTGCCAGTCTGTCTGCCTCCTCGTTGCCTTGGATGTTGCAGTGTGATGGGACCCACTGTACCACTACCCTTTTTGGTGCGGACTGCTTGCAGAGTTGACAGAGTACTGCTCTTAAGTCATTAAGCTCAGTGTTTTTCTGGCTTTTTAGCGCTGTGACTACGGCCAGAGCATCTGTAAGCAGGACTGTATGGCTTTCATTTTCTTTATGTGTCACCATTTCTTCCACTGCCGCTCTCAGTGCCTCTGCCTCCGCTCTGAAATTGCTTGTGTACTTACCAGTAGCGAATGACAGTGTTATTTTTCTGCCATTTGGTAGGTTCAGGGATGCTCCTGCCATTCCATTCTGTGTAGTGTTTGTTACAGAACCATCGGTGTATGCATGGGTCCAGTCCATGCTTGGGTAGTTTTTCGATATAAAGCTTAGGGTAGTATCTCTCCTTTCTTTTTCAGTCTGGCAGTTTTTGTTTCCAAACTGGTATATTTTCTACCACCTCTGGAAATATATCCTGCCTCCCGGTACGTTTCCGTACAGTAGTGATGGGCTTTGGTGTTGTTAGTGCGTTTATGGGATCTTCGGGCATCTTTGCTTTGGCTTTTTCTGCAAAGTTTCTCCGCTTTAGTTTCCCATTTCCCAAATTGTTTAGTCTCCGGTGCATTGGATGGTCAGTCAGTCTTCGGAGTTTCTCTGACTGCAGCTGGGCTCTGCAGTCTCTTCTATCGGTCATGGATTGCAGTTTTGTAATCTTTTCAAGCTCTACAATTGGCGTTGACTTCATGCCTCCTGTTATAACTCTCATGGCTTGGTTTTGAAGTTTGTTAACTTTATCGACGTTCGCCTTTGCTGCTGTTGTCCATGCCGCAATGCCATACTCGAGAACTGGTCTCACTCTTCCAGTGTACAGTTTCTTTAGTATACTTTCGTCTGCTTCCCAGCTTGTGCCAGCAAGTTTCCTCATGATTGCCATTCTTTCTCTGGCTCTTATTCGGTTTCTCTCGATCTGACTTTTCCATGTCATGTGCCGATCAAATGTGACTCTCAGATAGTTAGGGTTGTCGTTTGGCTGCAGGAATTTGCCATTTAGACTTAATTTGGTGTTTTGGGGTTTGATTGAGAGCGAGAATATTGTGCATGTGGTTTTCTCCTCGTTTATTTTGACCAGCCATGAGTTCGCCCACTCTTCCAGCGATGTTAGGGCCGTCTGCATCCGATTTCTTGCTATGGTGAGATTCTTTTCAGAGGTCCACATAGCCAGATCGTCTGCAAACATTGAGCTATGGACTTTTCTTGGTATATTCTCTGTAATGTCGTTTATATACACCAGGAAGAGTGTGGGTGACAGTACTCCCCCTTGGGGTACTCCCTGTTTGAGTGTCACCTTTTTGCTCATCTGCCCTTGTACTTGGACTCTGGCCGTTCTTTTTTGGAGGTAGTGGTTAATCCACTTGTACATTCTCCCACAAACTTCACTTCTCCTTAGCTTGACTCTAAGTCCGTCTTTTCAAACTTTGTCAAATGCCTTTTCCAGGTCCATCCAAACCGCTACTGTGTGTTTCTGTGCCTGGGTGGCATCTTCTATTTCCTGGGCCATGAGGACGACTTGGTCCTCAGTGGATCTGTGCTGTCTAAAGCCGGCTTGCTGTGGAATTAGTATTCGTTTTTCTTCCAGATGCCACATCAGTCTGGTGTTTATCATACGTTTCATCAGTTTGCCGACACAGCTCAGTAGGCTGATAGGCCTGTATCCATTTGGATCTGTTTTGTCCGTTCCTTTCTTTGGTACTGGTACAAGTACTGCGTCTTTCTATCTCTGGGGTACAATACCCCTTTTCCAGCTTTGGTTCAGGACTGATAGCAGTTTCCTCTTCGCCTTTTGGCCCAGCCCCATCAGCATTTCGTTTGTTATCCCGTCTTTTCCAGGAGATTTCCTTTTCTTTAATTTTCTCATGGCCTCTTCCATTTCACTCATTGTTAATTTGGCCATCATATGCTCTTCTGGTGCCGTATTGATGTTGTCGTGCCCCTTTTGCTTTTCACTAATGTCTTTATGCCTATCTGCAGGGACCTCGAAGTGGTTTGCTTTGGCATAGTGTTCTACAAAAGTAACGGGGGATTTAACTACTTTGCTCAACTTCTGTATTAACGAATTTTAAATCCCCGACCAATGAGAATCGTCAAAAACAATCCTAATCAATAAAAATGGGGACAAAAAAATTCAGGAATATAACCATCCAATCCGTCTGCTCTCCCCCTTTTATAAACTCTTCACAGAATGATCGTCAACCGCACAGAGAAGCTACTAGATGAGAACCAACCAGGAGAGCTTATAGGTTTCAGGAAAGACTTTCTCAACCATTGACCATCGTTACACAATCAACTAATTAATAAATAGGGTGTATGAAGTACATTTGGCTTTATGCATTGTGTTCGTGAATTATGAGAATACTTTCGATAGCATCGAAATAACTGCGGTGCTGAATACCTTTAGAAATCAAAGAATTACAGATAAATACGCTCAATTGATATACGAGATAGATAAACAGCCAATGTACAAAATATAGCCCCATCTTTTATAGACCGATCAGCATTCCGATACAAAGTGTCTTCCGACAGGGTGATACCAAAGCTCTTTACAGCGACCCTTCAGGAAGTCTTTAAAAATCTGTACTGGGAGAATATGGGCATAAACATACACTGATACATTCTTACTCACCTGAGGTTTGCTGATGACGTAGTCATCCTTAGTCACGACCTCAAGAAAACGATAAAAAATCTGATTGATCTCAACAGAGCAGGCGTTGCAGTTGGCCTACAGATCAATAAGAAAAAAATCCAGCTCATTCGCAACCTCTTCTGCCTCAAAAAATATTAGCGCATTGGAGATTGTCCAGTCGAAAACATAAATTTAAATACCTACTTGGACCAAGAAATCACGAACTCCCATTTAATAAATCGGAAGATCTCACGAAGGATAACAGTGGGCTAGCGCATCTTCAACCGAATTAAACCCATACTGCAACAGATGCGAAACGTCAACTCTAGGGCTCTCACCTTCAACAGTGGTGTTATTCCAGCCATGGAACCTACAGGTGTGGAACAGGTGTGGAACCTACAGAAAGCTAATGCAGATAAACTCCGCGTTGCCCAGTGAGCGATAGAGCGAAGAACATTGACGATTCCCATTCGAGACCAAATTCGCAACGCAGAGATCAGACGTCGAACTTCCTTCACTGACATCATAGATGTCGCGATGTTACAAAAATACAGATGGGCCAGCCATGCCGGATAACAGATAGACACGTAGAGTGACGTTGTGGTGGCCCTACAACTTGAGACGCCTTTGCGAGCGGCCGAGGCTGAGGTGCATAGATGGTTTGAAGGAGGCCCTAGGCCCAACATGGAACACCAAGGCAATAGAGCAAAATGAGTTTAGTCAACATTTGGCTACAAGGCATCAGATACACGTTCGTTAATGAATACCAGGATTTTGAAATTTACAGATTTAGAGAACAGAAAAGTGACATAAATTCACAAGTAACAAACACAGAAGGATGGGGTTCCACTACCACTGCAAAACACTATCAAGGTGAGTAGCATACTTTGCTTTACAAAAAGATCTCACTGCTTTCAGTTTATTTTCATTTTTATGGTTGAGTCAATCCAGAATAAAAATCCACGAGCCGACACTGTCAGTAATCGTTATAATGCTTGAGGTTGTACACGCCTTCACCCGTGTGCAACAATCTCGACTCTCCCGCACTGACTTGATAAGAAAAAGAAGAACACGAAGAAGTAGTAGAAGAAGAGAAGAATAAAAAAGGAGAAAAATAATGATAACATCGATATTTGTCCCAAAGCAACCTAAATCTAACAGTAAATACAACAGCAAGATCATCTAGAGCAATGTAACGTGGAGCTGATTTATTCCTTCTCATTGGCAGTCTTCCATATTCTCTGAGTGTTGACTCCTCCTTCGTTGCAAATACTCTCAAATGTAAAAAACTTGTCCAATCGCCCCCCCCCCCAACCCCCCCCCCCCCCCCCCCCCCCCCGCCAGATAGAATGAGAAACTGTCTTCATTTTCTTCGAGGATATAGGTCACCAAACAAATACATGTGTTTGCTATTACGTGCTTTGTTTTTCTTGATATGCATTTTCTGAGTTTTAATCGTGCTCATTTCTAATATCACTGATTTGCTATTCGCTACTGGTTTGTTTAACTGATATGATTTACGCTACTGGTTTGTTTAACTGATATGATTCACGCTACTGGTTTGTTTAACTGATATCCTTTACGCTACTGGTTTGTTTAAGGCAAAAATGTATAACTGATAATGATGTTGGTTCATCACACGTGCTAAAGAACACTCTCTTTTTTTCATCCGTGTGGACAGTTTTTTTTCTTGCTGTGACCGCTAAAATTGGTGACTTTCGCGGTGATTTGCGTTAAAGTGAGAAAGCAACTGCGCCTTTTGTCAACTTCATTCTCTGGTCCTGAGCTACCTTTGTCCAGTAGCAAGAATTTATCGAAACGATTGGAGATAGCTTTGGATGCAGATTTTCCCTCCGGGTTTACTCCCGACGTCTTTGCCGTAAA
Organism: Ariolimax columbianus; assembly: GCA_036924085.1. Lineage (NCBI taxonomy): Eukaryota > Metazoa > Mollusca > Gastropoda > Stylommatophora > Arionidae > Ariolimax > Ariolimax columbianus. The sequence goes on from JAVGWX010000003.1 coordinate 116,495,272, forward strand.
CATGTGTCCCGCAATGCAACGGAAGGGGGATGCCATCTATCTTTTTGTGTCGTGCCATTCCCATAACCGCAAGACGTCGTAGGGACATCACTCATCTTGTGTTGGGCATCTCTCCTGAGCCGTGTTCTAGTCTATTATAGTCGTGTCCAAATTTCACAGTCATACCAATACCGACACCTGCAGCTTGGGCGAAGGATGCCAATCTCGTCAATTTCAACCATGTGCACTAGACCGGGAAAATACGACACAGGTGAAAGCGTAGTACTAAATTATTCAACCTGTATACCTAGAAATGCATGTGCACTAGGCCGTGAAAATACGACACAGGTGAAAGCGTAGTACTAAATTATACAGCCTGTATACCTAGAAATGTGCAGAACAGCTGCCAGTCAGCCGGACAAAATGAAACAACATCAGTTTAATAATTCAAATTGTCTCCCTCAGAGCACCCGTCCCCTACCTCGAATGCCCATTGCACTCTTTCCCTGCCCTCCAATCTGCCCGTTCCAACGCCAATTTCCCCCCTTCTTCAGCCCGCTAAAACTATCCACTTAGTAAGCCAATGTCGTCACCCCTTAACCTTCCATCCCTTTCATTTTTATCCATCTCGTCTCTTCCCAACCAAATCGTCTCATTATTTATGTAAAGTGCTTAACAATTTAACAAATATTTTTGACTTGTTTTGACTCCTCGCAAGCCCCTGATGAAGACATCATAGACACGTGATTCGATCAACCAATGAAATCTTCGACAGGATCGTGGAGAATGCTCCCATTAGAAAACTAAGAATAGAGATTCACATACAACAATAGTCTACGGATCTTCGTTTAAAATGTTAATAGATAATGAACATAGAAACATGATCAGGTCAGGTCAATCGCCCTTTCTGCGCTCTATTTCCAACGTGTAATTTCTCAGAATGTTTTCGTTCTCTTACTGTGATGACACACATACGTACTTTCCATTGTCTTCTGTTTTGATATTAAACTCGGAGAGGCTATTCTTTCCCTGTTGACAGACAATTTTCTGTCTCTAATCGTCTTTATGTTGCACTCAAACAGACATTACTGTCTCTTGCGTTGCTGATACGCACTAACATACTGTTCTCTGTTTACTGTGCCATAAGCTACACTCTAAGCGTCTATTATCTTTATGAAACACGCTATAATATATTGTTATCTGTCTCTTGTCGCCTTGATGTTATACTTTAACAGACAACCATTTTATGTCGCATACCGCCTTGAGACTACGCACTAACAGACTATACATCTTTTAAAAAAAAAATTATTTGCGATCGTCTTATTTCTCTAGTTTCCAAGGCGGTGTACGTTGCACTAAGTTTTTATTTTGCGGCTGTCGGCTCAGAGCATCCGACTTCGGCATTCATTTTATGTAAGAGTCTGCTTCCTCCTTCATTTTCCAAGGGTTTGCTTCCCGGGGTAACGGCCGGTGCTGTGATGGGGAGCGAACCCAGCACCTTCAGTTTGGAAGGCGTGACACTTAACAACTAGCCCACGCAGACCCTAGTGTATGTATCTTACCCACTTGATGACGTACTTTGACAGATTATTATGTCTCGTCTCGCCTTGATGCAAACAAACGACTATTCTCTGTACCTTGTTGCGATGAGACTAAACCATACCACACTGTTTGCTTTCTTTTGTTGCTTTTATGTTGTACCCTATACACTATTATGTGCTTCTTGTTACCTTTGTGATACAGTCTATTAAAATATTGTCTGTCTCATTCACACTTTAATGCTACATTCTACATACACTTATCTGGCATTTGCCGATTTGACGCTACCCTCTAGCATATTATTTTCTGTCTCTTGCAGTCTTGGTGCTACATTCTGACAAACTATTCTGTCTCTTGCAGTCTTGGTGCTACATTCTTACAAACTATTCTGTCTCTTGCAGTCTTGATGATACATTCTGACAGACTAGTCTGTCTCTTGCAGTCTTGATGCTACATTCTGACAAACTATTCTGTCCCTTACAGTCTTGATGCTACATTTTGACAAACTATTATGTCTCTTGCAGTCTTGATGCTACATTCTGAAAAACTATTCTGTCTCTTGCAGTCTTGATGCTACATTCTGACAGACTAGTCTGTCTCTTGCAGTCTTGAAGCTACATTCTGACAGACTATTCTGTCTGTTGCAGTCTTGATGCTACATTCTGACAAACTATTCTGTCTCTTGCAGTCTTGATGATACATTCTGACAGACTAGTCTATCTCTTTTCGCCTTGAAGATGCTCTTTATAAGACTATTCAGTTTCTTGCAGCTAAGATCCACTTGGATACTTCTTGCAGCTAAGATCCACTTTTATACTTCTTGCAGATAAGATCCACTATTATACTTCTTGCAGCTAAGATCCACTAAAATATACTTGCAGCTAAGATCTACTATACTTCTTGCAGCTAAGATCCCCTATGATACTTCTTGCAGATACGATCCACTATGATACTTCTTGCAGCTAAGATCCACTAGGATACTTCTTGCAGCTAAGATTCACTAGGATACTTCTTGCAGCTACGATCTACTATGATACTGCACACTAATCGACTGTCTCTCGCCTTGGTTGTACCTTGGCATAAAATTACCTGTTTACTTTGGGGAGGAAGAAAAACGTCTGGTCAGGCAAAATATACTGATCAAACATGTTAGTCAGGGCCAGGTAAAACATACTGGACAATATCTTTACCTTGGCTTCCTAGTAGCCCTCCCTGGAAACGGGCTGTTTTGAATGCAGCCTAGCTGACAAGGTGAAGGATCGACGTGATCACACGAGTGACATACAGATGAAGCCAAGCATAGCACAACCGCCTGGAAGACCCCGGTCCACCTTCATCAGCATGCTCGGGATGTGAGAAAAGCTACTGCAACCCGTCACTAAACGTTCTTGTCAAAGCGCACAAAAGGGTAATCTACTCATTGTGGGTATTCGCAAACAACAACAACAACCTGTTTACTTTAGAATGTAACAGTAGCCCCTGCATCGCTGCATTCCTCTTCTCCATAAACCTCTAACTCTGCTGGTATTAATGGGTGGCACATATTGCTGCTTAACAAAAATTATTGTTAATGTCGAAAAGACAACAAGCTGACAAACTACAAATAATGATTCATTCTCTCACGATGAAAGGTAAAATTGTGGAGAGATCAACTGGTCGTTTTCTGGAACACTGAAGCACATCAAATAAAATAATTTGCACACAAGGCTTGTGAATGGTAAACTATAACTACTACAATTGCAAACGCAAGAGTCGCTGATTGGTATCAATGTTATTAATCGATTAAATCATAACATAAAACACGATGATGCCTGAAATACGTGTTTGCTGGTCCCCAGGGTAGCTCAGAGTAGCCAGGGTCAGGTGAAACATACTGGTCACGATACCGCCTTCGATCACGTCTTCGTTTGAGCTTCTGGAAACAGACTGTGGCCGACGAGGTGAGATTAGGTACTGTTCAACATCTACTCGATAAAAGTGGCGCCAAAAATCAGCTACAGGGTCAGATTTGCTACAGGATGCAGATGACATCCTGACGTACACGACCGACTCAGATAATGAGATGATCAGTGAATTCAGAAGACCTTGCAGGCAATCTCACAATGGGTGTGTTGAGTTTGGCGTCAAGATCAATCCTAACAAGGCCTGCATGATGTGGTGTTCCTTGAACAATTTATGGTGAAAACATTCCTCCTGGGTGTTGCCTTTGATAGATGTATCATTGACAGGTGTGACATTTTGAAATATCTCAGTGAAACTGTGATCGTATCCGCTCACATAGCTACCACTTCAACAAGACCATACAGTATAGCAAGGAAGGTCTAGGTGCATACAAACGGCAAACAATACTCTCAGTTGGTTTTGTCAGTTGGAGATTACCGAATGAGCATCCTCACACTATCAAAGATTACAGTGGGAATGATAGGAACGTATCTAGAATGAAGGTATGCCACTGGTTCTGGGATGCACTAGAGGCACCCCGACCTCGAAGACGCGCAACCTGCTGGGACTTCTATCTGTGACATCCAGATTTTAATGAGCCGTAGCTTATATGCGGGTTACCACAAACAAGGAATCAAGAATCATGAGAGGTGCATAGTGGATGGCACAACACGAGAGGACAGTTGAACAGATGACCACAGTAGAAACTATAGTTAAAGAGAACACTGGGTCCACACTAGCGAGAGACTGACACATTATCATAGAATCATAATAAACCTGAACAGGGAATGCAGAGTTCGATGTTATCTAGGTAATCAATGATAACATTTATTTCAGTGTCGTCACTTAAACCGATGAACAGTGCTACGCAGTGAGATAACTGGTTATGGCTTTTATTCTATAGTGTGATGTCAGGTTGATATGGAGCAGAGCAGGACATACAGAGCAAATACCTCTATTACAAAATGGAGATGAAAGCAGTGACTGCATCTCTGAGATGGCTACCTGAGGCCTTTTAACGAGAGTAGTAAACGTGTCAGAATCGCAATCCATACTTTGGAAGGTGCAGAAGTGCTAGCTAAGGCATGAGTCAATGACAACTGTAAAGGCATTACACCTGCAGGCGCTGGTGTGGATCTACCGTCCTGGTTATGCTGAGGCCTAGGACAACTTCACAAGCAGCATCTGCGGGTACACTAGACATGTTTAGGGGTGACATTTTGTAGTCTATCAGTGACGTCTGTTGAATGGAAACACCGCAAAGATGAATCAGCAATTCATAGACTGCAGATCTTTAATATCGAACGATGTCGATCCAACTGGGGAGCAAGAGAAAATGGTGCAGAAGTGTGTACAACCAGCGAGCTGCAGGAACAAATAGTACCACACCTTTCGTCATTTACTGAGAGATTATGAGTAACTGTGGGTATATCTCGAGTGCAGTACAGTTAATTCTTATGTACAGAAGATAATATTGAGCTTGGCAGTGAGTATGGCAATGAATATGGTAGTGAATATGGCAGTGAATATGAATATGGCAGTGAATATGACAGTGACTATGGCAGTGAGTATGGCAGTGATATCGAAAAAGAAATTGGCAATTAATGCAAAGTGAAAAAAAAAATATTGCGAAATTGAGTTCAACATTGAACGTGGCAGTGCGTTTTGCAATGGATTAGAAAGTAAATTTTACAGCGAGTTTGACACTGAGTTCAACTGTGTGATTAAATCTGATAATGATTTAAAAAATTAGTTTAATATAGGTTTAACAGTTAGTTTGTCATTGAGTTTAACAATGAGTTTAATAGTGAGTTTGGCAGTAAGTTTAGCAATGAGTTTGTCAGTGAGTCTGATAATAAGTTTAATAATTAGTTTGACAGTGAATCTGATCTTCAGTTTAATGATTAGTTTGACAATGAACCAAATAATGAGTTTTAAATTGAGTTTGAGACTCAGTTTGTCAGTGAGTCTGATAATTAATTTGACAGTGAGTCAAGCAGTGAGTTTGACATTCAGCTTAAGAATTAGTTCGACAGTGTGTTCAACGGTGAGTTTGTCATTGAGTTTAACAATTAGTGTGATTGAGTTTGCAGTGAATTTTAACAATAAGTTTGACCGTGAATTCTGAAATTAACGACAAAGTCTGAAGGACGTGAATTATGCAGCAAAATGCACAGTAACAGCTTTTCGATTTGCATAGAAAAATCACTACCTGCCAGAATCGACGCCAGGCTTTAGACTAAATTCTATTTGAAGTACCCCGGCAAAATCAGGTTGTCCGATGTAAGGTAATTGAGCTGATCTAAATAAATGATTTATTTGCACACAGCACTGAAGAAAGTACACTGCAATAGCATAACAACCATCTGGGACCATGTAATCAAGTACACCTTAACGTAATTTGAAGATGAATGTGAAATATAATAATAATTCAACGACGTTTAATCACGACAGTAACAGAGCAAACATTGAGATTGTGAAACCTCAGATATTCCAGAACTGTTTAATGAGTGCAGAAAAATGAGATCTATTTATTTGGTGAGGGCATAGTGATATCTGCTAGGCTGTGCCATATATAGCATTGAGAGCTCAGAGATTATCACACGGCATCCTCATTGGGCAAAAAAGCGCGTTCTTGGCAACTTGTAGTAATGATAACGGAATGAGATAAAAAACATTCTTATTCACTAATGAAATTGATTTATATTTCTTGCTGCAAATCAAATATATTTCTTGATGTTTTAACTCCTACAACGAAATATTTCGTATTTCTTAGTGTTACTTTTTCAGGATGACACTGGCCTGTACTGTATTCATAAAGTACATGAATAGGAATGAACAATTATCAGACCTGCGCAAATTATAATCATAGTAGAAGGATATAAATATACGGGGCGTGTTCAAATGAAACCGGACTTAACTGCACCAATTGAGCATACGTACGATGCGCATGATGATGTCACTTCTGATGTAAATAGCACATACCAAATGTCAAAATTGCAATATTTCATTATCCAATGACTCATAGTTTCCTCAGCAGACACTTGAAAACATGACGGGTGTGATACGGAATCCGTCCATAACTGATCAGTTAGCGGTGATTTGGTTTCTAACAGCAGAAGGATGTCGACTAGTTGACATTCATCGCAGAATGCAGGCAGTGTATGGTGACACAAGTGTGGTGTACGTAAGCACGGCGACGGTCAACCCGAATTACTGCATCAATTTGGGCGATGTCATCTTCCCTGGTCTCGGAAAATCTTTCGTTAACTCACGTCCTTCTTTAAACATCGTTGTCCAGTTCTGCACTGTTGTCTTTGACACACATTTGTCACCATACACTGACTGCATTCTGCGATGAATGTCAACTAGACATCATTCAGCTGTTAGAAACCGAATCACCGCTAGCTGATCAACTCTGGACCGCCATGTTTTCAACTGTCTGCTGAGGAATTTATGAGTCGGAGGATAATGAAATTTTGAAAACATAACGTTTGGTATGTACTATTTACATCGGAAGTGACGTCATCTTGCGCATCGTACGTATGTTCACTTGGTGCAGTTAGGTACAGTTTGATTTGGCTTGGCTTGGTTCGAGAACAGAATGCGTTGTGTCGTAATTTACAGCTTAACTGCGATATTTGTACCTTTCAGTCCAACACATCCGACTTCAGCAAGCAGTTTTTGAGTACCGGGTTAGCATTTCCTCTTCGATCCCTTGTCCTTAGCCAGTCTGCCCTGCTGCAGCCTGTTATCTTGCATCACCGCCTGGGGGTGTAGAAGGGTCTTGGCAGCTCTTGTTCGCTGGCCCTGACGCTAGCAGTCAGCTATGGGTCGCTGACCACTGCAGCTCATGCGCTCCTCAGCATCTTGATCCCTTGATTTAAACACGTGATCTATCAATCTATCTATCTATCTATCTATCTATCTATCTATCTATCTATCTATCTATCTATCTATCTATCTATCTATCTATCTATCTATCTATCTATCTATCTATCTATCTATCTATCTATCTATCTATCTATCTATCTATCTATCTATCTATCTATCTATCTATCTATCTATCTATCTATCTATCTATCTATCTATCTATCTATCTATCTATCTATCTATCTATCTATCTATCTATCTATCTATCTATCTATCTATCTATCTATCTATCTATCTATCTATCTATCTATCTATCTATCTATCTATCTATCTATCTATCTATCTATCTATCTATCTATCTATCTATCTATCTATCTATCTATCTATCTATCTATCTATCTATCTATCTATCTATCTATCTATCTATCTATCTATCTATCTATCTATCTATCTATCTATCTATCTATCTATCTATCTATCTATCTATCTGTCTGTCTGTCTGTCTGTCTGTCTGTCTGTCTGTCTGTCTGTCTGTCTGTCTGTCTGTCTGTCTGTCTGTCTGTCTGTCTGTCTGTCTATCTATCTATCTATATATACATATATATATATCTATATGTCTATCGGTCTGTCTGTCTTCAGTTCACGTATGTCGTTAGACAAAGAATTTTTGATTGGTACGTATTTATTTATGTGAACATTTACCTTTAGAAGCATATTTGATTTATGCGTATCTATCCAGGTCAGCGATTTTCTCTTTTCGGCTATTTTTCATAAAAATGCCAGTGAGATTTTTCAGCTGAGAATGTGTGAATTGCTATACTAAAATCCTGGTGTCCCTCAGGCACATGATGTGCCCTATGCCAGGTTGCCAACCATCATATAAAGTCATCTCTGTCTTTTGCCATAAAGTACCATCCCGGACCAAGGTTATATCGCAGGACATCTCTACATCTTATTGGAGGATGTCTGGTGCGATGGTTATAGGTGTTGCGCCACCATGTCGTCAAATTACGTGTCTATCTATGCCAGACATGCGTACCACATGGCCTATCCACCTGCACTTTCTTAGGAACGCCGTATCTATGAAGTCTTTGAAGTAGGTTTGACTCCTGATGGTGGTGTTGCAGATGTGGTCTCGTAGTGAAAGTGACAGTGTTCTACGCTCCATCGTTGGTTGAGTAGCTTGGAGCGGCGCCATGCCATTTCTTTTACGTAGCTTCCACATGGAATGTCCAGGCTGTTGAAGATGTGATATTTCGCTTCATTGTTTTTCATTTGTTGAAGTACGGTTTTGATGCGGTTGTAGCTGAACCACTCCGCTGCTGTCCTTCGTGAAATCTTTTTATGCGTGTCAACAGAGTTTGTAATTTCTTTGCCGGAGTAGATCTACGAATTAACTTTTTTGACGAAATCACTGCCACGCTGTATTTTATTGCAGGGACATAAACCTTTGAGCATGCATTGAGTCTTTAGTCTATTTATTGTTAGATCAACTGCCTCGCTTGCGATGTTGAGCTCATTCAGGCATTGCCCAACTTCCTGAATTATGTGGCTGATGATGACAATGTCATTCGCAAACCGGCGGTGGCTGAGCATTTCTCCGTCTATGGTAATACTCCTATCATGCAAATTTAGTTTCCGGAGGACTTCCTCAAGGACTGTTGTGAAAAATTTTGGAGAGATTGTAACACCATGTCGTACGCCTCGTTCAATGTGTATGTTAATTGGTCGGTAAAAATGGGTGATAATAATTGTAGAGCAGCCTTTATTTATATCTGATATAAGTCGCACATATTGTTCCTCGATGCCTTGATTTCGCAGGGCATTTGTGACTGCGGTCTCGTAAAGGCTATCGAAGGCTTTTTTTAATAGTCTACGAACACTAGGCATAGGGGCATAGGCCTTCCCCGTGCTCTCAGCATTAGCTGGTGGAGAGTAGGGAGGTGGTCAATGGGGGAGTAGCTCTTCCTCAATCCCGCCTGCATTCGTTGCTGATTCTCATCAACTTGTTTTTCTAGTCTGTTCATAATTACTCTTGTGAAAAGCTTGCACAGTGATGATAACAAACATTTCAGACGATAGTTCGAAAGGTCTTTTGTACCAAATATGGTAATAAATAACTATTTCAAAAGTTGGAAGCAAAACAAACCACTAGGGCCTTACCTAGGTACCTTTCCTGAAAACTAAAGAAATACCAGATGGGAGAGTTTATTTCAAATTTGTTAATTGAGTAAAGGTGTTACACGTGCGCAAAATATACACCTACCACAGATCAGTTAGAGAAACAATGAATATGAACACTTTTCTTTTAAAATGACGATTGCAGATTACACGAATACGCGATGCTGCTACTGTAACAGAGAACATACTACGACATGTTTGGTAAAGGGAGGGATCTCTTACCTGCCACATGGAGCAGTTGTTGGACAATATGAAACGTAGTGTCACGGTAGCTAAAATACATGCATTAACACAATGCAGTATGTTCAGTGGTGATACGCTCAGACTTCAACACGATAAGGACACGAATGGAAAACAACAGTCTAATTGATAAGATGTAACTTTGTGAGTCGAACAAGAGGATCAGACTATGCGTAGCTTTGAAAGCAAGGACTGGTCAAAGCAACAAAGACACAAGGTAGTGTAATCAATTGTGGAGACGAATTTCAACAGCCGAAGTCTTATAACAGCTTTAAAGACAGTCGATGCTTTCAACTTGACGGAAAGCGCTGAAATAAAGAAAGAATGTAAGGAAGAATGAAAGAAAGAATGTAAGAAAGAATGTAAGAAAGAATGGAAGAAAGAATGGAAGAAAGAATGGAAGAAAGAATGGAAGAAAGAATATAAGAATAAATGGAAGAAAGAATGGAAGAAAGAATGGAAGAAAGAATATAAGAATAAATGGAAGAAAGAATGGAAGAAAGAATATAAGAAAGAATGGAAGAAAGAATATAAGAATAAATGGAAGAAAGAATGGAAGAAAGAATGGAAGAAAGAATATAAGAACAAATGGAAGAAAGAATGGAAGAAAGAATATAAGAAAGAATGGAAGAAAGAATATAAGAAAGAATGGAAGAAAGAATGGAAGAAAGAATGGAAGAAAGAATGGAAGAAAGAATATAAGAATAAATGGAAGAAAGAATGGAAGAAAGAATGGAAGAAAGAATATAAGAATAAATGGAAGAAAGAATGGAAGAAAGAATATAAGAAAGAATGGAAGAAAGAATATAAGAATAAATGGGAGAAAGAATGTAAGAAAGAATGTAAGAAAGAATGGAAGAAAGAATGTAAGAAAGAATGGAAGAAAGAACGGAAGAAAGAATGGAAGAAAGAATGGAAGAAAGAATGTAAGAAAGAATGGAAGAAAGAATGGAAGAAATAATGTAAGAAAGAATGGAAGAAAGAATGGAAGAAAGAATGGAAGAAAGAATGGAAGAAAGAATGTAAGAAAGAATGGAAGAAAGAATGGAAGAAAGAATGGAAGAAAGAATGGAAGAAAGAATGTAAGAAAGAATGGAAGAAAGAATGGAAGAAAGAATGGAAGAAAGAATGGAAGAAAGAATATAAGAATAAATGGAAGAAAGAATGGAAGAAAGAATGGAAGAAAGAATATAAGAATAAATGGAAGAAAGAATGGAAGAAAGAATATAAGAATAAATGGAAGAAAGAATGGAAGAAAGAATATAAGAATAAATGGAAGAAAGAATGGAAGAAAGAATGGAAGAAAATATGTTAAAAAAAGAATGTAAGAAAGAATGTAAGAAAGAATGGAAGACATATTACTTTTACCTCTTCTATTCAAGACCTTACTTTAAAATAGGTCGCACAATACGATATTATGTGCCGACATAGATGATCGAAATTTATATGATATTGCTTGCAATAAGTTACTGAAGAATAGAAAAAAGTTCGATAACTGGTTGGATTCCCTACAGAAGTAAATCAGGCAAGAGGGGAAACTAGTGCAGCAGTTGGCCAAACTTCGAAATTTGCTTTAGAAAACCACAGAAACTGAATAATAGAAAAATCAGAAGCAATTCTCATCCACAAACAAGAGGACACATAATAACGACATATTAGCTCAATTTGTTTGTTATCATCAACATCATGTGATTGATCAGTCCAGAGACTGGTTGTAAGTATGTCTGAGTACGTCTCTCCATTTGACCTTAACCTCTGGTTGATCAGTCATGAGACTGGTTGTAAGGTTGTTTGAGTATTTCACTCCATTTGACTTATCCTCTGTAGTTCTCTTCATTGTAGCTCAAGTTCGTACTTTAATGTCCCTGCATGCCTGAGATGTAAAAGTGTGTCTTGGTAGTGCTGGTCCTATTGCCATTGAATCTTGTCCTCTAGTATCTTCTGTAGAAGACTTTCATCTCTAATATTGTAACCCAGGCAACTCAACCGACGTTTTTTTAATCATTTGCAATATCGGTCTCTGTGCGCCCACATCAATGTAATCATCAACGTTCAATCATTTCACAAAAATGTCCATGAAAAGCCTACACAAGGGCATTCATTATAATCAATTACGAGAGTAAGCATGTTTTAGAAAAAGTGATTCCAGTGAAAACTTGAATTCGTACATTTACCTTGGCCAAACATTATAAGCCCCCGCATCACAAGTTCTGAGATTTAGCGGAAAGGTGTTGGCAGGTGAAAGCCATACTTCAATGATGCTAAATGTCAAGAAAAGGGCAGAACAGCAACAGTAGAAAATACCCTGAAAATAAAAAGGAAAATATCACCATATCCTTGGGAAGACATCACATAGTTTAGAAAAACATTAAACGCACGCTTGAAAGATGTTTACACACATATTATCAATTACTAATGCAGCGGAATAAATAACAGCACACTGTTGACAACAGTAAATTTGACATTGTGTGAAATGGAATGTGCGACAAATCCTTTAGAATGACCTGGAGATATATACATAGAAATGACGACTTCGTAAATGTTGTGGAAACTATTTACTATGCCGAAAACCTGGATTGGTAATAGGTACAATTCTTCCATTATGCTAAACATTAATCTCTCTGCTATTAGAATAAAAGCGCTCCGGAATCTGACCATACCTATTTTAAATTCTGTTTCACTTTATTATAAAAAATCCTATTAAAATAGAAATGTCCGCTACATGACACGAGTAGGCAAATGGATATATGGTATAAAAGAAATCCTGCGACAAGAGGGATACCAAATACCACGCCCTATTTTGGTAGCTCTCCCTTTCTTCGTGACCTTGCAGCAAATGTGGAAGTAAAAAACAACCCACAGGAAGTAAGTAAGCCATTTTTTTGTGGCCAGACACTGAGCAAGCTATACACTATCAAGTCTGGCACAACATCATGAAAGCCAAGAGTAAAAGTCCTATCAGGTTTCCGGGTCCCTTGACTTGCTAATGTAAAAATCCTATAACAACAAACAAGTACAGGAGAAAGACTAAGATGGAGTACCCACCAGGTCCAAGTCGAATTTCCTGTTCCTGTCACTCGAGATGGACGGTTTGTGTGCCCGGATTGACAAACACGCTTGGGCATTGAACTGCTGGAAAATTGAACCTTCCAGTCCAAAAGAAAATCGAGCAGTCTCTGAGGGCCATTCTTAGTTTCAGAATAATGAATACCCGCCACAGAGATGAGGTATCGACAATCCCATTGATAAACAAAGGTTGTTCCAGATGAATGTTTTACCATTCAGCAGAATACGTTTACAGGCAATGAAGTGTAATATGAATACTAATAGCTGATTATATCTCATCAACGCACACACATATATACACACACACGCACGCACACACACACACGCACGCACACACACACACGCACGTACGCACCCCACACACCACACACACATATACACACACACATATATATACACACATACACGCACACACGCACACACACACACACACGCACGCACACCACACACACATATGTACACACACACACACACACACGCACGCACGCACACACACACACACACACGCACACAGACGAGTCATATACACATACACATATACACACACACACGAGTCATATACACACACACATATATACACACACACACACACGCACACACACACACACACGCACACACACGCCCACACACACACACACATACAGTCATATACACATACACGAATCCTTTTTATCAGAAAAAAAACTCAATCTGATAATTTGCAGCAAGAGTTTCAATGGTTTTTTTTAATGCGGTTGCTAACACAAAGCACACTTGTCTAATCGTCTTTTGTTACGTATCATGAAGTTTTTTGTTATTCTATTATTTTCAACCAAGAGACTACTCGGACAAAACAGTTTAGTAATGATCTAATTGTTTCAAAGATTATACAAACCCTTACTGTAACACTTTGGAAATACTTAAGATTATGCAATATAAATTATATAAATATATATATATATATATATATATATATATATATATATATATATATATATATATTTATCATTTAAACATACATTATTGTACATACAAACATACATACACACATACATACACACACACTCACACATACATATATACACATTCATACATACATACATACATACATACATACATACATACATACATACATACAGACAAACATACAGACATACAGCCATAGAGACAGACATAAAGACATACATACAGGCAGACATACATGGAGACTTACATGCAGACATAGATACAGACAGACATACAGACATACAGAGATAAAGACAGACCTACAGACAGACAGACATACATACATATATACATACATACAGACATACATACATTCAATTATTTCAATACAGACAGACATACAGACAAACACACAGATAGACACACAGACAGACGACATACACAGATATACATATATATATATATATATATATATAAATATATATATAGATAGATAGATAGATAGATAGATAGATAGATATATAGATAGATAGATAGATAGATAGATAGATAGATAGATAGATAGATAGATAGATAGATAGATAGATATATAGATAGATAGATAGATAGATAGATAGATAGACAGATAGATAGATAGATAGATAGATAGAAAAATGGTTAGACGGACGGACATATGGACAGACGGACATACATACATATGGATGGACAGACAGACAGACATACACACAAACCGACATATACATCCACCGACACAGACACGCAAACACACAGACACAGATACAAACACACACATACAAACACAGATACATATATACACACAGATACACACACACACACATACATGCACATACATAGATACACACATACACACATAAATACACACATACATACTTTTATACGTACATACATACATACATACATACATACATACATACATGCATACATACATACATACATACACACATACTGACATACATACATACATACATAAATACATACATACACACATACATACATACATAAATACATACATACATACATACATTCATACATACATACATACATACATGATGATAACTGTCCATCGTTGTCGATGACGACCACCGACATCATCTTTGCTGTATTTGGACTGCTTTTGTTTTTTTTCTGCACTGTCTGACATGTTGTGATTTAGTGTTTGCTGGACCTCATGTTCAAGCACATGGCTTGCACACTATGTTACTGATGCCGGTGAGGGTGGTTTCGCTGCTCCTTCCTTCCGGATCAGGCGTTTGGTTTGTACCGTCTGTAAACGACGATTTCTTCTTCAACATCGCCAATGTTTACTGCTTTTCGCCTGTTAGATCTGTTTTCCGCATTGCTCTCTCAGTCTTCATTTATGTGACAGTATCTCAGAGTTTCCTTTAGGCTGTCCTTCAATCACTTTTTTGGGCGACCTCCTTTTTCGACAGCCTTCCCTAAGCTCTCCGTACAGAAGTCTCTTCGACAGTCTTGTGTCTGGCATGCGCACAAGGTGCCCAGCTCATCTCAGCTATGCCGTCTGCAGCGATGCATGTCTGCTCTTTTCAGGACTTAGTGTTAGGGACATGGTGCGTCTCCGGTTGGTTGTGTGGAAGTGGTTCAATCTTTTTGCCTGTCTCGCATAGACAGTCCAACTCTCGCATGTGTATAACATGGTTGGGTGGATAGCAGCTCGGGAGACCTTGAACTTTGTCTTGTCGCTAATGCCCTGGCGCTCCCATACCGTCGCGCGCATTCTACCGAAGGCTGAACTGGCTTTCATTATTCTACTTGTCACGTCCAGATTGACGGCTCGCGACAGTGTACTACCCAGGTAGATGAACTTGCACACATCTTTCAGGATCTGGCCATTTGCTTTGATTTGTGACTGTGTGAATCCTATTAAAGAAGTTAGTTGGTTGAAAACGTCAGTTTTCTAACATTTATGACCAGTCCGAAGTTGTTACATACAGTGAGAACCGATCCATATCTTCCCGCATTTCCTGCTCTGAATACATACAAGTTCATTGATCATGTCGCATGCTACTCTGGTTTTTGCTCCCATTCTGAGAGCATTAAGGAGCCTGCGTACATATGGTATCTGATGGGTGAGCCGGATTTGGCTGTTCTAAAAGCATCCGACATTGCGGCTGAGAACATCATGCTAACAGGGTTGGGGTGAGCACACAGCCTTGCTTTACACCGTTTGTCACGTCAGACGTCCTGGAATTCTCTCCCTTTTGCAGGACACGAGCACGCATCCCTCCGTCCAATTGTTTCACCATGGTGATAAACTTGGAGGGACAGCCGAACTTTGAAATCGCCATCAACAATCCACCCCTGCTTACCGTGACGAACGCATTAGTGAGGTCGATAAACACAGGGTACACGTCTATGATATGCTTTTAGCATTTCTCCTCTATTTGTTGAGCAGCGAAGATCATGTCTACAGTTTTTCGACCGGTTCTGAAGCCACACTGACGCTCTTGTCCAAAATGCGTGCTTAGCCGGTTGAACAAGAGGCGTGCTATAATTTTTCCGGCGACGGATAGCAGGGATATTCTATGGTGGTTAACACAGTTTTGCTGGTTTCCTTTCCTCTTGTATATGTGAAGTATTAAAGCATCTTTAAATTCTTGCGGGATTTTTTCCTCAGTTGACATGACGCTGAATGGTTCAGTGATCTTGCTAGTAAGAAATGGGCCAGCTGTCTTATAGATCTCTGCTTGTATTTCATCCACGCCATGAACTTTTCCCATCGAAAGTGCGTTCATGGCCTTGTCACCTCATCCTAGGTGATTATTTCGTCCATCTTCTTGTTTATAAGTACCTGTGGCATCCGTTGGATGGCGTCTTCGCTTATGACTGATGGATGATTGAGAACATCGCAGAAGTGTTCTATTCATCTATCAAGTATATGGGACTTATCTGTTAACAGTATCCCATTGGTATTGTGGATTGGATGTCCACCGTCGTTGTCTTCAGACTTCGCACTGGACACAATAGACTGAGGTACCACCTATTCAACAAATTGAAGATAGGAGGTACCGACGAATGCCCGTGCGGTACTGGCAAAATGACCGCTGAACATCTGCTGCAGAACTGCCCGACATACGAGGATCAGAGAGAGCAGATGTGGCCATCACCAGTGGAACTGCAAGACAGGCTCTATGGCAGTGGCGACAGCCTCAGGATGACCGCCGCTTTTTTCGAAAAAATAATGGTTACTGTCTGACTGCGTACGCAGAAGAAGAAGAAGAAGGATGTCCACCACATGGTTGGAGGCCGTATAAAGTTTTCAGGGCCTCAAGGAAACATGCATACATACATATATACACACTCATAGACGCACACGCATGCACGCAAGCACGCACGAACGCACACACATTCACACACAAACACAAACACAGACATGCTGACACGTAGACACGTCCTCATGTACACACACACACACATACATAAACACATACATACACACATGCACACACACACACTTTTAGATACATATGTAAAAGAGTTACTATTTCTTTAATTTATCTGTAAGTGTGATCACTTTTCTTCTCTATTTTACTTGAACGACATGATATTTATTTAACAACAATGACATAAGAAAAAAAATAACATCTTACGAGAGTAGTACAAAAAGTATTTGTTAAAACAATTTCATTTAAGAAACTAACGACCAGTAATCTAATCATGTCAAACACTAAGTAACACAGCGGAGGTAAAAACAGGCTATTGATGCAGCACCTGTAACTAATTTAGTTAGATTGTCAATATTCTATGAGAACTAACACAAATCACTCTTCTTTCTTCTTCTTCGTACGCTGGTTACAGCGATATACGTTGCACTGCGTTACTTTGTTAAGCCTGTGGCCCAGTGCATCCGATTTCAACAGACGTTTCTGTAGGGATGCCCTCCTTAGCCTTTGGCTGTCCCCAGCCTATCTGCAAGGCAGCAGTTGTTTGTGGTCAGAGTTGTCTCTCTTAGGGAAGTTTCCTTGCAGGACTATCGAGCCTTCCCCACTCGTATCTATAGGGTGTGGCAATGATATGATATGATGGACTATGTACTAGTTTGTACCATCCCGGAAGGGAGGCAGTCCAGTGTGTCTGTGTCCCAGGATCTTCACTTCCTGCCAGAAACGTAGCATATACATGTGAGTGGTGTATCTCTTTGCTCCCTTTATTTTCTCGGCTCATCTGCAGTGATGGAACGCTTAGCATTCCCCGTCACCTGGGAGGTTGTCACAATAGGGCAGAGGTGCAATGTCCGCTGGCCTGCATCTCTTCCGTGTCCATTGGGATGACAGATAGCAGACAGAGGTAAGAAGCGACGCAGGAGTGCATTTAACCAGGGGACAAGCCTGGTAATTGCACGGAGATGTTGTTCGCCTGGTATGCGGATATATCTCATGGTCAAGGGTTGTGTCTCAACAGTCCGCAGTGAGGTGGCTGCTATACTGCTTACGACACCCCGACCGAGAGCTAAGTCTTCTTCTAGTGGTTTCACACATTTCATCGCCGTATGGGGTGAATATCGAGCAGCTTTCCGTCCGCTTTGATCGGCGGACGGCAGAGACCTCTTTCTGCGGCTCGACCGGGTCGGGCTGAGATGCGAGTCCCAGGTCCCAACCATATCGTAGCCTTCCATCGCAGTGGTGCTGAGATTTAGGGCGGGATTCCGGCTTAGAGGCGTTCGGCCGTAACCCCTCAAATGTAGCCCCGGACCGTTGGCTTATCAGCCAAGCACGTGGACCAAATGTCTGCGACCTGCGATTCCTCTCGAATTAAGCAGGATTACCGTAGCAACGCCCTGTCATTAGTAGGGTAAAACTGAACTGTCTTCCGAGGGTCTAATACCAGCACACAAATCACTCAACCTGATCTACTCGTGTTCAAATCTTGTTACAAATAAGTGGTTGACTAGCTCACTCGTTGTCCCTGACGTTCCGTCAGGCCGTTCGTGTTGTCATGAATCTGTCGCGCTCTGGTTGACTGAATTATTATTTAAGAGAAAATCTTATCACGTGAGTTAGAATGAGCTTCAGCAGAAGGCTTAAGATATAAGTCATTCTTGCAACAAATAACAGTTACCTACCGTTTAGATCGTGTCCTTCCGGTGGCCGTGTTACACCTGTTCTGAGAGAATGTGTTCCTTGAAGTGTCCGTGTTATACCTGTTCTGAGAGAATGTGTTCCCTGAGGTGCCCGTATTACACCTGTTCTGAGAGAATGTGTTCCTTGAAGTGTCCGTGTTATACCTGTTCTGAGAGAATGTGTTCCCTGAAATGCCCGTGTTACACCCGTTCTGAGAAAATGTGTTCCCTGAAGGTTCTGATGGTGTACCTCCTTTTTCCGACACGAGATTTTGGAATTGGTATCCGAGGGTTTCATCAGAACCCTTTTTCTTTCCACGGCATATCTTCTTACTCCAAGTGATCAGATTTCCTTCTCACATTGTTTACAGTGAGTTCACCATTCGAAACAATGGACAGTAGTGCAATTGCCGCTCATATATAGTGAGATAATGTTCCCGAAAAGCTCTGTCTCTACCTAATATTTTCTCTGTCCCCAAGTCTCTATTTTAATATACCCTTTTTAGATCCGCCTAAACAACATTATGGGTAGTCGCAAGGTCCCCTCTTCATTTCCAGTTAGCAGGTCATCAGTCAATCTTACTTAGCTACTCTCCTTTTGAATCTTAATGACTACTTTGGCTTCTTGTCTCTAAGTCATTCTGAATGCGACAGACTGACGCCAGAATAATTGTCGCCCAACTCCTCTACCCCTACTCTGAACTCCAGATACTACACCAACATGGCCAGACGAATGCTCCTACCATTGTTTTAACTCATCATTCTTCACGACATGCCGATCTCGCTAAACGGTGGACGTGCGGTGAATTCTAACTGAACCGTGCCTTCTGAATGAGCCATTCTATTCATGTCCCAACTAATCTGAGCCCCAGAGTAGAATACGCTGCTTTCTCTAACACTTATTTTTTCCTGACCGATGATCCTGTTACATACTGCTTGTTGACACATAGCCCTGTTACACAAACACACATACGTACATACATACATACATATAGACGCAAACATATATATGACTAGTCTGGCCTGTCATTATAAACTGACCAATACCATACATATCTTTCATATAGCATTTCCTGAAAACAATGTCTTCGAGACAGTCTTTTTGACGGGCGAAATGTGGATGCATGTGATCCCCGTATTAGTGAGCGCCACACAGATGAAAACTAGCCTAGCACAACAGCTGGGATGTCTCCGGTTCATCAGCGCTCTCGAGGTGAGCAAAGGTACTACAGTTTGCAACTCATCGATTTTTCGGGCGCACAAAAAAGTAAACCTACTCATTATTGGTATTAGAACAATAACAACAACAATAACAACAACAATAACAACAACAATAACAACAACAATAACAACAACAATAACAACAACGATTCTGGTATATGCAAGGGGCGTTGTCAGTTTTACATCATCAGCGAAATAACTTTCAGTGAAAGGCATTTTAATCTCGTTCTTTGTAATTCCCAGCTTTCCGTTACTGTTCGAAAGAACTAACTTTTTAATCATGAGGGATATTTAGAAAACCTAACTAATCAAACACATACATTGTTAGTAGTGTATTTATTATATTGAATCTATTCTGTATATACTCTGGAAATACAGTGTGTAGATAGATATCTGCCATTTAAATCCCTTTGTTGACATTTTACAAATGTTCGTTGTGCATCGGGTCTGTCCGTTATCGATCAAAGGAAATTGTTTTCTGGTTACAGCTTGTATTCAAAAATAAACCTTATGTTAAGTAGGCCAACTATAAAGATGCGTAGAAAGAAATGTTTATTATCAAAGTAAATACGTTGCGAATTCATATTTTAACAGACATTCTAAATAATGAGTAAGACATGATTTTATATAGTTTTGTTCAATACTAATTCCACAGCAAGCCGGCCTTAGACAGCACAGATACACTGAGGACCAGGTCATCCTCATAGCCCAGGAAATAGAAGATGTCTACCAGGCACAGAAACACACAGTAGCTGTTTGGGTGGATCTGGAAAAGACATTTGACAAAGTCTGGAAAGACGGACTTAGAGTCAAGCTAAGAAGAAGTGATGTTTGTGGGAAGATGTACAAGTGGATCAACCACTACCTCAAACAAAGAACGGCCAGAGTCCAAGTACAAGGGCAGATGAGTAAAAAGGTGACACTCGAGCAGTGAGTACCCCAAAGGGGAGTACTGTCACCCACACTCTTCCTGGTATATATAAACGATATTACAGAGAATATACCAAGAAGAGTCCATAGCTCAATGTTTGCAGACGATCTGGCTATGTGGACCTCTGAAAAGAATCTCACCATAGCAAGAAATCGGATGCAGACGGCCCTAACATCGCTGGAAGAGTGGGCGAACTCATGGCTGGTCAAAATAAACGAGGAGAAAACCACATGCACAATATTCTCGCTTTCAATAAAACTCCAAAATACCAAATTAAGTCTAAATGGCAAATTCCTGCAGCCAAATGACAACCCAACCTATCTGGGAGTCACATTTGATCGGCGCATGACATGGAAAAGTCAGATTGAGAGAAACCGAATGAAAGCCAGAGAAAGAATGGCAATCATGAGGAAACTTGCTGGCACAAGCTGGGGAGCAGACGAAGGCATACTAAAGAAACTGTACACTGGAAGAGTGAGACCAGTTCTCGAGTATGGCATTGCGGCATGGACAACAGCAGCGAAGGCGAACTTCGATAAAGTTAACAAACTTCAAAACCAAGCCATGAGAGTTATAACAGGAGGCATGAAGTCAACGCCAATTGTAGAACTTGAAAAGATTACAAAACTGCAATCCATGACCGATAGAAGAGACTGCAGAGCCCAGCTGCAGGCAGAGAAACTCCGAAGACTGACTGACCACCTAATGCACCAAAGACTAAACAATTTGGGAAATGGGAAACTAAAGCGGAGAAACTTTGCAGAAATAGCAAAAGCAAAGATGCACGAAGATCCTATAAACGCACTAACAACACCAAAACCCATCACTACTGTACGAAAACCTACTTGGAGGCAGGCTATATTTCCAGAGGTGGTAGAAAATATACCAGGTATTGCAAACAAAAACTGCAACACTGAAAAAGAAAGGAGAGACACTACACTAAGCTTCATAACGAAAAGCTACCCAAGCATGGACTGGACCCATGCATACACCGACGGTTCTGTAACAAACACTACACAGAACGGAGGGGCAGGAGCATTCCTGAACCTACCAAATGGCAGAAAAATAACACTGTCATTCGCTACTGGTAAGTACACAAGCAATTTCAGAGCAGAGGCAGAGGCACTGAGGGCGGCAGTGGAAGAAATGGTAACACACAGTGAAAATGAGAGCCATATAGTCCTGCTGACAGATGCTCTCGAAGTAGTCACAGCGCTAAAAAGCCAGAAAAACACTGAGCTTAATGACTTAAGAGCAGCACTCTGCAAACTGTGCCAGCAGTCCGCACCAAAAAGGGTAGTGGTACAGTGGGTTCCGTCACACTGCAACATCCAAGGCAACGAGGAGGCAGACAGACTGGCAAAAGAAGGTGCAAGGCTACCACAAACAGATACCAGTATGACGTACGAAGAGTCAAAACGGCTTATCAAAGCCAGATACATGACCAAATGGGAAACCGAACATACTGGTTACACCAAAAACGAGGCCTATTACCAGTTGAACCGAAGAGAGCAGGTCGTTGTCTTCAGACTTCGCACTGGCCACAACAGACTGAGGTACCACCTATTCAACAAATTGAAGATAGGGTGTACCGACGAATGCCCGTGCGGTACTGGTAAAATGACCACTGAACATTTGCTGCAGAACTGCCCGACATACGAGGATCAGAGAGAGCAGATGTGGTCATTGCCAGTGGAACTGCAAGACAAGCTCTATGGTAGTGGCGAGAGTCTCAGGATGACCGCCGCTTTTTTCGAGAAAATAATGGTTACTGTCTGACTGTGTACGCAGAAGAAGAAGAAGAAGAAATGTCGATGGTACGTGACATGCCTACCATGTTTGTAACGGGTAACGGGGAATCAGGGTTCGATTCCGGAGAGGGAGCATGAGAAACGGCTAACACATCCAAGGAAGGCAGCAGGCGCGCAACTTACCCACTCCCGGCACGGAGAGGTAGTGACGAAAAATAACAATACGGGACTCTTTCGAGGCCCCGTAAATGGAATGAGTGCACTTTAAACCCTTTAACGAGGATCTATTGGAGGGCAAGTCTGGTGCCAGCAGCCGCGGTAATTCCAGCTCCAATAGCGTATATTAAAGTTGTTGCAGTTAAAAAGCTCGTAGTTGGATCTCAGGCGCAGGCGGGCGGTCCGGCTCGCGCCTGTTCACTGCTCGTTGTCTCCTGCCCTACCCTCTGCCGGCTCTCTCCCACGGGTGCTCTTTGCTGAGAGACCTGGGTGGCCGGCGCGTTTACTTTGAAAAATTAGAGTGTTCAAAGCAGGCCTCGGCTGCCTGAATAATGGTGCATGGAATAATGGGATAGGACCTCGGTTCTATTTTGTTGGTTTTCGGAACTGGAGGTAATGATTAACAGGGACAAACGGGGGCATTCGTATTGCGGCGTTAGAGGTGAAATTCTTGGATCGCCGCAAGACGAGCTACTGCGAAAGCATTTGTCAAGAATGTTTTCATTAATCAAGAACGAAAGTCAGAGGCGCGAAGACGATCAGATACCGTCGTAGTTCTGACCATAAACGATGCCGACTAGCGATCCGCAGGAGTTGCTTCGATGACTCTGCGGGCAGCTTCCGGGAAACCAAAGTGCTTGGGTTCCGGGGGAAGTATGGTTGCAAAGCTGAAACTTAAAGGAATTGACGGAAGGGCACCACCAGGAGTGGAGCCTGCGGCTTAATTTGACTCAACACGGCCAACACTGAAATGATTGACATGACGAGACCACTTTTCTGGGGTCTAATATAGAACTGGTGCTGGATTTAGACCCTCAGAAATCTGGGGTTATGCCCCCTGTGGCTCGGTTGGTTTGCATCGAGTGTTCTGACAAAGGAATTGATGGAAGAGCACTATCAGGAGTGGAGCCTGATGCTTACATTAACTTAACACGCCAATACTGTAGAATGACGGTCAAAAAGAGAGCACCTTCGTGGGGTCTAATAGTGAACATGTGCTGGAATTAGAACCTCGAAAATCTAGGGCCACCCTCTAAGTAACTTGATTGTCTCGCTAAAGGAATTGACGGAAGGGCACCACCAGGAGTGGAACCTGCGGCTTTATTTGACTGAACACGCCAATACTGTAGAACGACTGACAAATCGAGAGCACTACCGTTTGGGTCTAAAAATGAACGTACGCTGGTATTAGACTCACGGAAGACAAGTCAGCTCTCAAACACTCTAATGAAAGAACGCTACGGAAATCGTGTTTAACCCCGCAGAAACCGCAAATTTCAAATACCTGGTCATTGACAAACAAAAGCCCTCAATAAAGTCGTATGACCAAATAGTGAACGGGTGCTGGAAATAGACCATCTGAAGACAGGTCAGTTTTACCCTACTAATGACAGGGCGTTGCTACGGAAAACCAGCTCAAATCGAGAGGAGCCGCAGACACTTTGGTTCACGTACCAGGCTGATAAGCCAATGGCACGAGGCTACCATGTGGGGGATTACGGCCAAACCCTTGTAAGCCGCAATCCCGCCCAAAATCTCAGCACCACTGCAATGGGAGGCTCCTACATGCTCGGGACCTGGGGCTTGCGCCCCAGCCATATCCGGTAGAGCCGCAGCAAGAGGTCCTTGCCGTCCGTCGATCAAAGCGGGCGGACAACTGCTGGATACTCACCTTATACGGCGATGGGGTGCGAAACCACCAACTAAATACTTAGTACCTGGTCGAGGTGTCGAAAACAGTAGAGCAGCCACCTCACTGTGAACTGTCGAGACTCAACCAATGACCATGAGAGCTGTCCGCACACCAGGCGAACAACATCTCTGTGACATTACCAGGCTTGTCCTCTGGCTAAATGCACGTCGGCTACGATATATACCTCTGTACGTTATCAGCCATATAACTATCATGCTGGACGCAGAAGAGATGCAGACCAGCGGACATTACACACCTGCCCCACTGTGTCAACACCCCAGGTGGCGGGGAATGCTAGGCGTACCATCCCTGCATAGAAGCCAAGAAAATAAAGGGAGAAAGAGATACCCCACTCACATGCAAATGCTACGTTTCTGGCAGGACGTGACGATCCTGGGATACAGACACACTGGACTGCCTCTCTTCCGGGTAAACCAGTCCATCTCATATATCTCACATATCATCATTGCACCCTATAGACACGAGTAGTGAAGACTCGATAGTCTGGTAAGACAACTTCCATAAGAGAGACAACTCTGATCATAAACAAGTGCTGCCTTGCAGATAGGCTGGGGACAGCCAAAGGCTAAGGAGGGCATCCCTACAGAAACGTCTGTTGAAATCGAATGCACGGGGCCGCAAGCCTAACAAAACAGTGCAACGTAAATCGCAGCATGATGGCAGTACAACCTATTAGAAAAACGCATAGCGCTCATCCTGCGGAGTCCCGCCAGGCAGCGATAGTGCCGGGCCTCACGCCTCGAAGGGGCCCACCCTTGACTACTGGTGATCACCCACCCATGTGTCGTGGAGTCAAGGCACATGGCTATGGGGCAACTTCTATTGGCCAAAACCTCAAGACCCTCAAAATACTACAGTGGAATGCGGAAAGAGTCATTAACAAAAATCTTTCCCTAACACATCACCTACATGAAGGTAAGATTGACGTGGCATGTATCCAGGAAACGCACCTCAACAATAACCATAAATTCTCAATCAGAGGATACCAGACCTTCCGTCTAGATAGAGAAGGCCACAAAGGAGGGGTCCTGATACTGACCAGAAACTGCATACCGAGTAGCGCGGTATCTGTCAATCACACCGGACAAGCAGAAATTGTAGGAGTTGACATAATGGCTCAAGAGACGAAGCTCCGTATTTTCAATCTGAACGGACCACCAAATAGAGACCTATCGCTCTCGAGTATGGAGGTCAGAGACTTCAACTGCATAGTAGTTGGAGATTTCAATAGCCACTCGGAGAGATGGGGATACTCTGACACAGACAGCAGAGGTGACGAAGTGGAAGATTGGGAGATAGATGCAAATCTCTCCCTAATCAATAGGCCGGAGGATATCCCTAGCTTCTATTCAAGAACATGGCATACCACCTCGACTCCAGATTTGGCCTTCTCCACACAGGACATACACCATAAAATAGACCGCCAGGTGCTAAACCAACTGGCAGGTAGCGACCACAGGCCGATCAGGCTAACCATTGACATGAAAGTAGGCCCACAGGAAACAAATTCGCTCCCACGTTGGAATTACAAACGAGCCGACTGGGACATATTTGCAATTCTGACAGATGCGCTGTGTGAAACCATCAACACACGAAACACCAAAATGAAGCCGATGGTAGAGAGCCTAAGCAAGGCAATAATGCAAGCCGCCACTGAAACCATCCCAAGAGGAGCTAGGAAAACTATAAGCCCTACTGGAATGATGAGTTGCAGAAAGTGGAAGATGCAGTAACAAATGCTAGGAACATGGCAGAGCGAGAAAAATCCACGGAGGCAAACATCGCCCTCAAAGCCGCCGCGGCGAAGTACAAACACACTCTCAAGCAAACAGCAAGAGAAAGCTTGAAAAATAAAACGGAAAGTCTAAACCTGGACAAAGACAGGAACAAGCTATGGAAGCTAATCAGAGCCATCAACGACGAAACCCCGTCAAATAAACAAATTACTATCAAGCAGGGCGAGAACTTGATCACAGGTAAGAAAGCCGCAAACGGCTTTGTCGATCACTAAGCCAGAGCAAACCACATCGAGGTCCCTGCAGATAAGCATACAGACATTAGCGAAGAGCTAAAGGGACACGAAAACATGAATACGGCTCCTGAAGAGCACATGATGGCCAAACTAACAATGCGCGAAATGGAAGAGGCTATGAGAACACTAAAGAAAAGGAAATCTCGGGCACAGGCATGGAAAGACGCAATACTGGTACCAGTACCAAAAACAGGAAAGGACAAAACAGATCCAAATGGATACAGGCCCATAAGCCTATTGAGCTGTGTCGGCAAGCTGATGGAACGGATGATAAACACCAGACTGATGTGGCATCTGGAAGAAAAACGAATACTAATTCCACAGTAAGCCGGCTTTAGACAGCACAGATCCACTGAGGACCAGGTCATCCTCATATCCCAGGAGATAGAAGATGCCTACCAGGCACAGAAACACACAGTAGCTGTTTGGGTGGATCTGGAAAAGGCATTTGACAAAGTCTGGAAAGATGGACTTAGAGTCAAGCTAAGAAGAAGTGATGTCTGTGGGAAAATGTACAAGTGGATCAACCACTACCTCAAACTAAGAACGGCCAGAGTCCAAGTACAAGGGCAGATGAGCAAAAAGGTGACACTCGAGCAGGGAGTACCCCAAGGGGGAGTATTGTCACCCACACTCTTCCTGGTATATATAAACGATATTACAGAGAATATACCAAGAAGAGTCCATAGCTCAATGTTTGAAGACGATCTGGCTATGTGGACCTCTGAAAAGAATCTCACCATAGCAAGAAATCGGATGCAGACAGCCCTAACATCGCTGGAAGAGTGGGCGAACTCATGGCTGGTCAAAATAAACGAGGAGAAAACCACATGCACAATATTCTCGCTTTCATTAAAACCCCAAAGTACCAAATTAAGTCTAAATGGCAAAATCCTGCAGCCAAACGACAACCCAACCTATCTGGGAGTCACATTTGATCGGCGCATGACATGGAAAAGTCAGATTGAGAGAAACCGAATGAAAGCCAGAGAAAAAATGGCAATCATGAGGAAACTTGCTGGCACAAGCTGGGGAGCAGACGAAGGCATACTAAAGAAACTGTACACTGGAAGAGTGAGACCAGTTCTCGAGTATGGCATTCCGGCATGGACAACAGCAGCGAAGGCGAAGGCGAACTTCGATAAAGTTAACAAACTTCAAAACCAAGCCATGAGAATTATAACAGGTGGCATGAAGTCAACGCCAATTGTAGAACTTGAAAAGATTACAAAACTGCAATCCATGACCGATAGAAGAGACTGCAGAGCCCATCTGCAGTCAGAGAAACTCCGAAGACTGACCGACCATCCAATGCACCAGAGAGTAAACAATTTGGGAAATGGGAAACTAAAGCGGAGAAACTTTGCAGAAATAGCCAAAGCAAAGATGCACGAAGATCCCATAAACGCACTAACAACACCAAAACCCATCACTACTGTTCGAAAACCTACCTGGAGGCAGGATATATTTCCAGAGGTGGTAGAAAATATACCAGGTATTGCAAACATAAACTGCCAGACTGAAAATGAAAGGAGAGATACTACCCTAAGCTTCATAACGAAAAGCTACCCAAGCATGGACTGGACCCATGCATACACCGACGGTTCTGTAACAAACACAACACAGAACGGAGGGGCAGGAGCATTCCTGAACCTACCAAATGGCAGAAAAATAACACTGTCATTCGCTACTGGTAAGTACACAAGCAATTTCAGAGCGGAGGCAGAGGCACTGAGGGTGGCAGTGGAAGAAATGGTGACACACAGTGAAAATGAGAGCCATATAGTCCTGCTGACAGATGCTCTCGCCGTAGTCACAGCGCTAAAAAGCCAGAAAAACACTGAGCTTAATGACTTAAGAGCAGCACTCTGCAAACTGTGCCAGCAGTACGCACCAAAAAGGGTAGTGGTACAGTGGGTTCCGTCCCACTGCAACATCCAAGGCAACGAGGAGGCAGACAGACTGACAAAAGAAGGTGCAAGACTACCACAAACAGATACCAGTATGACGTACGAAGAGTCAAAACGGCTTATCAAAGCCAGATACATGACCAAATGGGAAACCGAACATAATGGTTACACCAAAAACGATGCCTATTACCAGTTGAACCGAAGAGAGCAGGTCGTTGTCTTCAGACTTCGCACTGGCCACAACAGACTGAGGTACCACCTATTCAACAAATTGAAGATAGGGTGTACCGACGAATGCCCGTGCGGTACTGGTAAAATGACCGCTGAACATCTGCTGCAAAACTGCCCGACATACGAGGATCAGAGAGAGCAGATGTGGCCATTACCAGTGGAACTGCAAGACAAGCTCTATGGCAGTGGCGACAGCCTCAGGATGACCGCCGCTTTTTTCGAAAAAATAATGGTTACTGTCTGACTGCGTACGCAGAAGAAGAAGAAGAAGGTCACATCTTCAACATCAACTGCCTTTCCGGTTGACGTTCATGAACCTCCATTTTCTCTTTTCACGTGTATCTTTTATCCATTCTGCATTTGATTGCCTCCCATGTAATGTGTTCAAGCTGTGCAATATTTTATTCCCTGTGACTCTGCTCTTTTCCACCGCGTATTCCAAACTGCCTCTTCTCATATCATTCCTGAAAAAGAATGACCACCTTGTCCTGGTTTTTTTCTTAAGCTGTCCTTGCCATGGTCATAACAAATACAATAAACAGATGACTTGATCGTAATAATAAACAGATATCATAATCATACATTTCTAATAATATGGTTTAATGAACTAACTAAGTAGGTTTTTTTATACTAAATCAAATTATTTTTGGCTCAGAGCATAAGCAAGGTAGTGCACAATACATTAAAATAATAAATCATTTTTGCCAGTTGTATTGATTTGCGTCTAGTTGGACATTGCTTTGTCATAGTTTGTTTCTAGGACCGCGACGGAGGTAAGTAGTATGGCATTGGTCAGTGTCATTCACCTGGCCCTGATTTTACATTTCGCTTCTCAAGAGATGACGAGAATAGTAGTTACTTACATAGTCGCTCCTTTTCTACCGTGAGGTGTAGAGGTTTGCCAAAGCGAACGCCACACTGCTCTATCCGCCGTCTTTTTCCTGGCCTCTTTCCAATCCAGCCCTCTATCACTTAGGGACTGTCGTATGTTGTCTTCCCAACGTACTTTGGGACGTCCTTGGGGTCTGCGTCCTTGACTTTTGATCTCCCATGACCGCTTTGGTATCCGATCTTCTTCCATTCTACATACATGACCAAATCACTGTAGTTGGGACTGCTCCACTCGTGTCTGCAGGGGTTGAACTTCAAGATTGCTTCGTATTGTCTGGTTTCGGATCTTGTCCCTTTTCGTCACCTGAACCGCCTTTCTTAGGTACCTCATTTCTGAAGTTTGTAATTGCCTTTCTTGGGCTGTAGTCATTGCCCATGACTCACATCCATATGTCAGGACAGGCACATAGGTCGAGCAGTATACATCCATCTTTGTTTTCCTGCTTATTTCTCTTCAACTGAGGAAACCTCTGTTTATTGCATGGAACAGTCTACCTGCTGCTGCCCTTCGTGCAGTTAACTCCTCTTTGATTCTTCCCCTGCTGTCTATTACCACTCCTAGATATTTAAAGTTGCTGACCTGCTCTAGTGCTCGTGTTCCCAGGGTTATCTGATGTCTCTTTTCATCTCTGGCGATCACCATGCTTTTTGTTTTGGAGTTGCTGATAAATAGTAGTAACGTTTCAAATATTGTCGTAGAGGATAAAGTGTTGGACTTAATTAAGGTAATTCTTCATCTTTACTTCGATTTTCTTTGATTAGGTGGCGAACCCCGTTTCTTCGTTACAAAAGACAGTCCATGTAAACACTGTGCATCTCATTCGATTGGTTATAATAGTCTTGAAATAGTTAAAGAGATGATAATTCTTTTGCATTGTGGTAGCAAGGTCTCACCCTGGGGGCAACTCTTCTCTCTTCTCTTACCTCACTCTGTTTCATTTAACTCTGTCCTACAGTCACACTCTTGCACAACTTTTCACACGCACCCTCATGGTAAGGCCATTCCATTGCACTTTGGTTGGGCTAGCTTCTGAGGGCGCATAAACCTAGCATAGGTACATACAGACGCACACATGCACCCAAGCACTGGTTTATGCGTCCTGATATCGCCCAATGGACTACGGTTTGGTGTGGAAAATGGCGCGCCTCCGCCAGTAGAAACTAGTGAGGCAAACATCTAAGCAAAAAAAAAAAAAAAAAAAAAAAGCATTAGGTAGCAAATGAACGAGGCAAAATGCAGAAACTCATATTTCTCTACTATATATTTGCTTTCATCCCGAATGTTCTGCGGGTTCTTTGTGAATGATAAGGAGAAGAATAGCACGACTGCCTCACAGAGAGCATGTCATACGAGGCGACTAACTGCGTGACACGGCATATCATCGGTCATGGTTAAGTGGTTTGTTTAGAGCAGCATAGTTGGCGACTAACAGGCTGTTGGTCTACTTTGCTCTAGTGTTTCAGTTTAGTAAGAAAGACTCGGACATCGGATAACCATCCTCCGTAAGCGCTTGTCCCGGAGTATTACGCTGCTCGAGCCTAGCTCGCTAATCAGGAAACCCTTCTCCCAGCTACATCCAGCTCATACCAGAGCTGGGACCTGGACAGGGACATCTGCCAAATAGAAGTACAGGTCGACTAGGAACTAAGAATTTTTGCTTTGACAAATATCTCAAGATCAGCTGCAATATATGCTTTTGGCAGCACTGCCTCGTGTGGATCAAATGAAAATAATTAGAGCCCTTCGATTCCCAATGCAATTTATAATCGAATGGATAGACATAGCCGTTTAATATTTACTATTTGGCTTCAAAGTGAATAAAACATGAGAAATACATTGGGCTCTGTCGGCTGGAGTTTGTGTCAATAACTTGCCATTTCGTATAATTATTATTCTATTAAATTAATTCTACTTTCATTTCCCACTAACTCAAAGATGTCATTTAATTAGGTTTGTTCGCTTACCTTTAATTATTCTCGCTTAGAATTATCAAATTATCTCGATAGAATAACATACGCGATCCAGGATAAATAAAATGTGGTTATACTACACTTTCCGTTTGATTATTGTGCAGTACAATTCTATAGCCCATGTTAGAAATCGGTATCACCATAAACCAGAGACATTGGGTATTTAAGGCGTACCACATTAAGTCATATTGAAGAGAAATTAGGTACTGAGGATAACTGATAATGTAGCTGTTCAACACTAATAGCTCTGTCCTATGGATTTCAAATGTTTCACCTGTTTTTGTTTACAGCTGTTTAGTCAATATCAGCTTATGATATACGCTCACCTGTGACGATTACATCCGTGTTTAAAACATATTCACCTGTGACGATTACATTCATTTTTCAATATATGTATATGTTATACTATTACAACACGTATCGCCACACGTACACGTTGGAGGATGAAATCACTTTTTAAACATACGTTCATTTCAGGTGATAATATAAATTGTATAACATTTGTTCACTTGGAAAGAACACATCACTTTTTCAACATATGTATTGCACATGATCCCACCTTTCACAATGTTAATTATCTTTAAGAATATGGCTCATTGAGTATAGCTTTTCCCATGGGAAGCCAAATGGTCAATTTTTAGATCCACGCACTACAACAACTGCTCTCTTACGAGTGTTTAATAGAAGGCCATATTAACAAATGAAAATAATGTACCGTCCGCTTCAACTAAAAAATTTGACCAACCACTACAATGGACCAATTAACAGGAAGTCTGAGTCTAAGCAGTGGCGGTTTATATAACAATAGATTTACGTGATGAAGTTGCTAGTCTATTTTGCATTAGCTTCTTTATTAGCCTTCCCGACTTGCCTGAAAGATTACATTGATCATATTCCTTTTAAGCGTGGCTCCACTCACTTGAGTAGAAGTGCATACTGTGAATATAATACGTATGTCATAAAAACAGCCTATTAGCCTTGAACGAACATGGAAAGCTGACTGCTAAAACACGGGGATGCAATTTGTTACCCTACAGTACATTGCTCAATAACTATATAATTATACGTATTTTGAACACACTTTAAATATCGTTAGATTCCAAGAGTTAGTCAATATTAAGACATTCGTCTTCAAGGTAAGTGAGTGCGGCTAAACATTTTAACCATAAAGCAGGGCTTCTGTGAGAACAAAGGAAAATATCAGTATAATTAGATGTAAATATAATTGGCAAATATTTGTGTTTTAATTTTAAACATTGGAGTAAAAAACGAGGATTGTCGATTAGGAAGATAAATACAATTACTACATCGGTTTCTAACACTAAACGAGTAATCAATCAGTTAATAAATCGATGTCTTTCACTTTCTGTGCTGCATGGATCAATGATCCACTCGACATTATTTGTGTTCGTTATTTGGGTAAATACCGTAAGAAGTTTTGTAAATATAGGTTTTTTCATGTGTAGCTCATGTGCGTATTTGTTCTTCGTGATGGTAATATCTGCGACCCAAGCACGACCAGAACGAGGCTAGAAATATCATATTATAGATAACCGATGAGAAGCTCACATATGAAAGGCTTTATGGATATGTCATGATTTTGTCATTCTGTCCCAGGACTAGTTTGCACGTTTAGGATTCTGTCTTGTCATTTCTGCATGTCATCTACTTCCTTCATCTCAGCTTACGTCTTCACCGCCATGTCTCTGCGTGTTTGTGTCACAATGGTGTTTCTTGATCCCCCCTTCTCCCATTCCTTGCTTTCGGTTTTCCAAGACTTTCTTCATTTGGGCCATATGACGTAGGTTGTAATCTAGCCATGTAAGTCGATGCTTGTGTGTCTTATGTAACAGCCATCTTTCGTCTCCCACTTCCACCATCTTTTTGTTTGATTTCCTCTCATGTTTATAATCTTTCGGTAACACCACAATCTCTAAAGACTCCAGCTATGTCTCCCCTCTTTTATGTATTGTTTATATTTATGGACCATATAAGGACACATACAAGTCAGTTGTGGTAATTTTTCTTTTCTGTAGCGACATGATAATGCTACCTGATATCTGTGTTTTCTGTTTCTCTCTAGATGCCTTCTTTTCAAACACAATTCTAATTCTTATTCCTTTACGATATCGTTCATCTTTTGTTTTGATTTGACCCAGGTATGGTATTATAGATATGTGTAACTATAAAAAAGCTTAACAGATCCAATGATGCGTTTAAATAGAAGATAACACACAAGAAAGTTATAGAAACAATACTTTATATATGATGCAGTAAGGGAACAGTAAATAATTCTTCATCTTCTTCTTCTTCGAACGCTGTCAAACGTCAACCTGTATTTTTTCGAAAAAAGCAGCGGCCGTCATGAGCCTGTCGAGACTGCTTGACTAGTGTTGCCACTGGTGATGGCCACATGTGCCTTCTCTGGTCCTCGTATGTCGGGCAGTTTTGCAGCAGATGTTCAGCGGTCATTTTCCCGATACCAAAAGTGCATTCGTCAGTGCCACCTATCTTCAGTTTATTGAATAGGTGGTACCTCAGTCTGTTGTGGCGTGTGTGGAGTCTGAAGACCACGACCTGCTTTCTTCTGTTCAGCTGGTAATAGGCATCATTTTCTGTGTAGCCAGTATGTTCTGTTTCCCATTTGGCCATATATCTGTCCCTAATAAGCCTTTTGGTGTCTTCGTAGGCCACTCTAGCATCTGGTTGTGGTAGTCTTGCACCTTCTTTTGCCAGTCTGTCTGCTTCCTCGTTGCCTTGGATGTTACAGTGGGATGGAACCCACTGTACAACAACTTTTTTTTGTGCGGACTACTGGCATAATTGACAGAGTACTGCTCTTAAATCATTGTTCAGTCTTTTTCTGGCTTTTTAGTGCTGTGACTACGGCCAGGGCATCTGTAAACAGGATTATCTGGCTTTCATTACTTTCGCCTGTCAGCATTGCTTCTACCGCAGCCCTCAGTGCCTCTGCCTCCGCTCTGAAATTGCTTGAGAATTTTCCAGTTGCTACTGAGAGTGTTATTTTTATACCATTTGATAGGCTCAGGAATACCCCTGCCCCTCCGTTCTGTGTTGTGTTTGTTACAGAACCGTCGGTGTATGCATGGGTCCATTCCATGCTTGTGTAGTTTTCCGTTATGTACCTCAGGGTTGTGTCTCTTCTTTCTTTTTCAGTCTGGCTGTTCTTGTTTTCAATACCTGTTATATTTTCTAACACCACCGGAATGATATGCTGCTTCCAGGTAGGTTTGCGTACAGTAGGGATGGGCTTTGGTATTGTTACGGTGTTCATAGGGTCTTCTCTCATCTTTGCTTTGGCTTTTTCTGCAAAGTTTCTCCGCTTTAGTTTCCCATTTCCAAATCTATTTAGTCTCTGATGCATTGGATGGTCTGTCAGTCTTTTGAGTTTCTCTGCTTGCTGCTGGGCTCTGCAGTCTCTTCTGTCGGTCGTGGATTGCAGATTTGTAATCTTTTCAAGTTCTACAATTGGCGTTGACTTCATGACTCCTGTTATAACTCTCATGGCTTGATTTTGAAGTTTGCTAATTTTATCAAATTTTGCCTTTGCTGTTGTTGTCCATGCCGCAATGCAATACTCGAGAACTTGTCTCACTCTTGCAGTGTACAGTTTCTGTAACAGTTCCCGCCGGAGCAAGGGGAGTTTAGGATGCCTGAACATGTTAAAGCTTAAAGCTACATGAATGCATGTCAAGGTCACTCACTGTCTCAGCAAAGGAGAACAGAGTTGGGTTAAGGAATGTGGACAGGTAGAAACTGACCACTGGCCTTCCGATTTTGGTAGGGGGAGATTGATTGACAGACGAAATTGGCAACGGGGCTTGCTGCGAGAGAATGAGTGACAGGTGTGCAAAGTGTTTCGTTCCAATTGGAATTGAAGATGACCATACCTGAGATCGATTGGTCAAGCTCTGGTCTTGCTTGAGGATATATAACTCGAGACAAAGTTTAGCTCGGGGGGCTGGAGAGAGAGACAGGCTAGATAGAGTGAGGCTGGAGAGAGAGAGAGACTGAATGTGGATAGTATGTTTAACTCACCGACTTAGATAGAGGAGCGATTGATTGACGGTTGGACGAATGTTTAGTGATAGAACAGGATCGCTCAAATAGGTGTGTGAGTTTTGCATTAATAGATAATGTGAAAGTGTGTTTGTAAGCAAGGACACATTGTGAACGAGTTATGTCGAGATCGCCCGCCTGAGGGGATTTCAGTGAGGAAGAGTATTTGATAAGGTGTGTTGAAGACGCAGTTAAGGCGATGTGTGTGTGATGTAATTGCGAGGCAATAGAACTGGGTTTTTAGTTAGTTGGGAATTCCATCAATAGCTAATGCTTACAATTCCCGTTTTAGTATAATGTTTAGTTAAGATATGTATTATATTGTGTTTGTAATTTCTCTACTCATTCTATGATATGAGTATGATATAATAAATATGCCACCTGCTGTTTGATATGTCATTTACTGAGTATGGTCATGATGATGTGGATGAGTGTGAGAATGTTCTAAGTTAGATCACGGCCAAGGCAAACAGTGGGATCTGTTACACGTTATTATTATTTTGGTGCCTGTTGACCACGGATAGTCGTGGTAGATTTATAAATATAGTGCGTGTGTAGCTATAGATCTTGATTTGCACGTTTAACACAAGTGTCGCAGTTATATATAACTTGTGTGTGTAGTTAGGAATAGAGGAGTAGCTAGTGGTTAGAATGTTAGTACCATAGACAGCTTTTCCAATCATCTGACTGGTAAGTGTGACATTTTTCTTCCACCCATTGTTGTATTATTGACAAGACTTTGTGCGTACTTGACAGTCTTATAAAATTTTTTGGTGGGCCAGACGGGTTTATTCAATATGTCGAGGTTGGACAATGTTAAACAATGTTATCATTGTCTAACTTTTGGACATTTGTCTATAGGATGCCCAAATATAATTCGGAACACGAACGTTATCTGGAGAAGAGGACTGTTTGTCAAAAACAAGCCTTTCATGGCACGAGCTACAGTCAGCGATAAGTGGGAGGACAAAAGTCAACTACAAAACCAGCTAAGAGAACTAACAGGCAGAGTTATTCGGCTGGAAAGACAGGAAAAAGATCTCCAATGGAAGCTACGACAGCTGTTGCAACAGTTTGAAAACGGAGCTTTCAAACCAGCTAGGAAGGAGAGAAGAAATCAAGAAATCACAGAAGTAAACACGGTCCAGTATTGTGGAAGGGGACAGAGTGGTAGGAAAGTGAGTAGGAAGCCCGTACTACTTCCACATTCCGATCCGTGGAGGGACAGAGGTGGAAATCTCAGGACGGACGTGTGTGGACGACTGGAAAGAGGTTGCGAAAAGGGTTGGAGTTTGACCCAGGTGCAGAGGCCAAGTCAAGTGAGAGGAGGAGGAATGGTTGGGCAGAAGTTTGAATCGGGCAGATTCTTAGCCCAGAAGAGGCCTTTTGCACGGTTACAGATGGAGAGGCAGGACAGGAGCTATCAAAGAGACTTTAAGCACGAGGCGGATGGACAGAAAGAAAGAGATACAGGTTTTGTGTATCCAGAAAAGTTAGGGACGGAGGGCAGGTTACGCAATGCAAACGAGACAAACGTTCGCTCAGAGGTCCAGATAAAATGTTACCGCATCGGACAGTGTAGGCCGAGAATTCAGGAAGAAGGTATTACGTCGATTAACATGGTCGGGCGTGCTGAAAGGAGCCAAGTTTACCAGGAACTTGTGGTCAAGCCTGGTAGAACATTAGTTAAAGTCGACGAAGAATCGAACAAGGAAATAGTCAGAGATTCGTCAGATAAAGAAGAAAGGAGAGGAGGAGGAATGGTGGCAGGACCAGCTATGGTTTCGTGCCCACCCAAGCCAGGTCCTAGCCATGCGGGAGAAGTGGTTGAACAGACCGAAAGAAGGGACAACTTTTCGGCCACCGAGGAAGGAAGTGGGAATGACGCACAGTTGGAATGCGAAACGGACGCACCAACAGCAGCCAACAAAAGAGGAACAGAGTTTCTAAGGAAAACGAAGAAAAGGGAAAGACAGGTTAACCACAGCCAGGACAGCGAACCAGTCATCGAAGCAAAGATGAAAAGATCTCAGTTCGAGATAAGCCAACAGTCAAACGAACAGTGTGAAAGGTCTTTCCCACAAATAGTGAATACAGATGGACGGAAGGCTGAAGTAGCGGACGGTGTAAGTGTACGTAACACTAACAGAGAACCGGTAGGTACGAACCAAACAACCGTGAAACAAACAGACCAGACGATGGGCGTTTTACAGGAGGAAATCGCGCAGCAATCAGAGACAGCTGATGGGGCAGCGCATAGTCTGGTTAAAATAAGCAGTAGTGATAAGGAACGGTTGATGCAATGTTTACTGACGCTAGCCAAAAACATGGAAATCAGAAATGGAATTAGGTAAAGTCGTGTGGAGTACTTACACACATGGGCTATCATGTGAAACTCCAGTTGATGTATGCATTTGCATACAATTTGTTTCATCTACCGTTATCCTTGGGAAACGGAGATTTGGATAATTAGGGGGTAGGGTATAGAGAAGGAGGAATGACCAGATGTTAAAAATTCCTTTGAATTCGTTGTCTGAAGTACACGCCAGACAATGAGCGGACGGTCAGTCTGAAGCGAAGACTGACCGAGATCAAAGGGACATTTCCGACCAGAGAAACGGACAAGAGACGCAGGATAGCTGGATGCGCCAGGTAATGATTACGTGACGCAGGGTAACACGTGGACGCGATGCTTCGGTTAATATCTGACAAGGTAGCTTTGATGCGGGGAATTTGGGGAAACAACGGTGAAATAGTTAGATCACAACACTCGGTTTTGATTCCTCGTGACAAAGACGGCCAGAAGTTAAAGGGGCTATCCAACTTTAACAAAGACTGCACCTGGACTAGTAGGGTTACAGCATGACGTAATTCGACAGGTGGACGATTCGGTTTTTGACTTTTGACTCAGACATAGTTTAGTATCTGATTAAATTAGAACTTAGTCATAGTTTAGTGACATAGTTTTTAGTATCTGATTAAGTTACAACTTAGTCATAGTTTAGGGACATAGTTTAGTACCTGATTAAGTTAGAACTTAGTCGTAGTTTAGTATCTTATAAAGGGGGCATTAACAGGTGCTCATCTGTGGGGCACGAGCAGGAGTGAAGGTTGATGGCACTTGGTCATGAGTATGCGTGCAAATATTTTGACATTTGTATTTGGTGTTTGGGTTTTGACTAATGGTATTACTTGCATTTTAAGTGGGTTGTATGGTCGATATAGTATGCATTGAATTTTTCTTTATTTTGTTGTTTTGTTGTTTAAACATGATTACATATCCTGACAGTATCAACGTGTTATACTTGCTGACTGAAATATTGATATCATAAGTATGCGTGCAAATATTTTGACATTTGTATTTATTGTTTGGGTTTCGACATTGTATGCAATGCATTTGTCTTGTGTTTTGTTGTTGTTTTTTTTGTTGTTGTTGAATCATCATGTTTACAGGTATTTGATACAGGTTATTTAGGTGATCTACAGAGCAGTATATCTCATCCAGACTGTAGGCCTCCGCAAGCACAAGTCACCACGAGTTCCAGAATCACATGTATGTGGAGTCTTTGCAGAGAAGACTACATTGATCAGAAGTTTTAAAATTGACTATGACATATGTTGTCAAATATCGTTTTTGTGGGAAAACATAAAGAATTTTGCTGTTTTCTTTGAGAGGGGATAGCTGTCAAGAGAGACAATGATAACTAGCCTGAGGATAACCCACGTAAGTTCGTGGCCTCACAGGAGTTAGTATGAAGTGAATCGTCGGCCAGGCGTGTAATGAGACCGCCTGAGAAAATTGACCTGAACTGGTCGAGTGTAACAATGAAGGTTCGTGTCCTTAGAGGAAGGCACGGGAAACAGGGCGAGGTATGTTGACCTCAAATGAGTAAGGAGAATTCCTTAAGGTGTTTCTGTTTTGATGAGTTCAAGGTCCCGCAGGGACAGACTTTGGTGTATTTGACTGCAAAACGATGTAAAAGTGGTGGTTTGTGTTGTAAAAACGCCCAGCCACAGTGTTTTTCTTCTGCTTGTATTGATTGTGTATGTATTACAAAAAGTTTAAATGTATCAAATGACATGTCTTTTTATGCATGTACGATGTGAGTGAAGTTGTAAACAGGAGTAGTGTTTA
Organism: Ariolimax columbianus; assembly: GCA_036924085.1. Lineage (NCBI taxonomy): Eukaryota > Metazoa > Mollusca > Gastropoda > Stylommatophora > Arionidae > Ariolimax > Ariolimax columbianus. The sequence goes on from JAVGWX010000003.1 coordinate 116,535,196, forward strand.
CATTTTGGATAGTAGAGACGAAAATGGTGGTCATTTGCCAGATGAAAAAAATGACCATCCATGTTTCGGTCTGTAGTTTAGGGAGGTAATGTAACAGTTCCCGCCGGAGCAAGGGGAGTTTAGGATGCCTGAACATGTTAAAGCTTAAAGCTACATGAATGCATGTCAAGGTCACTCACTGTCTCAGCAAAGGAGAACAGAGTTGGGTTAAGGAATGTGGACAGGTAGAAACTGACCACTGGCCTTCCGATTTTGGTAGGGGGAGATTGATTGACAGACGAAATTGGCAACGGGGCTTGCTGCGAGAGAATGAGTGACAGGTGTGCAAAGTGTTTCGTTCCAATTGGAATTGAAGATGACCATACCTGAGATCGATTGGTCAAGCTCTGGTCTTGCTTGAGGATATATAACTCGAGACAAAGTTTAGCTCGGGGGGCTGGAGAGAGAGACAGGCTAGATAGAGTGAGGCTGGAGAGAGAGAGAGACTGAATGTGGATAGTATGTTTAACTCACCGACTTAGATAGAGGAGCGATTGATTGACGGTTGGACGAATGTTTAGTGATAGAACAGGATCGCTCAAATAGGTGTGTGAGTTTTGCATTAATAGATAATGTGAAAGTGTGTTTGTAAGCAAGGACACATTGTGAACGAGTTATGTCGAGATCGCCCGCCTGAGGGGATTTCAGTGAGGAAGAGTATTTGATAAGGTGTGTTGAAGACGCAGTTAAGGCGATGTGTGTGTGATGTAATTGCGAGGCAATAGAACTGGGTTTTTAGTTAGTTGGGAATTCCATCAATAGCTAATGCTTACAATTCCCGTTTTAGTATAATGTTTAGTTAAGATATGTATTATATTGTGTTTGTAATTTCTCTACTCATTCTATGATATGAGTATGATATAATAAATATGCCACCTGCTGTTTGATATGTCATTTACTGAGTATGGTCATGATGATGTGGATGAGTGTGAGAATGTTCTAAGTTAGATCACGGCCAAGGCAAACAGTGGGATCTGTTACATTTCTTTAGTATTCTTTCGTCTTCTCCCCAGCTTGTGCCAGCAAGTTTCCTCATGATTGCCATTTTTTGTCTGGCTCTCATTCGGTTTCTCTCGATCTGACTTTTCCATGTCATGCGCCAATCAAATGTGACGTCCAAGTAGTTTGGGTTGTCGTTTGGCCGCAGGCATTTGCCGTTAAAACTTATTTTGGTATTCTTGGGTTTATTTAAAAGCGAGAATATTGTACATGTTGTTTTTTCCTCGTTTATTTTGACCAGCCATGACTTCGCCCACTCCTCCAACGATGTTAGGGCCTGCTGCATCCGATTGCTTGCTACGGTGAGATTTTTTTCAGAGGTCCACATAGCTAGATTGTCTGCAAACAGCGAGCTGTGGACTCTTCTTTGTATATTCTCTGTGAAGTTGTTTATGTTCACCATGAAAAGTGTGGGTGACAGTATCCCCTCCCCCCTCCCCACCTTGGGGTACTCCTTCTCCAGTGTCACCTTTTTGATCATCTGCCCTTGTACTTGAACTCTGGCTGTTCTGTTTTCGAGGTAGTGGCTGATCCATCTGTACATTTTCCCACATACTTCACTTCTTCGTAGCTTGACTTTAAGTCCCTCTTTCCACACTTTGTTAAATGCCTTCTCTAGATCCACCCAAACCGCTACTGTATGCTTTTTCTCTTGGTAAGCATCCTCTATTTCCTGTGCTATGAGAGTGATCTGGTCCTCAGTGGATCTGTGTTGTCTAACTCCTGCTTGCTGTGAAATTAGTATGTGTTTTTCTTTCAGGTACCACATCAGTCTGGTGTTTATCATACGTTCCATCAGTTTGCCTACACAGCTCAGTAGACTGATGGGCCTGTATCCATTTGGATCTGTTCTATCTTTTTCTTTCTTTGGTACTGGTATAAGTACAGCATCTTTCCATGCCTGCGGTACAATTCCCATTTTCCAGCTTTGGTTCAGGGCTGATAGTAACTTCCTCTTTGCTGTTTGGCCCAACCCCATCAGCATTTTGTTTGTTACCCCATCTTTTCCGGGCGATTTATTTTTCTTTAAAGTTTTCATGGCCTCATCCATTTCATTCATTGTTAGTTTTGCCATAGTGTGCTCCCCTGGTGCTATACTGATGTTGTCGTGGCTCTTTTGTTCTTCACTAATGTCTGTATGCCTGACTGTAGGGACATCAATGTGGTTTGCTCTGGCATAGTGTTCAATAAAGGCGTTTGCTGCTTTGTTTCCAGTAAGCGTGTTGTCGCCTTGCTTGATGGTAATTTGTTTATTTGATGGTGTTTCGTCATTCATGGCTCTGACTAAATTCCATAGTTTGTTCCCTTCTTTATCTAAATTGAGGCTTTCTGTTTTGTTTTTCCAGCTGTCTCTTGTTATTTGGTTTAGTGTTCTTTTGTTCCTGTGAGCCTACTTCCATATCAATTTCTAGCCTAATTGGCCTGTAGTCGCTACCTGCCAATTGGCTTAGTACCTGGCGGTCTATTTTTTGGCTAATATCCCCCGTGGTAAAGGCCAAGTCTGGAATAGAGGTGGTATGCCATGTTCTAGAATAGAAGCTAGGGCTGTCCTACGGTCTATTGATAAAATAGAGATTTGTGTCTATCTCCCAGTCTTCCACTTCATCACCTCTGTTGTCTGTGTCTGAATATCCCCATCTCTCCGAGTGGCTGTTGAAGTCTCCAACCACTAGGCAGCTGGAATCCTTGATTTCCATACTCGAGAGCGACAGGTCTTTGTTTGTTGGGTCATACAGGTTGAAGATGCGAATCTTCGTTTCTTGTGTCATTATGTGGACTCCTACAATTTCTGCTTGTCCAGTGTGATTAACAGCTACCGCGCTATTCGGTATGCAGTTACGTGTCAATATCAGAACCCCTCCTTTGTGACCTTCTCTATCAAGACGGAAGGTCTGGTATTCTCTGATTGAGAATCTATGGTTGTTGCTGAGGTGCGTTTCTTGGATACATGCCAGGTCAACCTTGCGTTCATGCAGATGATGTGTTAGGGAAATCTTTTTGTTAATGACTCCCTCCGCATTCCACTGTAGTATTCTGAGGGTCTTGGGTTTTTGGTCAATAGTTGTTGCCCCATCACCTTGTGCCTTGACTCCACAGCACATGGGTGGGTGACCACTAATAGCATTGGGTGGGCCCCTTCGAGTCGTGGGGATCGGCACTCTCGCTGTCTGGCGGGACTCCACAGGATGAGCACCCTACTTTTTTCTGTTAGGTTGTGACGTCATCATACAGCGAAATACGTTGCACTGTTTCGTTAAGCCTGTGGCCCAGTGTATCCGATTTAAACAGGCGTTTCTGTAGGGATGCTCTTCTTAGCCTTTGGCTGTCCCCAGCCTATCTGCAAGGCAGCAGTTGTTTGTGGTCAGAGTTTTCTCTCTTAGGGAAGTTGTCTTGCAGGACTATCGAGCCTTCCCCACTCGTATCTATAGGGTGTGGCAATGATATGATATGATGGACTATGTACTAGTTTGTACCATCCCGGAAGGGAGGCAGTCCAGTGTGTCTGTGTCCCAGGATCGTCACGTCCTGCCAGAAACGTAGCATATACATGTGAGTGGTGTATCTCTTTGCTCCCTTTATTTCCTCGGCTCATCTGCAGTGTTGGAACGCCTAGCATTCCCCGCCACCTGGGAGGTTGTCACAATAGGGGAGAGGTGCAATGTCCGCAGTCCTGCATCTCTTCTGCGTCCATTGGGATGACTGATAGCAGACAGAGATAAAGAACGAGCCAGGAGTGCATTTAACCAGGGGACAAGCCTGGTCATGGCACGGAGATGTTGTTTGCCTGGTGTGCGGACATATCTCATGATCAAGGGTTGAGTCTCAACAGTTCACAGTGAGGTGGCTGCTCTACTGCTTACGACACCCCGACCGAGAACTAAGTCTTCTACTAGTGGTTTCACACCTCAACGCCGTATGGGGTGAATATCGAGCAGCTCCCCGCCCGTTTTGATCGGCGGGACGGCAGAGATCTTTTTCTGCGGCTCGACCGGGTCGGGCTGAGACGCGAGCTCCAGGTCGGAACCATATCATTGCCTCCCGTCGCAGTGGAGCTGAGATTCAGAGCGGGATTCCGGTTTAGAGGCGTTCGGCCGTAATCATTCAGATGGTAGCCTCGCACCATTGGCTTATCAGCCAAGCACGTAGACCAAGTGTCTGACACCTGCGATTCCTCTCGAATTGAGCAGGATTACCGAAGCAACGCCCTGTCATTAGTAGGGTAAAATTGACCTGTCCTCCGAGGGTCTAATACCAGCACCCGTTCCTTATTAGACCAAACAAATCAAGTGAAAACTATTAGTCAGTCAATGACCAAGTGTCTGAAACCGGCGATTCCTCTCGGATTGAGCAGGATTACCGTAACAACGCCCTGTCATTAGTAGGGTAAAACTGACCTGTCTTCCGAGGGTCTAATTCCAGCAAACGTTCCATAGTACACCCAACGAAAGTGCTCTCGGCCTGTCAATCATTTCAGTGTTGGCGTGTTGAGTCAAATTGAGTAGCAGGCTCCATTAATGGTGGTGCCCTTCCGTCAATTCCTTTAAGTTACAGCTTTGCAACCATACTTCCGCCGGAACCCAAACAATTTGGTTTCCCGGCCGCTGCCTGCAGAGTCCTCGAAGCAACTCCTGCGGATTGTTAGTCGGCATCGTTTATGGTCAGAACTACGACGGTATCTGATTGTCTTCGCGCCTCTGACTTTCGTTCTTGATTAATTAAAAGATTCTTGACAAATGCTTTTGCAGAAGCTCGTTCTGCGGCGATCCAAGAATTTCACCTCTAACGCAGCAATACAAATGCCCCCGTTTGTCCCTGTTAAACATTACCTCCAGTTCCGAAAACCAACAAAATAGAACCGAGGTTCTATTCCATTATTCCATGCACCATTATTCAAGCAAAGGAGGCCTGCTTTAAGTACTCTAATTTTTCAAAGTGAACGCGCCGGCCATCTGGGACGCTCAACGAAGAGCACCCGCGGGAGAGAGCCGGCAGACGGTAGGGCAGGAGACAACGGGCAGAGAACCAGCGCGAGCCGGACCGCCTGCCTGTGCATGAGATCCAACTTTAATATACGCTATTGGAGCTGGAATTACCGTGGCTTCTGGCACCAGACTTGCCCTCCAATAGATCCTCGTTAAAGGGTTTAAAGTGTACTCATTCCAATTAAGGGGCCTCGAAAGAGTCCCGTATTGTTATTTTTCGTTCTTCCTACTCGTGCCGGGAGAAGGTAAGGTGCGCGCCTGCTGCCTTCCTTCGATGTGGCAGCCGTTTTTCATGCTCCCTCTCAGGAATCAAACCCTGATTCCCCGTTACCCGTTAGAATCATGGTAGGCATTTCACGTACCATCGACATTTGAAAGGGCAGACATTTGAAAGATGCGTCGCCGGAACATGAGGCCATGCGATCAGCAGAAAGTTATCCAGAGTCACCAGTGGGTACGCGGCAACCCCTCAAGGGGAAACGACTATTGGTTTTGAACTAATAAAAGCGCTCTTTCCGCGAGTTTCGGAGCTTGGTAAGCATGTATTAGCTCTAGAATTGCCACAGTTATCCAAGTAGGATCGTGTCATCTAAGGAACATCGACTGATTTAATGAGCCATTCGCGATTTCACCGTGAGACAGTGTGAACTTAGACATGCATGGCTTAATCTTTTAGACATGCATATGACTACTGGCAGGATCAACCAGATATCTGCCGGAGACGAGCCACCGTGTGTTTCCACATACACAGAAACACCTTTCGGGGATGGATGTGTAAAAAGCCTCATGAGGACGGCCGCAGGGACCGACTGACGGACGGACGGTTGTTCCGTCCCTCACTCCGTCGACCTCGGGACCGCCTGGACGGGGTCTCGTACACACCAACCGTCCGACCGGTCTCGCTCGGGGAGGGAAGGCAGCGCTCTGTGCAGAACGGATCCCAACGGCCCCGGCGATGATTTTCACTTGGACTGGAGAAAATTGTTGCCTGCCGGCCTGCCTTTCTCCGACCGGTTGGTCAAGCGAGAACAAGGCCTTTAGGCACGATTCCTGCTTTCCAATTGCCGGTTCAATTCTCATTGCGAGAGAAGGACGTCGAGCGAGACGAACTGTCTAGATTAGCTATACGCGCTAGCCTTCGAGGAACCTCACGGACTGACAAAGATTCTCGATACGGACTACAGTAACGCACCGTTACCGGCGGTGCGACACCACCAAATTGGTCCTTCTACATTTCCATTGTAGGCAAACCGCGCTCTCACTCCGCCTGGCGGGACTGAGATCGCTGCACAAACACTGGATGCGAGCCAATCGAGCCACCGAGAGACTAGCCCGAGATGTAAATAATTCGTTGCTCTGGAAATCAGAAGAATAATGTAGGCACATGCCTCAATTTTATTTATCTAGTTTTACCTCATTGGAAGCTAGTCAATGATATTGTTGGATGTTTAGTGTATCCGCAAGTTATATTCCTCATTAGAGCTGTAACCTAACGATCAATTAATTGTCTACCACATGCTCTCAAGTATGTTTATCTTCTTTGTAAAAAAGTCAGGTAACAATCACATAGCACTGGATACCTTTGGGATGACGTAAAAATTACATCATTTGACAAAGTCACAGCTTAGTGAGATCAGATGAATATTTTCTTTTACCGCTGCATCGCGTTCTTTAACGCAGTCAGGTATCAATTATAGCTAGATTAACAGGAGGGTTACAAGAATGGTGAAACGTTTTCTGATAATTAGGCTTCAATTGCTCTGTTATACATATACCATAGCTTCTACTAATCAAGATGTATGAACGTGTGACACAAAGCTTTGTTTAAATATAAACGTATTCTGATTCTTGTGTGGTTCATAAGCCACGTTTTGTTTCGGAAACTGAGGTTTTCGGCCACATCAAGCGCTCTGGCGGACTGGAAAATGCAGTTCTGGAGGATATTGTTCCAGGAAGACGAGATAGAGGCCGACGAAGACGTAGATGGGCACAACACATCAAAGACACCCTAAACATGAACATGGCGTAGGCGAGTAGACTGACTGCTGATCGAGATTCATATAGAATGGCTGTGATGAGACCGACGTTCTGACAAGGGCATGCTACATGATTATGTTGATACACCTATGTATTATATAGCATGTACAGCAACTGCACACCTGAGTGGTACCTGATATAAAAATAACAAAGCCTATATAACCTTCCGTGCATCTTGTAACGGACGACAAGAGGATATAATATAAAACCATTGAAAACCTTTGAAAAAGTCATTGAAAATGCTTGGAATCAGCTGGCCTAGCTGTAGTGATGTACTTATAATTTGCGTGGAGAGAAACGGCGGATCAATCAATTTATCACACACAACAAATTATATAATTAGTAATAGCTTATCAAGGTCTACATTAGTCGTCATCTATTCTTCTCTTCATGCATATGAAGCACATGGTTTTCTAATGCAGATGGTCTATTTACAGGAAGCCCGTACAAAGCCACTGCTCTTCTGGCAAAAGTTCATGTATCATCCTGTCGTATACAGTGATCCACCGGACAAGCAGAAATTGTAGGAGTTGACATAATGGCTCAAGAGACGAAGCTCCGCATTTTCAATCTGTACGGACCACCAAACAGAGACCTATCGCTCTCGAGTATGGAGGTCAGAGACTCCAACTGCATAGTGGTTGGAGATTTCAACAGCCACTCGGAGAGATGGGGATACTCTGACACAGACAGCAGAGGTGACGAAGTGGAAGATTGGGAGATAGATGCAAATCTCTCCCTAATCAATAGGCCGGAGGATAGCCCTAGCTTCTATTCAAGAACATGGCATACCACCTCGACTCCAGATTTGGCCTTCTCCACACAGGACATACACTATAAAATAGACCGCCAGGTGCTAAACCAACTGGCAGGTAGCGACCACAGGCCGATCAGGCTAACCATTGACATGGAAGTAGGCCCACAGGAAACAAAACCGCTCCCACGTTGGAATTACAAACGAGCCGACTGGGACAGATTTGCAATCCTGACAGATGGGCTGTGTGAAACCATCAACACACGAAACACCAAAATGAAGCCCATGGTAGAGAGCCTAAGCAAGGCAATAATGCAAGCCGCCACTGAAACCATCCCAAGAGGAGCTAGGAAAAACTATAAGCCCTACTGGAATGATGAGTTACAGAAAGTCGAAGATGCAGTAACAAATGCTAGGAACATGGCAGAACGAGAAAAATCCGTGGAGGCAAACATCGCCCTCAAAGCCGCCGCGGCGAAGTACAAACACACTCTCAAGCAAACAGCAAGAGAAAGTTGGAAAAATAAAACGGAAAGTTTAAACCTGGACAAAGAAGGGAACAAGCTATGGAAGCTAGTCAGAGCCATGAACGACGAAACCCCGTCAAATAAACAAATTACTATCAAGCAAGGCGAGAACTTGATCACAGGTAAGAAAGCCGCAAACGCCTTTGTCGATCACTATGCCAGAGCAAACCACATCGAGGTCCCTGCAGATAAGCATACAGACATTAGCGAATAGCTAAAGGGGCACGAAAACATAAATACGGCTCCTGAAGAGCACATGATGGCCAAACTAACAATGCGCGAAATGGAAGAGGCTATGAGAACACTAAAGAGAAGGAAATCTCCCGGAAAAGACGGGATAACAAACGAAATGCTGATGGGGCTGGGCCAAACAGCGAAGAAAAAACTACTATCAGTCCTGAACCAAAGCTGGAAAAGGGGTATTGTACCCCAGGCATGGAAAGATGCAATACTGGTACCAGTACCAAAAACAGGAAAGGACAAAACAGATCCGAATGGATACAGGCCCATAAGCCTACTGAGCTGTGTCGGCAAGCTGATGGAACGGATGATAAACACCAGACTGATGTGGCATCTGGAAGAAAAACGAATACTAATTCCACAGCAAGCCGGCTTTAGACAGCACAGATCCACTGAGGACCAGGTCATCCTCATAGCCCAGGAGATAGAAGATGCCTACCAGGCACAGAAACACACAGTAGCTGTTTGGGTGGATCTGGAAAAGGCATTTGACAAAGTCTGGAAGGATGGACTTAGAGTCAAGCTAAGAAGAAGTGATGTTTGTGGGAAGATGTACAAGTGGATCAACCACTACCTCAAACAAAGAACGGCCAGAGTCCAAGTACAAGGGCAGATGAGCAAAAAGGTGACACTCGAGCAGGGAGTACCCCAAGGGGGAGTACTGTCACCCACACTCTTCCTGGTATATATAAACGATATTACAGAGAATATACCAAGAAGAGTCCATAGCTCAATGTTTGCAGACGATCTGGCTATGTGGACCTCTGAAAAGAATCTCACCATAGCAAGAAATCGGATGCAAACGGCCCTAACATCGCTGGAAGAGTGGGCGAACTCATGGCTGGTCAAAATAAACGAGGAGAAAACCACGTGCACAATATTCTCGCTCTCATTAAAACCCCAAAGTACCAAATTAAGCCTAAATGGCAAAATCCTGCAGCCAAACGACAACCCAACCTATCTAGGAGTCACATTTGATCGGCGCATGACATGGAAAAGTCAGATTGAGAGAAACCGAATGAAAGCCAGAGAAAGAATGGCGATCATGAGGAAACTTGCTGGCACAAGCTGGGGAGCAGACGAAGGCATACTAAAGAAACTGTACACTGGAAGAGTGAGACCAGTTCTCGAGTATGGCATCGCGGCATGGACAACAGCAGCGAAGGCGAACTTCGATAAAGTTAACAAACTTCAAAACCAAGCCATGAGAATCATAACAGGTGGCATGAAGTCAACGCCAATTGTAGAACTTGAAAAGATTACAAAACTGCAATCCATGACCGACAGAAGAGACTGCAGAGCCCAGCTGCAGTCAGAGAAACTCCGAAGACTGACGGACCATCCAATGTACCAGAGGCTAAACAATTTGGGAACTGGGAAACTAAAGCGGAGAAACTTTGCAGAAATAGCCAAAGCAAAGATGCACGAAGATCCCATAAACGCACTAACAACACCAAAACCCATCACTACTGTACGAAAACCTACTTGGAGGCAGGATATATTTCCAGAGGTGGTAGAAAATATACCAGGTATTGCAAACAAAAACTGCCAGACCGAAAAAGAAAGGAGAGACACTACCCTAAGCTTCATAACGAAAAGCTACCCAAGCATGGACTGGACCCATGCATACACCGACGGTTCTGTAACAAACACTACACAGAACGGAGGGGCAGGAGCATTCCTGAACCTACCAAATGGCAGAAAAATAACACTGTCATTCGCTACTGGTAAGTACACAAGCAATTTCAGAGCGGAGGCAGAGGCACTGAGGGCGGCAGTGGAAGAAATGGCAACACACAGTGAAAATGAGAGCCACATAGTCTTGCTGACAGATGCTCTCGCCGTAGTCACAGCGCTAAAAAGCCAGAAAAACACTGAGCTTAATGACTTAAGAGCAGCACTCTGCAAACTGTGCCAGCTGTCCGCACCAAAAAGGGTAGTGGTACAGTGGGTTCCGTCACACTGCAACATCCAAGGCAACGAGGAGGCAGACAGACTGGCAAAAGAAGGTGCAAGGCTACCACAAACAGATACCAGTATGACGTACGAAGAGTCAAAACGGCTTATCAAAGCCAGGTACATTACCAAATGGGAAACCGAACATACTGGTTACACCAAAAACGATGCCTATTACCAGTTGAACCGAAGAGAGCAGGTCGTTGTCTTCAGACTTCGCACTGGCCACAATAGACTGAGGTACCACCTATTCAACAAATTGAAGATAGGGTGTACCGACGAATGCCCGTGCGGTACTGGTAAAATGACCACTGAACATCTGCTGCAGAACTGCCCGACATACGGGGATCAGAGAGAGCAGATGTGGCCATTGCCAGTGGAACTGCAAGACAAGCTCTATGGTAGTGGCGAGAGTCTCAGGATGACCGCCGCTTTTTTCGAAAAAATAATGGTTACTGTCTGACTGTGTACGCAGAAGAAGAAGAAGAAGAAGTATACAGTGATCTTTCTATATCTGGTTATGTTTTGTCACCTAAGCCACTGGAAAGGTTACCTTTCACATATTTGTTGTTCTGATATCACCACTCGGACGAACGACACATTGTCGTATAATGTAAATCCAGTGCGGCGAGGATACAACGAGGGTAACTACACACACTCATATTTGCTAATACTATTATGATAATTAAGTTGTATTCAGGGAAGACAACATCACGGCACTTTCGATAGGCCCATAGATGGTAATCATGAATATGTATTGATTTATAAAGTTGGCTATCGGTCAAATAAATAGAACTGTACATCATTTGCAGCAACATAATATGGTTTCTTGGGGAAATACAATGTCTATTACAGACTTCTAAGACCTTAAGTAAATATACACTTAAACATTATTGAAATATTGTACCTCAAGCGTCAACAATGATTGATGCTAAATAACAGATCTGGAAGCTAGACGCAAACAATTTATTATCCTTATAACAACATTTATATATTGCTACTGTATGTCTCGCGTTTTGACTTTTTAAGCAAGTTCTGTTTGATCAACTTCTGCTCTCGTTCCCTTAAAACAGGAATTCTTAGCTTTTCTTGTTTTATGGACCTCTTTGGTAGTCAGATGAATGCCATGGAAACCTCTCAGAACAATGTTTTAAAATGCTTAAAATAAAATTACAAAGAACCAGTTATATGAAAATAGTTAGTAAAATAATATTAAAAAAAGATTTTGATATAGTAATACATGTGCGTTTTTTAACACAATAAAAGCAATACAATACATTTGAAATACAGGAAAGTTAAAGTTTATTTACATACATGTCAATGTGAAGACTTGTTGTTTGTCTTATTTAAGAACATTAAACTGTTGTGTGGTATTTGACAAAACAACACACATGTCATGTGGAAAATCTAATCTATTTCGATTTTTTATGTTCTTTCATTACAAGTGCTGAAAATGCCGATTCACAAGATATATTGTAGAATATGGAAATTAAACGTCCATGACATTCTATTCAAGACAAAGATAGTTTACCAGCTACGTCAGAGATAGTTTGACAACAACATGCCCACTTCCACGTACGATCTAGCATGGCTAGTTTAATAACATTTCAAAGTACTGATGAGCGTAAGTGACTTTTCAAGAGATACAACAACTGTAATGTGATATGAAAATATATGTTACGTCTATTGTTGACGCAGATCTAGATAATACTACTATAATGTTTTCGCATTATTACATAATTTAATAACGTAAGTAAGTGCTTCATTCTAATTAGTAGTTAGTATAAATTGATATTATTTTAGATAGCAGTTAGTGAAAATTAAGATTAATTTAGTTAGCAGTTAGTGAAAATTAAGATTATTTTAGTTAGCCGTTAGTGAAAATTAAGATTATTTTAGTTAGCAGTTAGTGAAAATTAAGATTATTTTAGCTAGCAGTTAGTGAAAATTAAGATTATTTTAGTTAGCAATTAGTGAAAATTAAGATTATTTTAGTTAGCAGTTAGTGAAAATTAAGATTATTTTAGTTAGCAGTTAGTGAAAATTAAGATTATTTTTGTTAGCAGTTAGTGAAAATTAAGATTATTTTAGTTAGCAGTTAGTGAAAATTAAGATTATTTTAGTTAGCAGTTAGTGAAAATTAAGATTATTTTAGTTAGCAGTTAGTGAAAATTAAGATTATTTTAGTTAGCAGTTAGTATAAATTGATATTATTTTAATTAGCAGTTAGTATAAATTGATATTATTTTAATTAGCAGTTAGTATAAATTCAGATTATTTTAATTAGCAGTTAGTATAAATTGATATTATTTTAATTAGCAGTTAGTATAAATTGAGATTATTTTAATTAGCAGTTAGTATAAATTGATATTATTTTAGTTAGCAGTTAGTATAAATTGAGATTATTTTAGTTAGCAGTTAGTATAAATTGAGATTATTTTAGTTAGCAGTTAGTATGAATTGAGATTATTTTAGTTAGCAGTTAGTATAAATTGAGATTATTACCCGTCCAAGCCAACGGACCCCCTCAAATCGTTCCGCGGGTTAAGAGCCCCTGCCTAAAATAAAGACTTATTCATAAAAGAAAATCTGTTTCTCTCAGACCTGACACGACATATTATTAACCAAGAAACCAGGAAGTTATTTACATAAATACCCAAAACACACTCATAATTTACACCCACACAAAGTGGCGTGTCTGGGAATCAATATTTAAAAATTGTCTCCTAAGAGGAAATATCAAATTTCTAGGCCACAGAGCGCAAAGTTTACATATGACGTGCTCACCGGGTCACGGCGGGGATCTTGAAATTCTAGCCATCGTAACCAAAACAAAGCATTCTCTTGTGATGACCAGAACAATGTCTTTCGAAAGACATGTGTTATCATTGATCATACTCCATTAACGTTCTTATTATACTGGAACAGCCAATGTTTTCATGCTCTGGCCTGTAATGGACTGGTACTTGCGAGATATTTTATTGGTTTTTATCAATAGAAAATCATTAATTCGATTGCAGTTAGTCGCGACAATATAAAATTGAGACTTTTTATGTCTCCTTTGGGAAATGTGGTCTGCTGTTTTACTATCTCGACATGAGCGTCAGATGGTTCTGTGTTAGATTTACAAAAGAGTCATATTTTGAGGCTGGTATGATTCCTTTTGTATATTTATTTATTTTCTAAAAATTTCTGACCAAAGTAAGGGTCGACATTTAGGTGTATGGTAGGTTTTACAATACCACATTTTACATTATAGTTAGGTATATCCACATCCCTGTAATATCTACGTGTCTGTCTATCTATCTATATCTTTTTACAATATATATATATATATATATATATATATATATATATATATATATATATATATATATATTGTGAAAAGATATATATATATATATATATATATATATATATATATATTTATTTTTCAACATATCTGACGATCTCTAGCTATTACTCTTTCTTCTTATATCTCGATCTCTATATCCGTACTGATATATACATTTCTTTTTCTCTCTTTATATATATATATATATATATATATATATATATATATATGTATGTATATCATCATCATCATTATCACTATTGACCTTTCTATCTCTCTGCATATATATATATATATATATATATATATATATATATATATATATAATAGTGGTAGTAGTAACCCCTTTAGGTCATGACTGACTATTGAATAATACGACTTGGAGAGGTGAACACAAAATATATACTTTGATTTTATTGTTCCTTTCTCCTTTGTGCATCTCTTTCACTTCTCTGTGTCGCAAGAGCTTCTCTTCACCAAGTGTGAGGTTGCCCTTCAGGGTACATCTCTAATTGGATTGGTCTGCGTCTTCGTCTTCCCAGGATGCCAGAGCTCATGTACAACGTCTTCATATTACGAGTACACACATCTTTGAAACGCAACTGTGGTCGACCGAGTGTTCTCTTGCAATCCGCCAATTATTCATAAAATTTGTTTGAGAATGTGACCATCTGTCACAGGGCGAACATGACCGTCTGTCACAGGGCGAACATGACCGTCTGTTACAGGGCGAACATGACTAAGCCATCGTAGTCCTCGCTACCTAAGGAGAGCGTACATGTTTGGGAGACTGAAGCGAGAGTGCGCCTCTGAATTCATAATTCTGTCCCTCCATGCAAAACCAGGCGCCGAAGATGGAAGGTGTTCTGCCTGTGCTCTTGTTTGGCATATGTTATCCAAGTCTCGCTACCGTATAAAAGTGTGATGACGACTCTTGCGTTGTACACTTTGATTTTAGTTGTCAGCTTCTGGCTTTTCCAAACACGCGTTGAAGGGCGAGCAAAGCTAGCAGTAGCTTTGACTTTGCGACTGTATATTTCTTGGTCTAAAGAGAGTTTGTCGTTGATGAGGGATCTCAGGTATGTGAATCGGTGCACATCTGCCAAGATAGCTAAGAGTTGGCTACTTCCTGTCTAAGTACAGTTGTTTTGCAGAGAATTATTCTGAGATAAAAATCTTTGGAAGTCTGGGGGAGCGAACTATCAACCCTTGGAGGCAGGATATATTTCCAGAGGTGGTAGAAAATATACCAGGTATTGCAAACAAAAACTGCCAGAGTGAAAAAGAAAGGAGAGACACTACCCTACGCTTCATATCGAAAAGCTACCCAAGCATGGACTGGACCCATGCATACACCGACGGTTCTGTAACAAACACTACACAGAACGGAGGGGCAGGAGCATTCCTGAACCTACCAAATGGCAGAAAAATAACACTGTCATTCGCTACTGGAAGGTACACGAGCAATTTCAGAGCAGAGGCAGAGGCACTGAGGGCGGCAGTGGAAGAAATGGTGACACACAGTGAAAATGAGAGCCATATAGTCCTGCTGACAGATGCTCTCGCCGTAGTCACAGCGCTAAAAAGCCAGAAAAACACTGAGCTTAATGACTTAAGAGCAGCACTCTGCAAACTGTGCCAACAGTCCGCACCAAAAAGGGTAGTGGTACAGTGGGTTCCGTCACACTGCAACATCCAAGGCAACGAGGAGGCAGACAGACTGGCAAAAGAAGGTGCAAGGCTACCACAAATAGATACCAGTATGACGTACGAAGAGTCAAAACGGCTTATCAAAGCCAGGTACATGTCCAAATGGGAAACCGAACATACTGGTTACACCAAAAACGATGCCTATTACCAGTTGAACCGAAGAGAGCAGGTCGTTGTCTTCAGACTTCGCACTGGCCACAACAGACTGAGGTACCACCTCTTCAACAAATTGAAGATAGGGTGTACCGACGAATGCCCGTGCGGTACTGGTAAAATGACCACTGAACATCTGCTGCAGAACTGCCCGACATACGAGGATCAGAGAGAGCAGATGTGGCCATTGCCAGTGGAACTGCAAGACAAGCTCTATGGTAGTGGCGAGAGTCTCAGGATGACCGCCGCTTTTTTCGAGAAAATAATGGTTACTGTCTGACTGTGTACGCAGAAGAAGAAGAAGAAGAACTATCAACCTCTGAAGTTCCTGCTCAAGTAAATAGTTACGAATAGTAGTATCGTTCTATAAAGATATGAAAAGAATAGTTCAATTTGATTGTAACATATCGCTACCGTTTGGTATTCTTCTTCTTCTTCTTCTGCGTACACAGTCAGACAGTAACCATTATTTTTTCGAAAAAAGCGGCGGTCATCCTGAGGCTCTAGCCACTGCCATAGAGTTTGTCTTGCAGTTCCACTGGTAATGGCCACATCTGCTCTCTCTGATCCTCGTATGTCGGGCAGTTCTGCAGCAGATGTTCAGTGGTCATTTTACCAGTACCGCACGGGCATTCGTCGGTACACCCTATCTTCAATTTGTTGAATAGGTGGTACCTCAGTCTGTTGTGGCCAGTGCGAAGTCTGAGGACAACGACCTGCTCTCTTCGGTTCAACTGGTAATAGGCATCGTTTTTGGTGTAACCAGTATGTTCGGTTTCCCATTTGGTCATGTATCTGGCTTTGATAAGCCGTTTTGACTCTTCGTACGTCATACTAGTATCTGTTTGTGGTAGTCTTGCACCTTCTTTTGCCAGTCTGTCTGCCTCCTCGTTGCCTTGGATGTTGCAGTGTGACGGAACCCACTGTACCACTACCCTTTTTGGTGCGGACTGCTGGCACAGTTTGCAGAGTGCTGCTCTTAAGTCATTAAGCTCAGTGTTTTTCTGGCTTTTTAGCGCTGTGACTACGGCGAGAGCATCTGTCAGCAGGACTATATGGCTCTCATTTTCACTGTGTGTCACCATTTCTTCCACTGCCGCCCTCAGTGCCTCTGCCTCCGCTCTGAAATTGCTTGTGTACTTACCAGTAGCGAATGACAGTGTTATTTTTCTGCCATTTGGTAAGTTCAGGAATGCTCCTGCCCCTCCGTTCTGTGTAGTGTTTGTTACAGTTTGGTATTCAAAGTGGATCAAACCGGGATATGTTCTGGCCGATACACTGTTCGAAATCGTCTTTTCTCTGTTACTGAAGGATGCATTTGGCAACGCAAGTAAAGGAATCTGCCTTCATACTCGGTGGAATGGTCGGCTGTTTAACATTGCAAGGCGCAAAAGCGATCAACAGGGACTCTCTTTATCTTTCTTCATATTTATCGGTCTGTCTCTGACAAGCTTCAGAAATGTATCTATCGCGTAATCTCTATATTCCTCTCTCTCTCTCTCTCTCTCTCTCTCTCTCTCTCTCTTTTTCTTCTTCTTCTTCTTCTTCTTCTTCTTCTTTTGTGTTCGTTCTAAATCTCCCGCTACGAAGACATAAAGGGGTTTGCAAATAGTAGGATGTAGTCGAGAGAACGGAATGCGTTGTGTCGTTAGTTTACAGTTTCACTGTGATATTTGCACCTTTCGGTTCCACACATCCGACATTGGCAGCACTCTCTCTCTCTCTCTATCTATTTCTCTCTATCTATATCTGTCGATCTCTCTATCTATATCTCTCTATCTCGCTCTATGTATCTCTATATATCTCTATCTCTCTATCTCTTTATATCTCTATCTTTCTCTATCTATCTATCAATCTCTATTTCTCTAGCTCTCTATATCTCTCTCTCTCTATTGATCTCTATAAATATTTCTATCTATCTCTCTATCTCTGAATCTATCTATCTATCTCTGAATCTATCTATCTATCTATCTATCTATCTATCTATCTATCTATCTATCTATCTATCTATCTATCTATCTATCTATCTATCTATCTATCTATCTATCTATTTATCTATCTATCTATCTATATATCTATCTATCTATCTATCTATCTATCTGTCCAACTATCTATCTATCTATCTATCTATCTATCTATCTATCTATCTATCTATCTATCTATCTATCTATCTATCTATCTATCTATCTATCTATCTATCTATCTATCTATCTATCTATTTCGGCTGCCTGTCTGTCTGTGTGTCTGTGTATCTGTTCGTCTATATGCGTTCCTCTGCCTCTATTTAACTTTCTATCTGCCTAACTATCCATTTATCTAACTCTATCTCTTTGTTGATGTTTCCCGTCTAGTGTCTAACATGCTGATTAGCCTTATTCCGGCTGTTTGTTCTATTATATCTTCTTCCATCGCCTGATGTGGATTGATAATACTATGTTTTTAGCAGGCCACCAACAGTGGCCCATATTAGAATAAGTTCTGTGCACCGTTTCTATCATTGTGCTGTGTTTTTCAATTACATCGAACACAATATTTTGTCTCCTATTATCGAAAACGGATGAGCGTGCAGACATTGAACCGTTCCTTCATTCTGTTTTCACCCCTCGAACGAGCTCGTGCAGTATATTTATGTGGTATTATCACTCACTAACAATATTCGAAATTGATTCGTGCTTTGGAATTCACCAGCGTCCTCATTACACGGTGTGATAGTTTTTTTAAACATTCAATTTAATCCTACCCAAAAGCTTCATATATTGTGTTCACTCCTTTGTGATTACGCCATTAAATGATGTAGACCACTGTGACCTCGTCAACACTGATCGCTTAGCCGGCACTATTACTCGAAATGTTCTGTACACATCCCGTTTTCATGAAGATACCATGCAGAATACCCTGTTCCGGCTTTCTTATTAGTGCAACCAATTTAAAGTAAACAAAGGGTAACGAAATCAGAAGGAGCGGAACAGCAGCTGGACACATGTAGTGAGGCCAAGAACCTTTTTCAAGCCTGGCTCGCAGTTTAAGAAAGAGATGGTCAATACCAACACCAGAACCAACAGCCTAGACCCTTACGGCGCCATTATAATCTCGCAGGGACGATTTCAGGGGGCATGAACAAGCCAATCGTCCACTGGTCATTTTGTGACAAAACTACACGACTGGAGTAAGGGTTGGGACCCGCACAAGATTAACTACCTTGTCGATAAACTTGACATATGACTATGACATGACTTTCTCTATATCTATGTCTCTCTCTCTCTCTCTCTATATATATATATAGGGACATTATTGAGGGTTTGTTTTTAATAGATTACAATTTAAAGTACCTGGATGAGAGCATGATTGTAAAGATGGAACTTTGCAAATAAAACTGAGTAAAGACTACGAAATTTTGAATAGGAAATACTGCACCTCAAATAAATTATATTAAATGTCACATTTCCATTATTCTTGTAAAAAATCATATCCCTAAATAATGATATCACAAAACATAGTTTGTATTTCACTTGCAATGACGTAGAAGACATCTATAATGGATTGTGCATGGTGCTAGGAACCTCATCATATAAATTTCACCTTCATAGAAACTTAGCACGTGCTTTTATACATACTTCCTGGAAGGAAGCGGTGATTCATAGTGGTGAAATGATGCTTTATATGGGGTTAAGTAGACAAAAAGAAGAAAAAAATATATAACATCTGATAAAGGTCTCATAAATATCAATTAATGTTTCACATACACGATATCACTCTATCCATAGGAACCATTTTCACAGATTATGATGGCGACATTATCACGTCTCTGAAGAAAGATATATCAGATCTGAGAAAGAACATATCCCATCTGAAATACATCGTATCCGATTTGAAGAAGGAAGTCATTTATGAAAGTCTAATTCCTCCTGAAGCAGAAACCAAACTCGAGTTTATCTTATCAGAAGTAGAGACGACAAAACCAAGAAGTCCACATGACATGACACACATGTTGACTCAATTATATAACGTTATACAATACTGAAAGTACGTGCCGGCTATATTTATTTGGCTCTATATGTTTTCCTCTCTCCCCCACTCACCATATACTTCACCTCTTTCTTTAACTTTTCTAAATTGTCATCTGTGCTAGCGTATCTTTGCTGAACAGACAACGAAGAGCAAAACAAACGTCAGGTTTCTTTGTCAATTGTCAAATTAAGTCCAGAATGGCCAGAGCTTTGGTTCGAGTGCTGAGAAGGTCAGGGTCAAGTCTGTTTTATGTTATATTACATCGATCCTTGTTTCAGGAACCGAGTTAGATAATATGTGGTCCCATCACTTGTTGAGGGATAAGGTTTATTGAGAGGAGAGAGAGATAGAGAGAGACAGAGAGAGAGAGGGAAAGAGAAAGAGAGAGACAGAGAGAGAGAGGGAAAGAGAAAGAGAGAGACAGAAAAAAAGAAAGTGCTTAATGAACATCCCGAGCAGACCAGAAAAAGTATCTTTTAAATGAAGTATTTTTGTTGGTCAAGTACAGTATTGGCCCAGTTTCATTCATTGATATTGTGTGATATTATCGTTTTTCCTGTTGCTATATCGCCTTTAACGTCTACGGCTTTGCTATTATCCATTTAAACAAATTATCAGTGCGCTATTATTTTTATTCCCTTGGGAACCTGGATGGGATAATAATAATAATAATAATAATAATAATAATAATAATAACACTAAAAACAAAGTCATCTCTCTATTGACGCCAATACCTAATACTGCTTCGACATTCACGCTCGATAAGCGTTTACTTAATCTGTAGTGTGGTTTCAGGCAATGCTTTTACGCAAGTGTATTTGAAAGATCCAGCACAACCTTCACTGGCACAAGGAACCTCAGGAAGGGAGCCAGTAGGATTAGTCTAAACAAGCAGAAGGAAAGCTGACTCACCTAGATGTTATTCGTCCAGCTTGCTTCTGTCCCCTACTCTTCGAATTTCTGAGCGTTGGACATTTGTTACTGTCACTTGCTATGGAACTTGTATTCATACCTGACTCTTTTCTGCCATTGTCATAGTCACAATAATAACTAGATCAAAAGGATGTCATACCTGACTCCTTTCTGCCATTTTCATAGTCTCAATAATAACTAGATCAAAAGTAATTCATACCTGACTCTTTTCTGCCATTTTCGTAGTCTCAATAATAACTAGATCAAAAGGATGTCATACCTGACTCTTTTCTGCCATTTTCATAGTCTCAATAATAACTAGATCAAAAGTATGTCATACCTGACTCTTTTCTGCCATTTTCATAGTCTCAATAATAACTAGATCAAAAGGATGTCATACCTGACTCTTTTCTGCCATTTTCATAGTCTTAATAATAACTAGATCAAAAGTATGTCATACCTGACTCTTTTCTGCCATTTTCATAGTCTCAATAATAACTAGATCAAAAGGATGTCATACCTGACTCTTTTCTGCCATTTTCATAGTCTCAATAATAACTAGATCAAAAGTATGTCATACCTGACTCTTTTCTGCCATTTTCATAGTCTCAATAATAACTAGATCAAAAGGATGTCATACCTGACTCTTTTCTGCCATTTTCATAGTCTCAATAATAACTAGATCAAAAGGATGTCATACCTGACTCTTTTCTGCCATTTTCATAGTCTCAATTATAACTACATCAAAAGTATGTCATACCTGACTCTTTTCTGCCATTTTCATAGTCTCAATAATAACTAGATCAAAAGGATGTCATACCTGACTCTTTTCTGCCATTTTCATAGTCTCAATAATAACTAGATCAAAAGTATGTCATACCTGACTCTTTTCTGCCATTTTCATAATCTCAATAATAACTAGATCAAAAGGATGTCATACCTGACTCTTTTCTGCCATTTTCATAGTCTCAATAATAACTAGATCAAAAGTATGTCATACCTGACTCTTTTCTGCCATTTATATAGTCTCAATAATAGCTAGATCAAAAGGATGTCATACCTGACTCTTTTCTGCCATTTTCATAGTCTCAATAATAACTGGATCAAAAGTATGTCATACCTGACTCTTTTCTGCCATTTTCATAGTCTCAATAATAACTAGATCAAAAGGATGTCATACCTGACTCTTTTCTGCCATTTTCATAGTCTCAATTATAACTAGATCAAAAGTATGTCATACCTGACTCTTTTCTGCCATTTTCATAGTCTCAATAATAACTAGATCAAAAGGATGTCATACCTGACTCTTTTCTGCCATTTTCATAGTCTCAATAATAACTAGTTCAAAAGTATGTCATACCTGACTCTTTTCTGCCATTTTCATAGTCTCAATAATGACTAGATCAAAAGGATGTCATACCTGACTCTTTTCTGCCATTTTCATAGTCTCAATAATAACTAGATCAAAAGTATGTCATACCTGACTCTTTTCTGCCATTTTCATAGTCTCAATAATAGCTAGATCAAAAGGATGTCATACCTGACTCTTTTCTGCCATTTTCATAGTCTCAATAATAACTAGATCAAAAGGATGTCATACCTGACTCTTTTCTGCCATTTTCATAGTCTCAATAATAACTAGATCAAAAGGATGTCATACCTGACTCTTTTCTGCCATTTTCATAGTCTCAATAATAACTAGATCAAAAGGATGTCATACCTGACTCTTTTCTGCCATTTTCATAGTCTAAATAATAACTAGATCAAAAGGATGTCATACCTGACTCTTTTCTGCCATTTTCATAGTCTCAATAATAACTAGATCAAAAGTATGTCATACCTGACTCTTTTCTGCCATTTTCATAGTCTCAATAATAACTAGATCAAAAGTATGTCATACCTGACTCTTTTCTGCCATTTTCATAGTCTCAATAATAACTAGATCAAAAGTATGTCATACCTGACTCTTTTCTGCCGTTTTCATAGTCTCAATAATAACTAGATCAAAAGGATGTCATACCTGACTCTTTTCTGCCATTTTCATAGTCTCAATAATAACTAGATCAAAAGGATGTCATACCTGACTCTTTTCTGCCGTTTTCATAGTCTCAATAATAACTAGATCAAAAGGATGTCATACCTGACTCTTTTCTGCCATTTTCATAGTCTCAATAATAACTAGATCAAAAGGATGTCATACCTGACTCTTTTCTGCCATTTTCATAGTCTCAATAATAACTAGATCAAAAGGATGTCATACCATTCGTAGATAAAAATCATCCTGGATGACTAGGCATTTCTACCCAGTTCTTTAAATGATGTTGTTATTGTTGCTGTTGAATGCCCACAACCAATACAATGACTCTTTTGTGCGCCCTAAAAAGGCCGTAAAAGAACGTTCTCCAGCACCTTTTCTCACATGCCAATCGTGATGAAGAAGGTTATGCTGGAGTTCTCAAGCCGGCGGGCTATGATTGGCTTCATCTGCATGTCCCTCGCTATATCGGGGATCTGTACCAACGAGTCACTATGGTCGAGAGGTAAGGCACTGCTCTTTCAATGCGATGACATGTAGGTGTTCGAGTCCTGCAGGTTTCAAGCGATTCCCTGGTCTATAGGAATGTGAGAACAGAGTGCCTGCATCCTAAGTTTCCTCTAATCGTCTCGACTTAACCCCTGCAAGGACTTAACCGAGGTTGCCCGGGACAAGAGATTGAGGTTGATGACCAGCGCAGTTGTTTCCTCATTATAATCCCAATCTCTCGCAAGTTACATAACCAAGACAAAACCGTCTGATAAAGTATTGCTGATGATAGGAAAAGAACTCTAATTACTGAGGTCACATCGATCCCCCACCTCGTTATCCAGGCTGTTATGTAAACAGTCCGTTTACAGGAAAAACTACGAGGAAGTAGAAGTAAGGGTCTTGGCCAGTATATTGTGCTTGATCCTCACTAACAAGCCTCATCAGTATATTTTGCCTGATCCTCACTACCAAGTATCATCAATATAGTTTGCCTGATCCTGACTAACAAGTCTCATCAGTATATTTCGCCTGGCCCTGAATAACAAGTCTCATCAATATATTTTGCCTGACCCTGACTAACAAGTCTTATCAGTATATTTTACTTGATCCTGACTAACAAGTCTCATCAGTATATTTCGCTCGATCCTGACTAGCAAGTCTCATCAGAATATTTTGCCTGACCCTGACTAACAAGTCTCATCAGTATATTTTACCTGATCTTGACTAACAAGTTTCATTAGTATATTTTTCTGATCCCGACTAACATGTGTGACCATTACATTTTGCCTGACCCTAACTAACAAGTCTCACCATTACATTTTGCCTGACCCTAACTAACATGTCTCACCATTACATTTTGCCTGACCCTAACTAACAAGTCTCACCATTACATTTTGCCTGACCCTAACTAACATGTCTCATCAGCATATTTTGCCTGAACCTAACTAACAAGTCTCATCAGCATATTTTGCCTGACCCTAACTAACATGTCACATCAGCATATTTTGCCCGACCCTAACTAACATGTCTCATCAGCATATTTTGCCTGACCCTAACTAACATGTCTCATCAGCATATTTTGCCTGAACCTAACTAACAAGTCTCATCAGCATATTTTGCCTGACCCTAACTAACATGTCTCATCAGTATATTTTGCCTGACCCTAACTAACATGTCTCATCAGTATATTTTGCCTGACCCTAACTAACATGTCTGATCAGTATATTTTGCCTGACCCTGACTAACATTTCTCATCAGTATATTTTGCCTGACCCTGACTAACATTTCTCATCAGTATATTTTGCCTGACCCTGACTAACATTTCTCATCAGTATATTTTGCCTGACCTTAACTAACATGTCTCACCATTACATTTTGCCTGACCCTAACTAACAAGTCTCACCATTACTTTTTGCCTGACCCTAACTAACAAGTCTCACCATTACATTTTGCCTGACCCTAACTAACAAGTCTCACCATTACATTTTGCCTGACCCTAACTAACATGTCTCACCATTACATTTTGCCTGACCCTAACTAACAAGTCTCACCATTACATTTTGCCTGACCCTAACTAACAAGTCTCACCATTACATTTTGCCTGACCCTGACTAACATGTCTCACCATTACATTTTGCCTGACCCTAACTAACATGTCTCTTCAGTATATTTTTCCTGACTCTAACTAACATGTCTCATCAGTATATTTTGCCTGACCCTGACTAACATGTCTCACCATTACATTTTGCCTGACCCTAACTAACATGTCTCATCAGAATATTTTCCATTCCCCTTTATTTTTTCACATAAACCATTATATTACATTTTCTTACACTTAATCATATTTTACATCTCCTCTCGTTTGTTTACTGTTTATCTTCCACCCATTTAATTACATCTTACTTCTCCTTATATTTAATACAGTTTTACATCTCCTCACATGCAATCTCATCAGACATCTCTTCTCGTCTGTTCACTGTTTTCCCTCTTACAAATAATCATATCTTACATCTCTTCATATATAATCACATCTTACATCTCCTTACATATAATTAAAACATACATCTCCCCTTGTTTGTTCATTGTTTACTCTCTTAACATGTAATCACATTTTACATTATCTCTCATATAATCACATCTTGCATTACATCACATGTAATCACACCTTACATTACCCCACATGTAATCACATCTTACATATCCTCTAAATCCTTCACTGTTTACACTCCTAAAAAAAACACGAGCTAACAGTTTTTCTCACGCTATCCAAACAGACTGTCATTTCGACAAAAGGGAGATCAATCTGGACAGTTTAATGTAACTTCGTTTCTCTCTATCAAACATATGCTTATTAGATACACGGTTTTGGCAGGACTGTCTAAGGCAATACAGTACAGGTCAATCCTTTGTGATTCCGCTGTCCACCCATTTTATAGCAATTGATGTTATGTCCCATTTGAAGTAAACTTGAATTCTGAAGTCTGGTGCATTTGTTGGGCTCACATCTAGAATCATTCCAGAGGGACACAAGATAATAATTGATCCATTAGATATGCTGAAGACAGCAGGATAAATATTGCAACCGCTCTGATTGCCCTTGTTCTGAGCAACCGTTATATTTTTTCTTTGCATTTTCGATGTGACCGTGTCAATGGAAGATCACAAAAATTGATCGTTTTGTATATTAGAATGTGAACAAATATATAATTTTGCAATTTAGACATATATTACTGGAAACATATTATATTCTGTCTTTACTTTATCTTTCGATGAATTAAAAATAATGTAAAATTGGAGCGGTCGTACTAAACCAATTGTATATTCATATTCTGCATCTTCCTTAAGGTACGCTGTAGTTTTCCCACTTTTCCCCTTTCTGTGTGGGGAATTCCCACTATTTCTGGGTTCTTCCTGATGGTGCGTCTAATCCATTTTTACTATATCTCCGTTTACACAATTTGAAACAGTCGCCATAGAGCTTTTATGTGCATATTAGTAGCATCTGATACGGAATACACGGAGGAGACATCAAATGTGAAGGTCTGAAGTCTGGATGTAATAATTCTAGTTTCACTTCATGTATAAGAGTCAGATTGTATGCAACTATTTATGTTCAAGCTTTATTGCTCAATTCTGTTTTATTCAGACTGCATCGAGAGGTCAATACTCGAAGAAAAGACTTGATATATCGGCTTGTATAAATCCTGGCGTTAACACTTTGAATTGTTCCTCAATTTTCATGAATATTGATTTCCAATTATGCCAAACTATGAACGTCTTTAAAAAACTGATCATTAATTTTCAAAAATTTGTTGCATGTTCGAGGCGTGTTCAAATGAAACCTGGACCAAACAGCAACAAGTGAACATACGTACGATGCCCACAATGACCTCATTTCTGGTACAAACAGCACATACCAAACGTCAAGATGGCAAAATGTCATTATCCTCCGTCTCACAGCTTCCTCAACAGAACGATGAAAACATAATGGGTGTGATACGGAATCCAACCAGAGTTGATCAGCAAGCAGTGATTCGGTCTCTAACAGCTGAAGCCCGTCGATCATTTGACATTCATCGCAGAATGCAGGCAGTGTATGGTGACAAATGTGTGTCGAAGACAACAGTAAAAAACTGGACAACGATGATCAAAGAAGGACGTGAGTTAAAGTAACAATATGCTCTTGACATGGTCTCTGAAGATCTTTCGTTAACTAACGTCCTTCTGTAAACGTCGTTGTCATCATGCACATCGTACGTATGTTCACTTGTTGCAGTTTGATCCAGTTTCATTTGAATATCCCTCGTATCATGTATTTACATGTGTGTTTTTTCTTCATTTACACATATCGACTTTGGGGCCGTCATTTTTAAGTCCATCGTCTCATGTAAACTTGGTTGGCTTCTCGGCTACAAACAACATATTTTATAAACCCAATATCCTCCAATTCTTTAGTAAAATTTACATAACGTTTCTGTTTTCTTGCCATCTAATGATTTTTGCATGAGGTTTTCTAAAAAATGACAAAAGCCTTTCAGTTGTTATGCTTATCAGCTGATAATGAGAATATGAGATTTACGAGAGGTCATGACACATATTGAAATAAGAGCTATTTTACGATAACAAATATTCTTTGATGTCAAGTTTTATTAAAAAATTCGATACAGTAGCGATCTATAGAACATCAATCAAGCATGAATTTCTGCCATAGAGCACAACCGCCAACATGTAATAGAGATGAAGAGTTTTAAAAGCACAATATCCAGAAGTTTGTATGTGTCAACATAAAATATCATTACCAGCGAATATAACAGTGTGCAAATGAATATTTCCATACAGATCAGAGTCACGTCTGATCTTGGGAAGATACATCTTCGCTACAACGGCACTCATATTTGACCATGAGACTTAATAGCAGCCACCTATGCCATTCAGGTTTGACATTAAACAAAGATGGAACGCGACCGTGCCACTAATACGAGTATTTGAAGTTGACGAGAGACGTAATCGTTGCTTGCCTTTAAACGCGTATTTGAATATTTTGAATAAAAGGTTACTATCAATTCCATCAAATTAGAATTAAGGGCAGAACAGCATTACCGTAGGATTATAGTGTTTCAGAACAGCATCACTGAATGATTATAGTGTTTCCAAGCAACACCACCGAATGATTATATTGTTTCAGAACAACATCACTGTAGGATTATAGTGTTCCAGAACAGCATCACTGTAGGATTATAGTGCTTCATAACAGCATCACTGTAGGATTAGAGTGTTTCTGGTCAGCATCACAGTAGGATTATAGTGTTTCAGAACATCATCACTGTAAGATTACAGTGCTTCAGAGCAGCATCCCCGTAAAATTATAGTGTTTCCGAGCAGCATCACCGAATGATTATAGTGTTTCAGAACAGCATCACTGAAGGATTATAGTATTTCCGAGCAGCAGAATCGAAGGAATATAGGCTTTGCACTAGAGACATATGCAGGAAAATCATGCTTGAATTAGCTACTGTACCATTATCAGACTTCAACTACGGATGGCGAAGATCACCACCAGACTACTATATTTGAACTAGGGACATAATATCAGTCTTTCGGGACTGTAGTACGTGAAATGAGGACAGAAGAACATCCTGGCAATCTATCGTGTTTAAATTAGGCCCAGAAGAACATTCTGGCAAGCTATCATGTCTGAACTACAGATAGAAGAACATCCTGGCACGGCAAGCTATCATGTTTTAATTAGGGACAGAAGAACATCTTGGCAAGCTATCATGTTTAAATTGGGGACAGAAGAACATCCTGGCACGGCAAGCTATCATGTTTAAATTGGGGACAGAAGAACATCCTGGCACGGCAAGCTATCATGCTTAAATTAGGTACAGAAGAACATCCTGGCAAGCTATCATGTTTAAATTAGGTACAGAAGAACATCCTGGCAAGCTATCATGTTTAAATTAGGTACAAAAGAACATCCTGGCAAGCTATCGTGTTTGTACTAGGGACAGAAGAACATCCTGGCAAGCTATCATGTTTGAACTATGGACAGAAGAACATCCTGGCAAACTATAATGTTTTAGCTAAGAACAGAAAAACATCCTGACACGGCAAGCTATCATGTTTGAACTCGGAACAGAAGATCATCCTCGCATGGCAAGCCATCATGTTCAAACTAGAGACAGAATAACATCAAGGCAAGCTATCATGTTTAAATTAGGGACAGAAGAACATTCTGGCACGGCAAGCTATCATGTTTGAACTCGGAACAGAAGAACATCCTCGCATGTCAAGTCATCATGTTTAAACTAGAGACAGAATAACATCAAGGCAAGCTATCATGTTTAAATTATGGACAGAAGAACATCCTGGCACGGCAAGCTATCATGTTTGAACTCGGAACAGAAGAACATCCTCGCATGTCAAGTCATCATGTTTAAACTAGAGACAGAATAACATCAAGGCAAGCTATCATGTTTAAATTATGGACAGAAGAACATCCTGGCACGGCAAGCTATCATGTTTGAACTCGGAACAGAAGAACATCCTCGCATGTCAAGTCATCATGTTTAAACTAGAGACAGAATAACATCAAGGCAAGCTATCATGTTTAAATTATGGACAGAAGAACATCCTGGCACGGCAAGCTATCATGTTTGAACTCGGAACAGAAGAACATCCTCGCATGTCAAGTCATCATGTTTAAACTAGAGACAGAATAACATCAAGGCAAGCTATCATGTTTAAATTATGGACAGAAGAACATCCTGGCACGGCAAGCTATCATGTTTGAACTCGGAACAGAAGAACATCCTCGCATGTCAAGTCATCATGTTTAAACTAGAGACAGAATAACATCAAGGCAAGCTATCATGTTTAAATTATGGACAGAAGAACATCCTGGCACGGCAAGCTATCATGTTTGAACTCGGAACAGAAGAACATCCTCGCATGTCAAGTCATCATGTTTAAACTAGAGACAGAATAACATCAAGGCAAGCTATCATGTTTAAATTATGGACAGAAGAACATCCTGGCACGGCAAGCTATCATGTTTGAACTCGGAACAGAAGAACATCCTCGCATGTCAAGTCATCATGTTTAAACTAGAGACAGAATAACATCAAGGCAAGCTATCATGTTTAAATTATGGACAGAAGAACATCCTGGCACGGCAAGCTATCATGTTTGAACTCGGAACAGAAGAACATCCTCGCATGTCAAGTCATCATGTTTAAACTAGAGACAGAATAACATCAAGGCAAGCTATCATGTTTAAATTATGGACAGAAGAACATCCTGGCACGGCAAGCTATCATGTTTGAACTCGGAACAGAAGAACATCCTCGCATGTCAAGTCATCATGTTTAAACTAGAGACAGAATAACATCAAGGCAATATTATGTTTGAACGATTGACAGAAGAACATTACCCCACCATTATCATGTTTAAAATAGGGACAGAGTAACGTACACTGCTGGCATTTCCTAAACTAGGGACAGAATAAAATAAACTCACTGCTGGCATTTCCTAAACTAGGGACAGAAGAAAATAAACCTACTGCTGGCATTTCTTAAACTAGGGACAGAAGAACACCAAAAGTGCTCTTTTTTGTTTGAAACTGAAATGTGACACCAGAGTAATCGATTTTATTGCACTAGTCTGATATTTTCATTTATTTATCGTTTTCCTTATAGCGATTTGAGTTCGTCTAAACGACCATCAGAGTCGATATGTCGGTACACCACTTTTACTTTTGTTATGGGACCTGACTTGGTTATCAGGCATTATTCATGCTATTCCTTCGATTTCTTATAAAATATTACACAAAAAGATCGTGTCTTTCTTGAAAAGCAAAAAGTAAAATTATTCATATATATCTTACTTTGTTCACTTCTTTTATGCCGAGTTCTATTCTTTAATGTAGAAACAACATAATTCCACTCAAGGCCCATCTATATGTGTTCAATCTCCTTTTTATATTAAATTTAAAGCAAGTAAGCGTCAAAAATTATCGACGGCAAATGCTAGCTGAAATATAAAAGTCAAGATAACACAATGCTTTGACATTACATTAGGTGCACCCTATCAGTCCGGCTCGGGTGGAGAGGTTTATCAATTGTTTATCCGACTTGTCACAATCTCATCAATATTATATATCTTAAAGATATTATATATAATACCTAATCAAGACTTCTTTGTGATCTATCTAATAACTAAACAAGACCTCTTTGTTTAATATCTAATAAACTAAACAAGACCTCTATGTTACCTTTCTAATAGACTAAACAGGACCTCTTTCTGACCTATCAAATAAACTAAACAAGACATATTTGTAACCTTCTATAAAAACTAAACAAGACGTCTTTGTAACTAATCTAATAAACTAAACAAGACCTCTTTGTAACATATCAGATAAACTAAACAAGACCTCAGTTTGACCTATCAAATAAAATAAACAAGACATCTGTGTATCCTATATAATGAACTAAACAAGACTTCTTTGTGAGCTTTCAAGTAAATTAAATAAAACATCTGTGTGATCTAACAAGTAAACTAAACAATACATCTTCCTGATATATAATAAACTAAACAATATATCTATGTTACCTATCTAATAAACTAAACAAAATATCTTTGTGACCTATCTAATAAACTAAACAAGATATCTTTGTGACACATCTAATAAACTAAACAAGATATCTTTGTGACCTATCTAATAAACTCAAGATAACATCTGTGTGACCTTTCAAGTAAATTAAACAATACATCTTTGTGACCTATCTAATAAACTAAATTGAAATAAATATTGACATCTGTCTGAGATAACAATTACATTAAACAATGAAACCTTTGTGAAATGTCCATTAAATTAGACAATGGAGCCTTTTTGAAATGTCCATTAAATTAGACAATGAAACGTTTGTAAGATGACCATTACATTAAACAATGAGATATTTGTGAGGTGCCCATTAAACTAGTTCTCCGACTATCTAAACTAGATATTCGTTTCAAATAGTCTCATAATTGTAGTCTAATTACAACAGACATGAATCTCAAGTAGTCACATTAACTAAGCCTTTATATAGCCGGCACCTATTTCAGGCAACAATATATTATTGTCTGTCAACAACCAACAGTGGTTCCAATTAGTCACATTGTGTTACTTTCTTCAACAGACAGTAGTTTGAAATAGTCACATAATATTACTTTCTTCAACAGAGAATAGTTTGAAATAGTCATATAATCTTAATTTCTACAACAGACAGTCGTTTCAATTAGTCACATAGTCTTTTGTACTTCTTCTTCTTCTTCATCGTACGCAGTCAGACAGTAACCATTATTTTTTCGAAAAAAGCGGCGGTCATCCTGAGGCTGTCGACACTGCCATGGAGCTTGTCTTGTGGTTCCACTGGTGATGGCCACATCTGCTCTCTCTGATCCTCGTATGTCGGGCAGTTCTGCAGCAGATGCTCAGTGGTCATTTTCCCGGTACCACACGCGCGAAGTCTGAAGACAACGACCTGCTCTCTTCTGTTCAACTGGTAATAGGCATCGTTTTTGGTGTAGCCGGTATGGTCAGTTTCCTATTTGGTCATGTATCTGGCTTTAATAAGCCGTTTTGACTCTTCGTACGTCATACTAGTATCTGTTTGTGGTAGTCTTGCACCTTCTTTTGCCAGTCTGTCTGCCTCCTCGTTGCCTTGGATGTTGCAGTGTGATGGGACCCACTGTACCACTACCCTTTTTGGTGCGGACTGCTGGCATAGTTGACAGAGTAATGCTCTTAAGTCATTAAGCTCAGTGTTTTTCTGGCTTTTTAGCGCTGTGACTACGGCCAGAGCATCTGTAAGCAGGACTGTATGGATTTCATTTTCTTTATGTGTCACCATTTCTTCCACTGCCGCCCTCAGTGCCTCTGCCTCCGCTCTGAAATTGCTTGTGTACTTACCAGTAGCGAATGACAGTGTTATTTTTCTGCCATTTGGTTGGTTCAGGAAAGCACCTGCCCCTCCGTTCTGTGTAGTGTTTGTTACAGAACCGTCGGTGTATGCATGGGTCCAGTCCATGCTTGGGTAGTTTTTCGATATAAAGCTTAGGGTAGTATCTCTCCTTTCTTTTTCAGTCTGGCAGTTTTTGTTTACAATGCCTGGTATATTTTCTACCACCTCTGGAAATATATCATGCCTCCAGGTAGGTTTTCGTACAGTAGTGATGGGCTTTGGTGTTGTTAGTGCGTTTATGGGATCTTCGTGCATCTTTGCTTTGACTATTTCTGCAAAGTTTCTTCGCTTTAGTTTCCCATTTCCCAAATTGTTTAGTCTCTGGTGCATTGGATGGTCAGTCAGTCTTCGGAGTTTCTCTGACTGCAGCTGGGCTCTGCAGTCTCTTCTATCGGTCATGGATTGCAGTTTTGTAATCTGTTCAAGTTCTACAATTGGCGTTGACTTCATGCCTCCTGTTATAACTCTCATGGCTTGGTTTTGAAGTTTGCTAACTTTATCGAAGTTCGCCTTTGCTGCTGTTGTCAATGTCACAATGCCATACTCGAGAACTGGTCTCACTCTTCCAGTGTACAGTTTCTTTAGTATACTTTCGTCTGCTCCCCAGCTTGTGCCAGCAAGTTTCCTCATGATTGCCATTCTTTCTCTGGCTCTCATTCGGTTTCTCTCGATCTGACTTTTCCATGTCATGCGCCGATCAAATGTGAATCTCAAATAGTTTGGGTTGTCGTCTGGCTGCAGGAATTTTCCATTTAGACTTAATTTAGTGTTTTGGGATTTGATTGAAAGCGAGAATATTGTACATGTGGTTTTCTCCTCATTATTTTTGACCAGCCATGAGTTCGCCCACTCTTCTAGCGATGTTAGGGCCTGCTGCATCCGATTTCTTGCTATGGTGAGATTCTTTTCAGAGGTCCACATAGCCAGATCGTCTGCAAACATTGAGTTATGGACTCTTCTTGGTATATTCTCTGTAATGTCGTTTATATACACCAGGAAGAGTGTGGGTGACAGGACTGCCCCTGGGGTACTCCCTGCTCGAGTGTCACCTTTTAGCTCATCTGCACTTGTACTTTGACTCTGGCCGTTGTTTTTTTGAGGTAGTGGTTGATCAACTTGTACATTCTAGTCTTTTGTACGAATTCTAACAGATTATTCTGAAGCAAATGGTCACTGCGCATTTAACTAACAGTTACTGAAGTAGCCTTTACAGCGTTTTATGACATCGTTAAAGATGTTAATATCTACTTCATGATCTTCGCATGAGGTTGCTAAATAGTGTATGTAAAACAGTTGTGAGTGGCTAAATAGTGTATGTAAAACAGTTGAGTGGCTAAATAGTGTATGTAAAACAGTTGAGTGGCTAAATAGTGTATGTAAAACAGTTGAGTGGCTAAATAGTGTATGTAAAACAGTTGTGAGTGGCTATATAGTGTATGTAAAACAGTTGTGAACTGCTAAATAGTGTATGTAAAACAGTTGTGAGTGGCTAAATAGTGTATGTAAAACAGTTGTGAACTGCTAAATAGTGTATGTAAAACAGTTGTGAACTGCTAAATAGTGTATGTAAAACAGTTGTGAGTGGCTAAATAGTGTATGTAAAATAGT
Source organism: Ariolimax columbianus (assembly GCA_036924085.1). Lineage (NCBI taxonomy): Eukaryota > Metazoa > Mollusca > Gastropoda > Stylommatophora > Arionidae > Ariolimax > Ariolimax columbianus. The sequence continues at coordinate 116,569,486 of JAVGWX010000003.1, forward strand.
TGAGAACTGCTAAATAGTGTATGTAAAACAGTTGTGAGTGGCTAAATAGTGTATGTAAAACAGTTGTGAGTGGCTAAATAGTGTATGTAAAACAGTTGTGAGTGGCTAAATAGTGTATGTAAAACAGTTGTGAACTGCTAAATAGTGTATGTAAAACAGTTGTGAACTGCTAAATAGTGTATGTAAAACAGTTGTGAGTGGCTAAATAGTGTATGTAAAACAGTTTTGAACTGCTAAATAGTGTATGTTAAACAGTTGTGAGTGGCTAAATAGTGTATGTAAAACAGTTGTGAGTGGCTAAATAGTGTATGTAAAACAGTTGTGAACTGCTAAATAGTGTATGTAAAACAGTTGTGAACTGCTAAATAGTGTATGTAAAACAGTTGTGAGTGGCTAAATAATGTATGTAAAACAGTTGTGAGTGGCTAAATAGTGTATGTAAAACAGTTGTGAACTGCTAAATAGTGTATGTAAAACAGTTGTGAGTGGCTAAATAGTGTATGTAAAACAGTTGTGAACTGCTAAATAGTGTATGTAAAACAGTTGTGAACTGCTAAATAGTGTATGTAAACCAGTTGTGAGTGGCTAAATATTGTATGTAAAACAGTTGTGCAGAACAATCACACATTTTAAAAAAGAACATGGTACATTTATGTTTACTTCTCCAAGTGTTTTAAAAAGACAGTGTTTTTACAACCGTATTTCATAGCGTGCAATGGTTCTATTCTATGATTCCCTGGAAGTGAGGTGTGGTCTTGATTAGTATGTTTCACCTGTTCCTGACAACAATTGTCTGATAAGTATTTTTCCCAGAATGCACGTTAGTGTCATCTCCCCAAATCATTGAGTTTGTAAAAATGCTTCATTCTAATTGTTGTACCCATTTCAAATAAATGAAACCAATATAACTAACCAATTACATAACACGAAAAATTTACAAAAGACAAAACTGTTATACATCATTTAAAATCTTCAAAGATACACGCATACGACCACAGGCAAGAGATGTCAACTCCACATAACCATTGCATATGTCAAGTGAAAGAAATCGAAGAGAATGCCGTGTATTGCACGGGCAGAGATAACGGTTGACAGGTAACAACAATAGAGAACACAAACAAAGGGAAAGAATTGATTCCCACTGGAGGTACAATCACAGGCTACCACCAGGTCATTATCACTCTGGAAAGAGCATGCAGGGACTGCTGCAGTGGAATGGAAACCTCGAGGCTAAACAGCTAACAAATTTAAATGTCCTGGATTCTGAAGCCGCCATCTGTAGCGATGGATCTATGTTACGTTGTAATTAAGAGAGTTGAGCCACGACACGACGACACCACGTCCTGTTCGGGACGAATACCGAAGAAGAAGAAGAAGAAGAAGAAAAAGAAGAAGAAGGATAGGAGTGACATTTCGAAGTTGACAGATAAACCATCTCCTGAATGAGCCCGCCGCAATCGTTTAATCGGAAATGCACATATTACACGGTTCTGAAATCATATGTGGGTTCAGCAATGGGTAGGGGAAAATGTATAGGGGGGTGCATGAGAGAACGAAGCTGGAGTTGTAGCAGCCAGTAAGCTACACAAACCTTCGCCATTTTGGAAAGGGACGAAGCACACTTTGGGTTTGAACGGAGTTCAATGACATCGATTCTTAACAGAATTGAAAGAAACAGAAAATTTGCCATATAATTAGAACTCTACTCCCAAAAGAAATTGACGTCATTTGTTTATTGTCTGTAGGCCTATGCAAGCTTTAATTAGTGTACCATGCGACATCCATCTGAGCCAATTAGATTTAATTGAACTATGGATGTTGATTCTCTAAGGATATTTGTATACAACTGATGACTTCAGCAAAAGGTATACTTCTTTGTTCTCCCATTCCTTTTGCAAGTATAATATTCACAAATGTATGCCTTTAGAAAGCAGACATTAAGCTATTTATTATTGAGCCGCTGTACAATAAAATATGTCAATCAAAAGGGTCAGCATTTCATTGGTCAGTTTGTGACAATGATAAGGCAACATTCTCGATGTTACCTCGCGGCTTTGGAAGATTATAAGGCTATTAACGTGTTGATTAATTCTTGTGAGGTTGTAACTATTTATGGCTAACTTATTTATGTATTTCTCAATTAACCTCTGACTTTCCCTCATTTATTGTTCATACCATTTCCAAGGACACCAGATATTATCTTGTCATTTTCGTCTGAAGCTGTTATTCAATTGTTAATTATACATTATTGTTTTCTGCATCCTCCTTTTATGTCATGGTTCTCCTTCGTGGTTTTTTTGTTCTTTTCTATGTATCATTGAGTTTATTTTTCTGTTCATCCATTATTCATTATATCGCATTCTATCTTTTTACTCTTCTTCTCTTCATTTTATTCTTTTTTTCATCATTTTTCATTTTCTTGATTCTTTCTGTTCTCATAATCCTTCTTTTCTTCCTAGTATATTTCCTTTCCTTTCTTTATTTAATCTCTCCATCCATCCACTAACTAATCACATTTTTGTAAGTTCTTGGACATCAACATTTTCATGTTTGTTCCAGCAAACAGAATATCGCCACCTTAATGCACATTGCCATACTTGAGACGTATTTCTATTATCTCCACCTTAATGCACATTGCCATACTTGAGACGTATTTCTATTATCTCCACTCTAATGCATATTGCCATACTTGAGACGTATTTCTATTTTTGAACACGTTTTCTAATTGGCCTCTTCTCGTCAAAACGTCGATTGGGTATATTAAGTACAATAATTCTCCAGGCCAACTTAAAGTAGATTGGCCGCATCAATCATTGAAGTTAATACTTCTTGCTGTACTGGTTTTCCCCAGATCTTACGCGTAAGCACCTCTCCTACCAACACCACCCCTCTGCCCGTCCTCCCACTTCCGAAGCTTGCAAATAACACACCGACATACGATACACACAGTATTGTAATGCATATATTTTGTCTACGAGCTTAAAGTACTTCGGCTGATATTGCTGGTACAATCACGTGGTATTAGCGGATTCCCAAAAAAACGAGTTAGTAGTGGCACACCTTCTACCTAACAAAAGTTATATGTGTTTTCACATTAAAAGGTAGCATCTAAGTGGCAGGGGTTTAGTACTTGCTTATCAAGGCACAAGAACTTGGTTTGATTACTGTTATTGGCCTTTTCCTGTCAACCCAGCTATAAATAAGCACCTGGCTTTCTGTTATTTAACAACATGCAGAAAGGAAAGCAATTGCCCACCATACTTTCTAACACATCATCCCCGATAGCAATGTCTGCTGCGCGACTAGTTATATCTCTGAAATTGCTGTCAGGGTAATTGAAGCCATAACCAGATCATTTATGAAGCCCCTGACAATGAATTTGCTGAATTACTCTCCTGTAAGCATCTCAATGCTTGAGATACTTGTATGCTCGGCAATTAAATCAAACAGACAAGCAAATCCGCTTCTGTAACACTTCTGCTGCTTGGTTCTCAAGAACATTTCAATATCCCCATTTAAAGTCCAATTTCCACAGAATGAAGCCTATTTATTGGATCTCGCTTTTGTGATTTTTATTTTACAGTGAAAGAGGAGATTCGGATATTTTTGTATTGAAAAGACACGACATGTTTGTCGGGGGAGATGAGACTTGGAAATGTTAGTCAGAGGAGAGGACGTCTGGTCTGGTACAACATACGGATTGGACAAGTTAGTCAAGGGAGAGGAGACTAGCGTCAGAATATACTCATCGGGCAATGTTAGTCAGGATAAAGGAGACAAGCATGATCGAACAATGTTAGTCAAGGTCAGGTAAAATATACTGACAAAGACCTCCACCTAACTTTCACCCAGTTCTCCCTTTAAAGATACTCTTAAAGGCACTCTGACTAACGACGTTGGGCATCGACCTGTTTCCGGTAGTAGTGAGTGACACACAGATAAATTAAAGCATAGCACAACAACATGCAACACACCGGCCTACCTTCATCAGCAGGTTCGGGATGTGAGGAAAGCTAATGTAACCCACCACGTAACGGCCTTTACAGGCTTCACAAAATTAAACTTGCTCATTGTGGGCATTCAACAACAACAATAACAACAACAACAACAACAACAAACAGCAACATCAACAACATTTTCAGTGATTTTGCAAAACTAAAAATGTTCAGCTTTATTTAAACAAATTTGGTCGTCTATATAATGTGTCCTTTGCCAGATAGAAAAATGTCGTTTAAACTCGGTGTGTGTGCGTGTGTGTGTTGTCATGCGATGGACCAAGGTCTTATGGCATGACATCTCTCCGTGTTATTGGTGGACGTTCTAGTAGAAGGTCAAAGGTGAAAAGCCACAATAAGACGTCATTTTACCTGTTCTTCTATTGTCAGGAATACGTATCACCTACCCAGCCCCCTTGTACTTTCATTTCAACGCCATCTCTGCGACTTCATTGAAGCCAGCTTGGCTGTGTTGCAAACGTAAGACTGACAATGTTATACGAACTAGCTCCCGTTGAGTAAATTGTCAATTATTCGTAGGTTCCACTTCTTACAACCGTATACCATGACCGGATTCACCATACTGTTGAAGGTGTGAGTTCTCACTTCGTTGTCTTTCATCTGCTGAAGTATGGACCTGTTGCGTTTGAAGCTGAACCACCCTTCACTATCCTTCGTGACATTTCTCGATGTATTTCGTGTTTGACGTGATACATTTCAGACATTATATCTTCATGATGTCAACAAAATATTAGACCCAATACCAATACAGATTAACAAAAACCCTCAATAATGCCGCTCCATATATTCAACTGAAAAAAAGCTTTTAATTCAAAACATAGAACACGTTACATAACTCGTCACACAGTAGCACTAGATGCAATTTGAGCCATGCAATAACTCTAAAAGTTTTGTCTACATTTTATATATGTTACCGTTAAAGCTGTGCCCTGACTGACAAGAATATGACCTTTGTGACCTTCCTGGTATATCGTTAAAGGCAGATAGAAATGGTTGTGCATCGAGTTAGTCATCTCATCAAGTAAAACAATGACTACTTAAGCCTCCACAACAAATTCTCGGATATAACAACTTCGTGTAAAGCGACAAGATGTAGTGATGACCACCATGCTTCACATGCAACGATAAAACGAATCATCAATGTATGTCTCATAACCTTTACAGCCGATTCATATTGAGACGTCTATGGTGCCTTTCCAGCTATTATTCTCCTGTTTAATTAACGAAACGGAAGACCAAATCCTTCACCAACTAGGGATTTACTGTCCCCAGACGTTTTCAGCAATGGGCAAACATTCGTGCTTACTTCTGTGGCCCGCCCCTCTGTGGATATGAGAGCTATACTAAACGATTGTAGAATCAAGGGTTTGGGACACTCATATCAAACAATATCTCAATAGTCATCAAGATCGTCGTATAACAACTGGTTACTTGTGTTGTTAGAAAGGTCCGTTATAAGTCTGAGGGAATCATTGCTCCCAATACACATGTAAACAAATTTTCTAACCTTTTATGCTTCGGAAATTAAATTCACTATTTCTGAATTATTTTGACATGCTGATTTGAAATAAAATAATGAAAACCACCTATTGGCTTTAGTGTTGTTGATATAAAAACATTTATCTCATAATACGACGAATGATGCACGTATCTTGAACTATTCTGGCTGAAAACATAGTCTTTGTACTTAGGCTTTATACAAATGTCATGTACATGCTAATTTTATTGAATTTCCGTATTAATTTCACATGAATTGTTTTAAAAATGAACATATGTAATTTTTTCCTCATAATTGAGTAGCTGTCCGAGCCTCTTCATTTGTTTCTTGTCATAGAGGTGCTTCTTGTCAAAGTTCAGCAATAATGTGCAGGCAAGTTCCATTTGCCCTGAGAGCTTGTCTCCATATCACCAATGTCATGATGGCATCTCTCACAATGTTCATCGCTCACTGCTTCACAGTTTGGTTATATCTCTCACAATGTTCATCGCTCACTGCTTTACAGTTTGGTGACATCTTTCACAATGTTCATCGCTCACTGCTTCACAGTTTAGTGACATCTTTCACAATGTTCATCGCTCCCTGCTTCACAGTTTGGTGACATCTCTCACAATGTTCATCGCTCCCTGCTTCACAGTTTGGTGACATCTCTCACAATGTTCATCGCCCACTGCTTCACAGTTTGGTGACATCCTTCACAATGTTCATCGCTCCCTGCTTCACAGTTTGGTGACATCTCTCACAATGTTCTCTCATCATGTTCATCGCTCACTCCTTCACAGTTTGGTTACATCATGTTCATCGCTCACTGCTTCACAGTTTGGTTACATTTCTTACAATGTTCATAGCTCATTGCTTCACAGTTTGGTTACATCTATCATCATGTTCATCGTTCACTCCTTCACAGTTTGGTTACATTTCTCACAATGTTCATAGCTCACTGCTTCACAGTTTGGTTACATCTATCATCATGTTCATCGCTCACTGCTTCACAGTTTGGTTACATCTATCATCATGTTCATCGCTCACTGCTTCACAGTTTGGTTACATCTATCATCATGTTCATCGCTCACTGCTTCACAGTTTGGTGACATCTATCATCATGTTCCTCGCTCACTGCTTCACAGTTTAGGGGTAAATGTAGTGCCGAAGACGGATATGTCGGACCGAAAGGTGCAAATATCGCAGTCAAGCTGTAAACTAGCGACACAACGCATTCCGTTCTCCGGACTATAACCTGCTACTTGCAAAACCCTATTCAAGGATTGGTAGCGAGAGAATAAGAACGAACGCAGAAGAAGAAGAAGAAGAAGAAGAAGAAGAAGAATGATAAAAAAGAAATGAATCTACAGAGACATGTTGCAACCTAGCACGTTGTACATCAAAAGGAAATTGTCAGTAATGTCCTGGTAGTTATCTGCTGTGTCGTTTCCAATAAAATTTGTTTACCACTGTCTGTAATGCAACACATGCAGCCTTTTCCTTGCCATGCAACATGCGAAGGATCTCGTTATTTGCAACATGTTTACAAATTTGGAGACCAACAAATACTCTCTCTTTTATTTTATATTTACCTAGTCTTTACAATTTTTTTAATCAAGTACTGGAAAGCCTCTCCTGTTTTAACCATTGTCTTGACAACGTTTTTCCTAAGGCCCAACTTTTCGAGAAAGGGCGGCAACAAAATTTTACTTGCCAATCTTTTCAGAAAGATTATCCCAAACAAAGCAACAGTACTTGGATTATTCACAATGAAGTCCAAGCAAAAGAACAACCACTTTTGAGTCACAACAGAATGATCATTGATGATGAACCTAGTGTTTACTCATGGAAAGCTGTTACCTTCATGCAGTGACACAATTCTGAGACTTAAAACAATCAACGAACAGCCTTAAATCGTCAGATTTGTAACTGATTTTGAAGGCTGGCATTAAACCAGAGATGATGGTTCATGAAGAAAAAATATCATTAGCCAGGAGATATTGTAGTTGTGAACCCAGAATCTCCTCATTGTGCTTGGGTAAGTTCAGATCACTGAGACAGCCATTCATTTCAATTTGGATTATTATGAGTGGTTTTGTGTTGGTAAATTGCACACAATTTGACTCACTTGAAATTGATGGTTTAGGAACACAAACTTTCTCTTCCTCAGTTCAATCATCTGAAAATAATTCTGGCACTTTCGAAACCAGTAGGTTATTGCCATGTGGCACATGTCGTATTGCAGAGGAAATATTTGGATATGTCACAGTTCTTCTTCTTCTTCTTCTTTGTACGCAGTCAGACAGTAACTATTATTTTTTCGAAAAAAGCGGCGGTCATCCTGAGGCTGTCGACACTGCCATAGAGCTTGTCTTGCAGTTCCACTGGTGATGGCCACATCTGCTCTCTCTGATCCTAGTATGTCGGGCAGTTCTGCAGCAGATGTTCAGCGGTCATTTTACCAGTACCGCACGGGCATTCGTCGGTACCACCTATCTTCAATTTGTTGAATAGGTGGTATCTCAGTCTATTGTGGCCAGTGCGAAGTCTGAAGACAACGACCTGCTCTCTTCTGTTCAACTGGTAATAGGCATCGTTTTTGGTGTAACCAGTATGTTCGGTTTCCTATTTGGTCATGTATCTGGCTTTGATAAGCCGGTTTGACTCTTCGTACGTCATACTAGTATCTGTTTGTGGTAGTCTTGCACCTTCTTTTGCCAGTCTGTCTGCCTCCTCGTTGCCTTGGATGTTGCAGTGTGATGGGACCCACTGTACCACTACCCTTTTTGGTGCGGACTGCTGGCATAGTTTGCAGAGTGCTGATCTTAAGTCATTAAGCTCAGTGTTTTTCTGGCTTTTTAGCGCTGTGACTACGGCGAGAGCATCTGTAAGCAGGACTATATGGCTTTAATTTTCTTAATGCGTCACCATTTCTTCCACTGCCGCCCTCAGTGCCTCTGCCTCCGCTCTGAAATTGCTTGTATACCTACCAGTAGCGAATGACAGTGTTATTTTTCTGCCATTTGGTAGGTTCAGGAATTATCCTGCCCCTCCGTTCTGTGTAGTGTTTGTTACAGAACCGTCGGTGTATGCATGGGTCCAGTCCATGCTTGGGTAGTTTTTCGATGTAAAGCTTAGGGTAGTGTCTCTCCTTTCTTTTTCAGTCTGGCAGTTTTTGTTTCCAATACCTGGTATATTTTCTACCACCTCTGGGAATATATCCTGCCTCCAGGTAGGTTTTCGTACAGTAGTGATGGGTTTTGGTGTTGTTAGTGCGTTTATGGGATCTTCGTGCATCTTTGCTTTGGTGTCACAGTTCTAATTGTCTTCTTTCCCAAATTTCAAGGACCATACAACAGTAAGAATTGTTTGACAGGATCAGTAGGTTCTCGCCAGATCATTGGGACTGTAAAATGAATAGAGTGTATTTTACTGCTCCATCACATTTTAAGATAAATTTGTTGCGCGTATTTAGCAACATATGTGTGGCACCCAGCTCTTATCTTGATCTCCTATTTTGCAGACATAATACAAATGGCAATTGTTCTTAATAACTGCAGTTATATTTCATTTTTGTGATACAAAAATAACATCACCACAAAAATACCAGAAATTATCAGCACTCTTCACATTTGTCCACGGCATTTCAGAAAAAAGCACGAACTAGGATATTTATACAGAAAGATGATTTAAACATAGGAATGATTGCATCGTCTAATTCAGGTTCTGTTTTTATTGTTCATTGGTACACATTTTGCAACAAGCAACTAGAATTGCAAAGCAAATTTATTTTTAAGATGACCGGAAGCGTATATATCGGAAACTAGAGCCATTCAGAGTTTTTTAACTGTGATTTTCGTATTCAGCACCCCACAAAATTAACTGATTTCATGTCTGAAGCATTTTAGTCGTTCACTAGAGATATCGATACCCATTCTGGGCAAGATGTAGAAAATGTTTATTATGCCATCGAACAAGGAAAAGAGCAAGAAGTAGAATGTTAATTTAGATACAGAAGCAGATGAAGAAGAAGAAGAAAAAGAAGGTGTTATATATATATATATATATATATATATATATATATATATATATATGTATATATATATATATATATATATATATATATATATATATATACATATACTTATCAAGCGCTTCAGTTGGGTGGTTGATAGCTGAATAACCTATATTTAAACTACCCAGATCCAGAAATAGCTGCCTGCATAGAAGTCTAAAGGAGGCAGCCTTTCTATCATGCTAAGACATAACAAACAAATCACATGATCACAAGTCAGCACGGGGAAAAACCGGATATACTTTAAACAAGACGAACTGGTATAACAGCTCTAACGATAATTTTATATCTTAGGTCACGGTATCATTTAATACAATATATAACAGGGTTAACGTATTCTCTATTCTAACTTTACTACCACTATCACTCCTTAACACACTCTAAATTTAACTACTAACAATTCTTTTAACAAAAGTAACACAAAGCATGTATTTTTCACACAAGTAAAACAATATGCACATCAAATCAAATCACTAGGCTCGTTGATCATATCATATTGGGCATCAGTTATACATGATTTCTAATGTCTCTCAAAAGGTTGGTTACCATCACTTCTCTATCTGGCTATGATTACTTCTAAAGGTTCGTGCAAGTAGCACAGGTCTTACTCTAGTACTAAACTTTACCCAGGGTTCTCATCACGTGGTCGGAATCTAGCAATTGTTCTATTCACTGTCTATCTCTGTGCGTTGATATAAAGGATGTCTTTCTACAATTTCTCAGTCCTCATCTATCTGTCCTCTCAGCTTACACAAAAAATGGATGTCTGCTGGACCTCTTGCATCGCCTCTCGTAAGGCAGATGTCTACTGGACCTCTTGTATCGTCTCACGTAAGGCGGATGTCTACTGGACCTCTTGTTTCGTCTCACGTAAGGCGGATGTCTACTGGACCTCTTGCATCGTCTCTACACCAGGCAGTCGGTGACTGCATCTGTGCTCTGTCTGCAGATGTGCTCGTGTCTATGACAGACGACAGTGGTTGTGTTGCTGTGGTTGTCAGGACGAGGAAACCCACAAATCACAACGGTCGTCTAGGACGACAGCTTCGTATTGCAGCCACACGTCTCCGTCTGACGTAAATGAAGTCAAGTCACTCGATCAAGATGTTAGCGACGACGACTTGAACAGAACATCACACACAGACAGATTCTTACATGTATGTGGTCTCTTGTTGCCTTTCCGTGTTGGTCTGCTTCGGTGGCTTCTAACTCTATGATTCGACCATTGTCACTCACTGGCTAAGTTTTGTAGCTTTTAATGTAGCTACTTGTTCTTGACTAACGTGCTACTCACAATACTACCCTATGGCCACCCTTGTCTGCTGTTCCTGATCTGTCCCTATTCTGTCCCCCCCCCCCCCCCAGCTTATATGCTAGCTTCCCCCGCCTTAGTCCCTGACTTCTACTTTCTTGAGTTCATTTCCTACAAACTTTATTTGAACTCGCGTGTCCCAAAAGAAAGGCTGCCTTATTTTCCGAACTACTGACTGACCGCTTGTTGACGGGGATTCCCAGTTCAAACCGTAAGAACGCGACCTATTTTGGTAGGCCAGCCCCATCTTGCATTGTTTGAGAGTTGAGGACCATGCCTCGTTCAATGAACTGAAACTCTCGGGCCGGGTTCTCAAGGTATGTTTGGGTACCACGAACAGTATTTTCAGGGCTTCCCTGGCCTTGGCTCGTTGTACACCTGTAACTCTGTTACACTGGTACAAATTACGGCCACTAGTTTTTGAACATAGAATATCAGAAATATAGACGCACAGGAGAATGACCACACTGATGAAAAGAAACAATGCAAATTGTAAATCCTAGCTCTCACTGAAACTACGAAAGTAGAACACGTCGTTGATTGTTCAATCAAGTTCTTGAGGGAAATACGAGGGCTGTTCAAAAAGTAATGCACCACATTGTGTTTCTGATGAGCTATTTATTTAAAAGGCATGACATTTCTACACAATATACATGGCTGTCATGCAAACATCTGTATTATTCAACATATTCCTCATCAACTTGCACAGCATTATGCCAGCGCGAAACACGCGCATGTATTCCTTGTAAGTACCAGATTTTGTCTTAATCATGTAGCCATTTCTTGGCTGCATGAATCACTTCTTCATCATTTTCAAACCTTGTCCCACGGAGTGCATCTTTGAATGGATCAGACAGATGCAAATCAGAGAGTGCCAAATCACACACACACACACGAACACACACATGCACGCACGCACACACTGGTCTTGATAGAACGGAAATGGCATGTATGGTACCATGCAAGAGATGCAGACTGAGAAGGCGATGGGACCAAGATGTCAAGGAATGCGTTTGCATGACTCTGGAGCAGGCTGGAGTTTTGGCAAGAGATCGTGTTTCTTTGAGACGGGCTGTGATTGGCACGTCGTTCTGCAAAGGACATGCTGCATGATAATGAGAGAGAGATAATTGTAAACTATATTCCAGAAAGCTATTTCTCCTATATATAAACTGTCCCCATTCCTAAAACAAATTAAGTTACTCATGAGGAAATACGAGAAAGAATTAAAGCAGCAATATGGTCTTTTGAAGACCTCTTGACAACGGAACAAAGACGGAAACCCGCTTGGTACAACCGAATATCGAGATCAAACGGTCTTACAAATATGATCCTGCACGGAAAGGTGCTAGGCGGTCGACGAAGAGGTCATCCCAAGAGATGGGAGAACAATATATAAGAATGGACCAATCTCCGACCAGAGGAGGCACAGCAGCCGCTGACAGAGAGGTGGGGTTGTGGGGATGTCTTCATGTGTGTTCCAACGACTTCACCGGTTACGGGATGACTTAACTTGACTTTAAAACACCCAAACATCAGCTCTGTAACAAAGTCAAATCTAGTAAATCAAGTAATCCGCCTATGCAGCCAGGTCCACAGAGTACAGTTAATGACCAAGTCCAAGGCAGCATAAAGGAAAGATTTAGTGGAGGCGATATGACGTGGTAAGATGTTGCGTGGGAAGCCCTGGGCACAGCTCCACCTGAGGTGCTACTATTGCTGCTATAATTTAAAGTGACAGGTGTAGGAACTGTCAAACCGGGATGATTTGAGCCCCATTACCGAATAAAGATAGGTGACGTAGATCCAGAGTAAAGTATGTGTTGTTAGTTGTGTCTGTCGGAAGGCCTCGGTGTTAGTCAAATGGTACTGTAAGTGCGCTCCAAGGATATGATGCTTGTTGCAGATATGAAGGATCTCGAGCCACTACCAATATCCCTGCAAGACAGTCCAGGTATTTGAGCAGTACAAGCGGATGGATTGACACAGGATCTATATAGCCACAAGTAGTTTCCCAGGGGAAGCCGCTGTTTGGACTGCCGGTACGCAGAGCGTTCATGGATGGTGCCGACATCTGATAGACATATCTATATTAGCTCTGTTGCTACTACTAATCATTTTCACGCTTTCATATGATGCCTGCGCTGATTAAAAGAAGCAAAATGGTATGATTGTCACTGAAGTAGAACAGTGGAGAAAGAGCCGGACAGATGCCAGTGGGATTTGACGTAATGTGAACGCTTGTGGTACATATGACACATTTGATGGAAAAAAGGGATATCATTGCAATACAGTCATTTATCTGGAATTCACAGGGCAAGAGAAGCAGGGCAGACCTAACATTCACAGAGGAGGGGAGATAAACATCAACAAGTCAGAAAAGACGTGGACTCACCTGAAGAAAATGATGCATGACAGAAAATACATGGCGAGTGTCTGTTGAGGAACTATACTCCGCAGGGAGTTTAACGGTTTTAATTCATTGCATTTACGGCATGTGTGGGACTTGTTCTTTATAAAAAGCAAATGAGAGGAACAGGACAATGTAGGAAGGAAATGTTTGAGTAAAGCCTTTAATTTCACAAACAGTGGTAAAATGAGAAATGATCACGTTGTTAATACGTGTTCAAATGAAACAGAACCTAACTGTACCAAGTGAACATACGTACGATGCACATGATGACGTCAATTCTGGTGTAAACATCACATACCAACCGTCAAGTTCCCAAAATTGCAATATCCTCCGACTCATAGTTCTTCAGGAGACCGTTGACAACATAACGGGTGTGATACCGAATCCGTCCAGAGTTGATCAGCTAGCGGTGATTCGGTTTCTAACAGCTAAAGGATGTCGACCAGTTGAAGGATGTCGACCTGTTGACATTCATCGCTGATGCAGGCGGTGTATGGTGACCCGAATTTCTGCATCGATTTTGGCGATGGCATCTTCTGACGCAACGATATGCGCCTGACTTGGTCTCGGAAGATCGTTCGTTAACTCACGGCCATCTTTTATGATTGTTGTTCAGCTCTTCACTGTTGTCTTCAACACACTGTTGTCGCCATACACTGCCTGCATTCTGATATTTAGAAGAAGAAGAAGACAAGGAAGAAGAAGAGGAAGAAACAGAAGAAGAAGAACAAGAAGAATTTAAAAACGAAGAACAATAAAAATACCAACAATAAGAACAAGGGCAACAAGTATAAGATCATACATAATCATATTGATAATACGTTCATCGAAATGGTAAAATTATCAGAAGAAAGCCAAGAAACAACAAGGAAAAGAGGCTGTTGTTTCGAATGCCCACAATGAGTAGGTTACTGTTTTGTGCGCCCTGAAAAGAACGTTAAGTAACGGGTTGCAGTAGTTTTTTCCACATCCCGAGCATGCTGATGAAGGTGGACCGGGGTCCTCTTGTCGGTTGTGCGAAAGTTTGCTTCATCTGCGTGTCACTCACTACTACCGGGATCACATGGATCCCTCATATGTTTCCAGGGAGGGCTGCGAGGAAGCCCGGGTGAAGGTCTTGGCCAGTATATTTTACCTGACCCTGACTAACATGTCTGATCAGTATATCTTACCTGACCCTGACTAACATGTCTGATCAGTATATCTTACCTGACCCTGACTAACATGTCTGATCAGTATATTTGACCTGACCCTGATTAACATGTCTGATCAGTATATTTTACCTGATCAGACGTTAGTCTTCCTCCCCAGGAAAATAGGTAAAAGAAAATTAAAATAAATGAGGTCAATATAAAAGAATAGGAATAACACTAGAGAGTTATGAAAAGCTTGACATGATTGAGCAATGCTTACTTTATCGTAGATGTGCTTTTGGTGGAGCCACATCAGTGTTAACAAAAGGGGCTGAACTGGTAAGTCTCTGTGGTCCTCGTGTCACTTAAGAGGAATCTGAGTCTGAGAATCGTTTCCTGCAAGTCAGCAGAAATCAATAATATGAATATGAATTCATGTTTTATATCATTGGGAATTAAAAATTGATTATTATTCAGATATATTAAAAAGAAGGCGTCTTTTTTTCTGCTGAAACAAGCAGATGATATAGGGTCAGAGTACTTGCGCCCTACGATAGTTGCAGATGTCCATGTTCCAGCCGGTTTCAGTTCACCAAGCCGTAAAAAAGTATTTGAGAAATTATAGAAGGAAATTATTCAGACAGCCTGACAAAGCTGTTTGTTTCATAAATCTTTTTCCTCATGCTAACTAAACACGGTCCTTTCAAATACAAGCAAATCCAAGTATTTACTGGCCGGATTCTATGGCAGCCAGCCCAGGATTATCTCTGATAATGGCTGAATTATTTAGTAGCATAACACAAAAGCTGAGATCTCGCACAATGAAGTCTGTACAACTTCAACTGCAGCGTTAATAGCTGCTGTGTGGCTACTTTAACATCTAAACAAATGTTTCGTTGTTGATGTTGTAAAGATGGACCTTAATGCGTAGTCATTATGATATTATATCTTGCAATACTTTATAATAATCAAATCATAATTATTAGAATGAGACAAAGACAAATTAAAATAGTAAAGGGGTTGTGAATGTGAATTACAAAACTCTCCTACCAGATTCTTCTTTATAATCTTCATAATCTTCTTCTTCTTCTTCTTCTTCCTCTTCCTCTTCTTCTTCTTGTTCTTCCTCTTCTCATTCTTCTACTATAACGTTCGTTCTTAAAAAGACGTGACGTTTGGTCACAGTTTACAGCGAGGTTCCGATATCTGCACCTTTCGCCCGACACAGCCAATTTCATTTTCCCTTTTTAGAGAAAGAAAGCGTAATAATGTGGTACCGTCTGTTTCTAGTTGTACGACATGAAGGCGAAGTTGGGTTTTAGTACATATACATCTCACGTGACATTAGCATTCGCACCATTCCGAGCACCTGAATGATACGTGTTGCAATGTCTTCTCTTTAGGTACTGACCGATCTTTCCATTTGGAAAGTAGAAATATAGATATAGTCCCAAGTTCTTTGTTTTTGTTTGTTTGATTAAAGGTTTGCCTTTCTTGATTCTGCTGGAGAAGGTATGGTCCTATCCACCCCAGACCGTAGTCCTTTGGTTGTAATCAGAACGTATTGGCCAGTGTAGGGGTGAGTGTGTGTATATGATTGTAATGTGAACGTATTGGCCAGTGTAGGGGTGAGTGTGTGTATATGATTGTAATGTGAACGTATTGGCCAGTGTAGGGGTGAGTGTGTGTATATGATTGTAATGTGAACGTATTGGCCAGTGTAGGGGTGAGTGTGTGTATCTGATTGTAATGTGGTCCACTATGGTAGTTTTGCAGTACAATAGTTATGCTAATCTTTCATGTATGTATAGATGTGGTCGTGTCGAGAAAAATCCCAGACATGTCATGTTAAATTGGACACGAAGTGATTACGAACCCGGTATATTATGGTTGAAAACCACGTTTGCGCCCGAAAACACCCCTACTCTACGCCCTTGCCCCAGTTGTCCTCGAGTCATACAGATATTACATATATATTGCTTATGCACAGACATATTGGAATTGGTTCATGTGCTAGAGTACACAATTTGAACACATTTTAAAATAAGCATGCGCTGGCAGGGATTAAGAATAAACAATGAACTATAAATCACCTGGAAAGCAGAAGCAAATAGATCTGGAGTAAATAAACATTTGACAATTCATGGACGAAGATGTCTGCAAACACTTGTAGCATCATACACCGCTGCTAAAAATTACTTCCCCTAGATTCACGTGTAGTGTACAAATGCAGACATCTATGGACACCGGGGAAGGCAGGGGAGGGAACTAAACAAGAATTCAAGTATAGAGATTCGTGACAAAGTGTGGTAATTTCCCCTTATGCTAAAGTGAGATGAATGAGACTTTTCTCCTTCAATTCACCTCCATCCCACCGGCCAACTTTTCTCTTAAATTCCTCTCATCTCTTTCTCTCTTTTATTACTGCGTATTCCTTACGCATACACGTACACACATACACGATCATGCACACGTATTTCGTATGCCTCTTATCCCTCACCTTGCACCGTTGGCTTATCCGCCTAGTACGTGAACCAAATGTCTGCGGCTCCTCTCAGGCTTAGCAGGATTACCGTAGCAAAGCCCTGTCATTAGTAGGGTAAAACTGACCTGTCTTCAGAGGGTCTATTTCCAGTACTCGTTCAATATTAGCCAGACCGTATCAATAAAGGGCTTTTAGTTTGTCAATGGCCAAGTTTCTGGAGCCTGCGATTTCTGCAGGGTGAAGACCAGATTACTGTAGCAGGCGCTCTTTCATTTGGGGGTTTGGAGACTGACCTGTCTTCCGTGGGTCTAATACCAGCACATGTTCACTATTAGACCCATCGAAGGTGCTTTCTTTTGACAGTCATTCTACACTATTGGCGTATTTAGTCAATTTAAGCATCAGGCTCCACTCCTGATAGTGCTCTTCCGTCAATTCCTTTATCAAACACTGGATGCAGACCAACCGAGCCACAGGGGGCATAACCCCAGATTTTTGAGGGTCTAAATCCAGCACCAGTTCTATATTAGACCCCAGGAAAGTGGTCTCGGCATGTCAGTGTTGGCCGAGTTGAGTCAAATTTAGCCGCAAGTTCCACTCCTGGTGGTGCCCTTCCGTCAATTCCTTTAAGTTTCAGCTTTGCAACCATACTTCCCCCGGAACCCAAACACTTTGGTTTCCCGGAAGCTGCCCGCAGAGTCATCGAAGCAACTCCTGCGGATCGGTAGTCGGCATCGTTTATGGTCAGAACTACGACGGTATCTGATCGTCTTCGCGCCTCCAAGACTTTCGTTCTTGATTAATGAAAACATTCTTGACAATGCTTTCGCAGTAGCTCGTCTTGCGGCGATCCAAGAATTTCACCTCTAACGCCGCAATACGAATGCCCCCGTTTGTCCCTGTTAATCATTACCTCCAGTTCCGAAAACCAACAAAATAGAACCGAGGTCCTATTCCATTATTCCATGCACCATTATTCAGGCAGCCGAGGCCTGCTTTGAACACTCTAATTTTTTCAAAGTAAACGCGCCGGCCACCCAGGACGCTCAGCGAAGAGCACCCGTGGGAGAGAGCCGGCAGACGGTAGGGCAGGAGACAACGGGCAGTGAACCGGCGCGAGCCGGACCACCCGCCTGCGCCTGAGATCCAACTACGAGCTTTTTAACTGCAACAACTTTAATATACGCTATTGGAGCTGGAATTACCGCGGCTGCTGGCACCAGACTTGCCCTCCAATAGATCCTCGTTAAAGGGTTTAAAGTGTACTCATTCCAATTACGGGGCCTGGAAAGAGTCCCGTATTGTTATTTTTCGTCACAACCTCCCCGTGCCGGGAGTAGGTAAGTTACGCGCCTGCTGCCTTTCTTGGATGTGGTAGCCGTTTCTCATGCTTCCTCTCCGGAATCGAACCCTGATTCCCCGTTACCCGTTACAAACATGGTAGGCATGTCACGTACCATCGACATTTGATAGGGCAGACATTTGAAAGATGCGTCGCCGGCACATGAGGCCATGCGATCAGCACAAAGTTATCCAGAGTCACCAGTGGGGACGCCGCAACCCCGCGAGGGGAAACGACGATTGGTTTTGAACTAATAAAAGCGCTCTTTCCGCGAGGGTCGGAGCTTGGTAAGCATGTATTAGCTCTAGAATTGCCACAGTTATCCAAGTAGGATCGTGTCATTTAAGGAACCTCGACTGATTTAATGAGCCATTCGCGGTTTCACCGTGAGACAGTGTGAACTTAGACATGCATGGCTTAATCTTTGAGACAAGCATATGACTACTGGCAGGATCAACCAGATATCTGTCGGAGACGTACGTACAGCACACACCGGTCGGCGGAGGAAGGGTGTGTAAAAAGCCTCGCTGGGACGGCCGCAGGGACCGACTGACGGGACGGACGGACGGTTGTTCCACCCGTCCCCTCACTCCGTCGACCTAGGACCGCCTGACAGGGGCCTCCCACACGCACCAGACGACCGACCGACCGGGCTCGCTCGAGGAGGGATGGCAGCGCTCTGTGCAGAACGGATCCCAACGACCTCGGCGATGAATTTCACTGGGACTAGAGACAATTTTGCCTGCCGGCCTGCCCTTCTCCGTAGGAGAACGCAGGGCCTCGAGGCAACGATTCCTGCTTTCCATTTGCCGGTCACAAGCTCTTTGCGAGAGTCGGACCACCAGCGAGACGTACTGTCGAGCGCCGCTATAAGCCTTAGATAAATCACCATGGACGGACCACGTTTCCTGATACGGACCAGACCAGCGCACCTCGGTGGAGGAGCCGCTACAACAAACAGCACCCAATTCGCTCTACGGGGAAAGGCAGGCGAGCGTTTTCCGCACCCCCCGCGCTATCGCTCCGCCTGGCGGGACTGAGATCGCTTTACGAACACTGATTGAAATTGAGTCGCTGCGGCGAGACAACTACCCCACATACACGATCATGCACACGTATTTCTTATGCATTTCAATTTATACGTACACCGCAAGCATATCTCACCCACGCAAGAATGCGAAGATACATTTCAAATTATATCCTTCTTTATTTTATTAGGCTGCATACAGTAAATATAATTTTACATCCTCCATCAATTATTTAATATCCATCGATTTTTACAATCGTCTATTCCTATATCCATCGACTTTCTTAATCGGTTTCCATAACATTGTAACTTCTTAACATGTAAGATTTTGGGGAGAATTTTAAAAAACCCACTGTGACAAAGTATTGTTACCAAATAAATACTTATTAAAACTAAGGTCACTGACGTCCGCAATATGCCAAGAGTTCAAAAGCCAGGGAAACGACTAAACGTAACATCTGTTACAAATAAATCACTTCAAGGAAACCTAAAGATCGTTCAACAAGAGAAAATGATGTCGTGGATGAAGTGTTGCTTACTTCATTGTACAAATGAACAACTTTCATGAGATGGAGTGATCGCTTCCGTTCCTCGCTACCTTTCTTAGTCTACCTCTTGGCCAAGTACACGTTACAGATGTGTTGACTAGAATGGGTTAACAAAGATATAGAACCTGGTTCCTTTCTGGTGAGAATCGAGCTTTCTACCACTCTGATACTCAGGAGATTGCTAAAGAAAATACTTCATCTGAAGATGATCGTGCAATTTTGCATGAAAAGTTAGCTGCAATAACTTCCAACATCCTCTGTCTCTTGTGTTGATTGTACACTCAGACAGATTGTTGCCAGTCCACCTCTTGATGGTGTCATCCCACTGAAAGGACAGTTTTCATTTTGTCCGCCTTGCATTCACCTTTTCCTCCAATATTGTTTTCGACATTTTGTCGTGTCTCCTTAAATATAAAACATATCTTATTTTTCTAAATTTTATCTCTTCAAAATTTCTCTTCCCTTTCGAAATCTCTTGATGCCCTCCCCATTTGTTCACGTTTCCTCCCATGAAATTTTGCCCATCCTTCCCCTATGTTATTCTATTCATTTTGTTGCATTTCAATACATAAAATGTAGATGTCTGAGAAGGACAACTCTTTTAAAAGCAATTACAACTGAGTGTATAGATTAGATTTGTCTAGCAGGAAGGCTGATGTAATAGATCTACAAATCTCAGCGTCTTAATTGTGACCTCATAAATACAGATTTGAAAGCTCCTTGAAAATGGTACAGGCGACGCACTAATCGACCCAACTAGTAAATGATTACATAGTTTATTGTTATAGAGTTCAGCGAACGAAAGAAGAAGAATTGTTAGAGAGTAAAATGCAGGAAAAGGAAGAGAACTGACCACCACACTTCGAAAAATATTGAGGTCAAGTATAATTAAGTCGCTAACATTATAGCCCGAACAGCACAATTGCAATTTGGAGGAGAAAGGGGCTACCTTTAGATATAAGATAGTCATTCACTCTATGTCGATTGTGTAGATTATGTAGCCATTAATAGAAATGGCAACACATGAATGCTAAGCCTTTCTATAAGTGTTTTAATAGAGATAGCAGCTTCTTAATGTCAAATCAAATTATATAGAAACTGACACTAGCCTAAAAGTAAGCCATTGCATTGCTGAACCACTGCTCTAGTGGAAACAAAATCGTAAGAATAATAATTATTACGTTTCTATGAAGTTTATTAATATGGTTGTTGTGATATGTAATCAATAGAGTGTTATTAAACCATAGTTCATTCATTTATTATGATGAAAAGAGGAACGAGTGTCTTTTTTTTTTTCTTTCTTTTTTTTTTTTTTTGCGTTCGCCTTATTTCTCTTATCCCCAAGGCGGTGTGCGTTGCACTGTGGTTTTTATTTTGCGCCTGTCGGCCCAGTGCATCCGACTTCAGCATGCATTTTATGTAGGGTCTGCTTCCTCCTGCATTTTCTAAGGATTTGCTTCTCCGGGGTAACGGCCGGTGCTGTAATGGGGATCGAACCCAGCACCTTCGGTTTTTGAGCCGTGCCACTTAACCACTAGGCCACGCCGTCCCCCCGCTGATATGTCTGAATGTCATTTTCCTTATAAGAAAGGAGTCTCTGGGATCGTTTCCGTGGTTTCCTTGCTCGTCCCACTTTTAAGGAACCAATTAGCAGGGGCGGGGGGGGGGGGGGGGCGGCGGGACTGAATGCCTACTATATAGGAGTAGGTATTATATAAAACAGGTATATTCAGTCACATAGCAGGCCGTGTCATCAGGGATTAAGCGATTGATACTTCGTGACATTAGATATTAGTGTTTTCTCAGCTGGAGTGACGAACTTTTTCTAACTTGTCTGCCTTGTTGTAAGTCAGGTACCGATTGTATGATACGGTTAGTACTATTAGGAAATATATCAGCCCAGTGACGACTAAACATGTCATTAGTCATTCATGGGTCATCTGCATGATCATTTGTTTCTGCCTCTTGCGCAGGATTTGGAACACACGAGGCGTGTTCAAATGCAACCGGACCAAACTGCAACAAGTGAACATACGTATGATGCGCATGATGACATGACCTCTGTTGTAAACAGCACTTACCAACCGTCAAATTTGCAACATTTCATTATCCTTCAACTCATAGTTTCCTCAGCAGACCGTTGGAAACATGGCGGCTGTCTTCTCCTTCTTCTTCTTCGAACTCTGTCAGACGTCAACTTGAATTTGTTCGAAGAAAGCAGCGGTCTTCCTGAAGCTGTCGACACTGTCAAAGAGCTTGTCTAGTGTTGCACTGGTGATAGCCACATGTGCTTTCTCTGGTCCTCGTATGTCGGGTAGTTTTGCAGCAGCTGTTCAGGTGCCATTTTCCCTGTACCACAGGTGCATTCGTCAGTAGCACCTATCTTTGGTTTATTGAATAGATGGTACCTCAGTCTATTGTGGCCTGTGCGTAGTCTGAAGAGCACCACCTGCTCTCTTCTGTTCAAATGGTTATAAGCATACTTTGTGTGTGTAGCCAGTATGTTCTGTTTCCCATTTGGCCATGTATCTGGCCCTGATAAACCTTTTGGACTCTTTGCAGGTTGCACTAGAATCTAGTTGTGGTAGTCTTGCACCTTCTTTTGTCAGTCTGTCTGCCTCTTCTTGCCTTGAATTTTACAGCGGCATGGAACCCACTGTACCCCTACTCTTTTGGGTGCGAACTGCTGGCATAGTTGACAGAGTACTGCTCTTAAGTCATTAAGTTCAGTATTTTTTTTGCTTTTTAGTGCTGTAACCACGGACATGGCATCGGTAAACAAGACTATCTGGCTTTATTTGCTTTCGCCTGTCAGCATTGCTTCTACTGCAGCCTTCAATGCCTCTGCCTCTGCTCTGAAATTGCTTGAGAATTTTCCAGTTGCCACTGACAGTGTTATCATTCTACCGTTCGTTAGACTCAGGAATACCCCTCCCCCCTCAATACT